>UESW01004144.1:989560-1198636 GCA_900491605.1 Calamus simplicifolius
CAAATGTAACAACTCCTCCTTTCTTTTCTTCAAGGGTGATGAATTCTTCTTTGTCACCCGTCATATGTCTTGAGCAGCCACTATCAAGATACCACTTTCTCTTTGATCTCTTGGCCACAAGACATTCCTGCAATGAATCAAACTTTATGTTTAGGTACCCAAGCTTTCTTGGGTCCTTCATGGTTAGTAGCAACAAATATTGTTCCTTTCGGAACCCATATTTTCTTTCCTTTAACATTTAAGTTTTTATTAGGTTTTAGAATTTTACATTCATAAGATTTATGTCCTTTTTGATTACATTTAAAGCATGTAAAATTACTTTGGCCAGCACGCACAAAAATATTTTTAGTGATTTTTGTTTTCTTAAAGTGTTATACCCTAATCCGGCTTTGTCAAAAACTGCTTTTTGACTATTTAATAACATGTCTAATTTAGTTGAGCTTAATGTAAACTTATCAACTATGTTCTTATGTTTTCAACCTCTTTCCTTAGTTATCATTTTCATTGGAATTTAATTCTTTTTCTTTTACCAAAATTTCATTTTCAGATTTAAGTTTCTTAACTTCATTATTAAGATTTTCCTTTTCTTTAATGAAAGTTAAATTTTCATTTTTCAAAATCTTGTATTTCTTTTTCAAAACCTTGAAATCCCAACAAGTTCATTAAAAGCATCAAAAGTTCATCAAAAGCAAATTCATCGCAAGGGTTATCGGAACTTACCTCATCGTTGTCGTCCGCCATAAAACATACGTTTGCGACTTCCTTTTGTTCTTCTTCTTCGGAAGAAGATTCCTCGCTGTCACTCCAAGTCGCCACATAAGCCTTCTTTTTCTTTTTGTAGGCTTTCTTCAATTTTGGACATTCATTCCTAAAGTGCCCCGGTTTATTACACTCATAGCAAGTCAAGGGGTCTTTCTCTTTTTCTTTGTCCTTGTCCTTGTTCTTATCCTTTTCTCCTTCCCACTTAGCTCCAAATTTCTTCTTGTGGAAGGGTTTCTTTCTCCTCATGAATCTTTTAAATTTCTTTGCTAAGAGAGCAGTCTCTTCATCATCATCATCATCATCACTGCTGCTCTCTTCTTCTTTTGCAGCTTTGAGGGCAATTACTTTCTTTTTCTTTGTGTCCTCCTCTACATGCTGCCTCATAGTCAGCTCATGGGTCATAAGAGATCCTAGAAGCTCCTCTAAGGGTAAAGTGTTGAGGTCCTTAGCTTCTTGGATTGCTGTCATTTTTGCTTCCCATGATCTTGGTAATGACCTAAGAATTTTTCGAACAAGTTCAGAGTTAGTATATGTCTTACCAAGACTTTTCAAACCATTTACAATATCTGTAAATCTAGTGTACATGCATGCAATGGTTTCAGATTGTTCCATGCTAAATAATTCATATTTATGAACAAGAATATTAATTTTAGATTCTTTTACTTGGTTGGTACCCTCATGGGTAACCTCTAATCTATCCCAAATCTCCTTTGCGGAATTACATGTGGAGATTCTATTAAATTCATTAGCATCTAAGGAGCAATATAAGACATTCATGGCTTTAGCGTTAAGCTGTGCCATTTTCCTATCATTATCATTCCAGTCCCTTTCGGGCTTAGGAACAATAGTGCCATCATAACATGTGTGGGTGTACTAGGTCCATTGATTATAACACCCCATAGCTCATAATCAGAAGCTTGAATGAATATCCTCATTCTAGCTTTCCAATATGAATAATTTGAACCATTAAACAGTGGAGGTCTATTCGTAGAATGACCTTCAGCAAATGATCCAACTTGTGTTGCCATTTGGAACTTTAGCTCTTGATCGTGTGATCAAAATCTAATGAGCACTAGCTCTGATACCAATTGTTGGCCCAGATGACAACCCAAGAGGGGGGGGGGGAATTGGGTTCTTTAAAAATTAGCCTTTTAAAATGTTTGCTTAAGAAGAATGAAGGCAATAGCAATGCAAATACAAAGTGCAGTGAATAAAACAGAGATAGAGAAAGAGTCAATGAAAGCACGGCAAACACAAAGATTTTATAGTGGTTCGGTGTATCCAACACCTACGTCCACTCCCAAGATTCACTTGGGTCCACACTATAATCTTCCTTGATTACAGCAGAGTTGTTTTACAAGCTCACAACTCAAACTTGTTGTTTTCCCGGGATCACAACGAACCCAGCTGGTTTTCAAGGGCTCACCAGCACAAAAACCCTAACACAAGCTTTACCAAGCTTGTACCGAGGTAAGACTACCTCAACTAGTTCAATCCCCCAGATTGAACTAGACACAAAGAATAGAAATATTTTTTTCAGTTACAAAGCTCCTCAATGAGCAGATAAACAAATATAAGAATAAAGTTTAGAAAAGCCTGATTTGCAGTTGGTTGGCTTTTGAGCTTTTCTTCTTTTCTTCTTTTCCTCAACTCCTTTGAAGTGTAGAATCGGGCCTCAGCTCGGATTCTTCACGGAATGTACGTTGGAGTTGATTTGAGCTTTTCCTCTTTTCTTTGAGTGTTGAAAATCACTTGAGATGCTCTTGAATAGCTCTTGGATTTTCTTCTGAAGCTTCCTTGGATTGTTGAGCTTGAGCACAGAAGGAGCTTCCTTTGATTTCACACTCTTTCTTTCACTCTATTTTGAATCACGGATTTTTTCAAATGAAGCTCTGTTTTTCGATTTTTCTTTCTTTTCTCTTGAAGTGAATATCTCTCTATTTGTATATCTTTGATTTGAAAACGGCTTCTCTATTTATAGATTCTGCAAAAATATAGCCGTTAGAAACAAAGAAAAATAGCCGTTAATTAAAAATCTTACCGTTGACGCTGAGTTGGCATTCGGAAAAATTTGCCCAGATTTGCTGGAGTCGACTCCTGCTTTCCGCGAGTCGGCTCGAAGTCGTGATACCAAAAATAGAAATATTCAGAAAGTCAAAGGGTCGACTCATCAAAAATAAAGTGTCGACTCCTGACAGTCGGGGGTCGACTCATGAAAAGTTGGGGGTCGACTCGCGAAGTGCTCAGAAAAACACACCTCTGGTGTCTGAGCGGAGTCGACTCACACAGTCATGGAGTCGGCTCGACAGAATCGGGGGTCGACTCGAGAAATCACATGGGTCGACTCGAGACAGACAGTCATTTCTGTATTCTGAGTGGAGTCGACTCTGAAACTCTAGAGTCGGCTCCGGAACGTATCAAAAATCAGAGAATTTTCTGATTGACTTTAAATTCGTTCCAGATTCATTTTAAATCATTATTTTGACTTGAATATAATAAAATTGACATTAGGAATCAATTCAAGAAATGTTCCAAAAACTCATTGATTAAATATGAAGTATAAAATTTCTTTTTGAAAGCTTAAACATGGAGCTTGAAGTTACTTTCAAATTGATTAAAGTTATACTTTAACATTCTCATTCATTGTTCTAAATAAATTCATTGCTCATGTAAATAAACTCATTACATCTTTTAATATACTCATGGCTTTTGGTAATCATCAAAATCAATAAGATTGAGGCATCAAATTCTCAACAATCTCTCCAACCAACTGACTTCCAAGCTCGGAGCTCATTTGGCGACCTGAGGCCAATTCCGCTTTCAAGGCCTTGATTTGGTCCTGAGCCTCAAGCCCGATTTTATCTATCTGCAAACGTCAAAGTTGTCTGAGGCCATCAACAAAAGAAAAGGTACCAAAAATAAGTAAATAAGAAGACACAATACCTCTTCCTCTCGCGAGCTATTTTCTCGTTCAGCTCATGAACCCTTTCAAGGGACTTCAATTAGGCCACCTGTTCTTGTGAAGACCCTCCTTGAGGTTCTCAATTCGGGATTGTTTGTCCTTGATTTCCCGCTGAGATTGGTTAAGATCAGTAGTGAGCTTGGAAATCTAATCATGCTGCCATTTCAACCGGTCTTCCCTATCAGCGAGTTTCTTATTCAGGCTGGAAAGCTGATCCTACTACCACCGGCACCTGCGCTCCTCCTTCTTGAGCCTCTTGCTCCAATTATTTTCTCCTCGGCATGACTATTCCTTAACTGGTCCCACCTCTTATCAAAATGCAGCCGCATGGCATTGACTTCGTCGGCATGCTTGGATTTGATTTGGGATAACTCCAAGCAAACATTATCCAATTGATCATGAAAGCACTGAAACTCTTTGACTTGAGCCTCAAGCCGAGAGGCCCTCTCGGTGGTAATTCGGTAGGACTCACCCATCCTCTCAAGGTCCCTCTGGACAGATGACAAGGCCCTGGATAGCCGGCTGGCCGAATCCACCATCGTCTGAAGATTGGCGGCCTCCCTCCTGGCCTGGGCACAGGCCCCTATGGCCAGATTAGGCAACCACTTAGCGCCCTCGTAATTAATGCATTTGCAGAGAGATTGCAAGTTAGAAAATACGGCCGAGCCAGCCGACCAAGATTACTACCCGGGTGCAACAACTTACTCGAGAGGCATAGCTCGCAGCAATCATCATGAGAGTGGGCTACTGATCTCAGGGAGGAGATAGACATCCCTCAGCATCTCGGACCGCCCAAAAGCCGCATCAACGATATCTTTCATGGCAGGCTCGCCTATCGAGGAACCCTCTCCCCTACGCAGCATAGACCGCATTAAGGCAGCAAACATGTCCTCCGCCTCTAGACCAGGAATAATGGAACCCATGGCCGAAGAACTGGCCCGAAGGGCCTCGACCTGAGCATCTCCCCCGAAGGAACCTCAGCCCGAGCATCTCCCCTGCTCGGCGGTTCTTATTCTTCTTCTTCCTCTTCCTCTGTAGGCATCACTTCGTCCCTGGTGGACTCCACCTCAACCTCGGCTTCTCCACGACACTCCCAGGCACCATAAGAGAGACACCCTCGGCAGGAGGCCCCTCGGCCTTCGCCGACCCTTCAACAGATGGCTCCGCGTGAGCTTCGACAACCGCGATTGCCTCTTCTGACCTCTTGGCCAGAGTAGGGGACTCTTCCCCATCCACACGTAGCACCGAGGG
Source organism: Calamus simplicifolius (assembly GCA_900491605.1). Lineage (NCBI taxonomy): Eukaryota > Viridiplantae > Streptophyta > Magnoliopsida > Arecales > Arecaceae > Calamus > Calamus simplicifolius. The sequence goes on from UESW01004144.1 coordinate 994,536, forward strand.
GCTGCTGACCATTGGTAAATGAGGCTGGTTAGCCTCGGGCGAGAGGATTACCGGACAAACCGGTGACATCTCCTCGGCATCATCCGACACGACCACAATTTGAAGAGGGGAAACCTCGATGGCTCCCTCCGAGTTTCCCCCAGCAGCATTCTCCATCTCTTCTACCGTGTCCCCCTCTGGCAAAGAGGGCGCACCGACCGCAGCCGACGCTCCCGTCTCCCTCCTCTTAGTGGTGGAAGTGGTGGCTGACACTATCTTTCCTTGGCTCCTTCGAGCAAGACCTAGAAGGATGGATCCTCTTTTCGGACCTATGCTTGTCCCCGGAACCGGACCCCCTGTGGTGCTTGCCCAATTCCTTCCTCATTTGGCCAACAAACGCCGACCTCTCGGCTGAAAATACAATAAACACTCAGTAATGCAGTTGCCCAAGCACACCAGCCGTCATAACAAAAGGAGAAAAATAAACTTACATTGAGGGTCAATAGAGCTAAGTCCGACGGCGAAAAGGGCATCCTCTGATAACAGGACGCTAGCTGATACCATCTGACCACCGCAAAGGGTTACCATATCTCTCTTCTCCTGCTCGATCAACTCTGGGCGCGCCTCTAGATCCTTCACATAACTCGCCCATCCCTTTGGAAAATCCGAACCGATGTTCCCTTCAGCAATAAAAAATTGGGACTTCCATTCTTTTATTGAAGACGGATTATCAGAAATCATCTTGAACGACTTCCCGTGGCCAATATAGGGCCACTCAGAGCTTCTCCCGGAAACCAGGTTGTAGCAAACTCGAAACATAGGAAGGGTCGAAGTCACCCCAACATGACTACACATCGAGATGAACCCGATAAGATTGCGCCAGCTATTCGAAGCCACCATTATTGGGCATATGTTGTAAAACCTCATCACCTCCTGCACCAGCGGGTGAAGAGGGAACTGAAGACCTACCCTCAAGTTCTCCTCGTAGAAGAAGACTCCCCGATTTAGCCCAGTCGAAACCCTGTGCTCAACCCTCAGCACCCATAAGGCCACATCTGGAGGGACCCTGTAATGGCGACGGAGTCTATTCAGGTCCTCAAGGGTTATCTTCGAGGCAACGTCGCTCGGGCCCTTCATATTGATAGGTCAAGGGACGAAACACGAACAAGCTAGCGAGGGTTTGAGGAGGAGCAAAAAATTTCTAAGACAGGGACAAGGAGGCATTGTAGAAGGGACGCCGCCCTAGTCCTCTTTAAATAAGCGCTTCAGAAGGAAAGCCTAAGATGCCAAAATTCCTGATACGGGCGCCAGGAATAAGGAGTCCCGCCACGTGGAACTCCCATAATCGCAGCCTGCAGAAAACGAGGCATTTCCTCCTCGAGCCTTGGCGAAAAATGATGATGAAATAGTGGCTTGTCATTTACGAGATTATCATTGCCTGTCCCTTCGGATCCCCTTGAATAAGGTTATACTAGAACTCTACTCCCTACAACCAAATTTACACTTCGGACTAGGGAGTGGGGGCATGTGATGAGGGGTAAAATTGTTATCACATTAATACCCACACACATCGACAATTGGGTCAAGTCCAATCTCGACACCCTGTCAGCCAGCTGTCGTAGCCAGGCGGCGAAGCCGAACCGCCTTTAGCAAACCCGGGCCATCCTCATACTTCGGCAACCCGAGCCATCCTCATATCTCGGCAACCCAAGGTATCCTCATACCTCGGCAACCCAAGCTATTCTGTACTTCGAAAAATCAAGCTGTCTTTCACCTCAGTCAGACCAAGGCACTCGAACACCTCTGTGGAATCCGGTACGGAAGAATTAAAAATTTACAATAATTGAATAAGATTTCAGACGGAGAATCATGCCAGAAATGGCCTAAAGGTCATAGGAGTGGCCTAGAACCTACATAATCGTTGAATCTCAAAGCCTCAACCAGCTCTCCTAGCCGTCGATCCTCTAACTGACAAGATGCGGATCCTACTGGCCTTGTAACAAACTTGATTCGAATCCATTTCGAATCTCAACAACTTTTAGACCTCCACAATGCGCTCAAGGAATCAGGTGATAGCCTATAAATATCACAGCTCTCAAATGTCTTAGGTACGCACTCATTCACTGACTTTCATACTCCATTGAAGCTTCCACAGAGCTCGGAGCCTACCATTTTTGAGGGAACTCCTCTGTGAGAGTCTTTTCCTCACATCTGCTTGCTGTGAATCTTCACTGACTTGGATGTCGGAGGATCCCCGCGGAGGATAACCCCGCGGAGGATAACCCAAGGAAATCCTCTGCGCACGTGGACTGTTTTACAGGTTCCACCTTGGGCATCAAAATCAGCGTTTGGATCCGGAGTCAGAGTGCATCCAAGTCGAAGAACGAATTTTTGCGGCAACAGAAGTATTGATGGGAAGAAAATGGACTGATAATTATTGGAGAAGGTTGTGCTGACCAACAGACAAATAACTATATATTAGAGAAAAGGACTGAGACCCCTGTCAGTAAGTTCCCAAGGCTGATTAGCCAACACACTAGGTCAAATAAAACGTTCCACCTAAGAAACTTTCTAACCAATTGTTATTTGTTTTCTAGATCCTCTATGATTTGAAAAGCAACTAGCTAGGTTTATTTTAAAGTCATCCATTAGCTGCTCAAATAAATTGAACAATAGAAAAGAGCTAAACGCAAGGGGAAAGCTAATACATCAGAATATCAAGCTAAAAAGCATTGAAACAACGTGGAATAAGTAATTTTCTCACGGCTTTCAATTGCTAAAGATATTAAAAATATCATCAATACATTCAAATGCTTTGGAGGAAGGTTGAAAATATTTTATGCTCCATGAGCATATTCAAACATATAATGGAGCAAAAGGACAACCAAATGTTCTGACTCCCAAAGATACTATTCTACTCAACTCCCTGATAAGTTAACAAATAATCAGGCAATTCCAAATTCAAGACAAACATCTAGAATAACCAGCTCATCTAAGCTCAAAGAACCGCAGGACTTGACCAATTAAATCCTAATGAGCATTAACACGGTTTTCAAATTGTTGCTTACGTTGTTTTCCTAGTGTTGCAACAACACACGCAGCAGGAGAAGAAGAGATTAATCAGAAAATAAAGGAAAAAGATATAAAAAAAACTCACAAAGATTTATGATGAATTAGTTAAATTGACATACATTCACCCAACAAAGATAAGAATAATTCTATAATTAAGTAAAATAACTAAAGATTATAATGACTCTCTTGTGAAATCCTAGACTCTCATACACTCCAAAGAACACTCTCTTGCGTCTCTTAGGCTATGTTTGGATGTTTGGAAGGAAAGGAAGGGGAGAGTAAATAAAAGGAAAGGAATGGAAGGGGAAGGAAGGGAAATGAAGGATTGTTCTCCTTCTATTATTTGGAAAGGATGAAAGGAAAGGAAGGATTGTTTTTCTTTTTTTGTTTGGATAGGAAGGAGGAAAAGGAAGGGAAAGAATTTTGTGACAATTATAACCCTCCAGAATAGGGAATGAACCGTGAGAATAAAAGAATGAAGAATAAAAAAAGAAGAAATATTTTGGTCTTCTGCAAAAGTATGACTTAAACATTTTTCCCTCCCCAAGCTTACCTCCGATTTGGGGGTTAACAGATTTACACAAGTTGAGGGTGAAAGGAGGGGAATCGGTTACTCTCATTCCCTTCCCCTCCTCTTTTTTATCTTTTTTCCAAACAAGATGACTTATGACCTTTCACCTCCTTTTCCTTCCCCTTCCCTTCATTTCATCTCATCCAAACAGACCCTTAATATCATTCAAGGTTGCCCTCAAGATCAAGGCTATATATGCTCATATAGACGAAGGATTTGTGGTGTTTTACATGAACTATAATTCATATTCTTCGTATTTATGAAAACATATCAGGTCATGTTCATATTAGGCTTCATATCATATTGGCTCATATTCATTTAGTCTCCGTATTAGGCTCTCATGCTTGTGCTTCAAGGCTTGTGTCCCCCATGGCATTGTGAGGTCCATTTAAGGCTATATCTATGTTAGGCTTCTTTTGTTCATAGATGATGGACTTTATACTTCAAATATAGCTAACTTATTAGAGACTTCATCATGTATCTTTTCTTCAGTTTTAACCAGATTCCATCCACTGCCTTCTTCTCAATGACTTCTCTGATAACCTCATTAACCAAGCATAATAAAATTATACTATGTGCTCTCGCTAGCAACTCATCTTTCTCTCAATTAGATATGGTTATTTGCAATCTATCTGTGCCTTCTAGCATCTTCCATAGCCTTTGTTGCACCAAAAGGGCCTATTCTTGATCTAGCAATGCCAAAATTATTAGTTTTGTTAAACATATCAATTTCAAACTTGTTGTCCACATTATGAATTTCTCCTCAAAATCAACTTTCTATCATACTTAGCGCTATTTGTTTAGTTTACTGGTTTAACACAGGATAGGTCTACCTAAAATAGAGGAATCCTCTATTAAAGGAGTATGGTTTTAAAAACAGAGAAAGCCTTTGATAAACATTTAGAATGGGGTTTTAATAAACAAAGCAAATCTTTGGAAAACCGCTTAGAGTAGAGCTCCAATCAATACCTAATTAAGCAGGGCTCTAATAATGGAGTATAACTCCAAAGATAGAGAATGCCTTTAAAAAATTATTTGGTGTGGGGCTCCAATAATAAAGTAGGACTCCAAATCATTTAAAGTAGGGCTCCAATCAATACTTAGAGCAGGGCTTCAATAATGGAGTAAGACCTAAAAAAACTCATGAAGCAGGGATCTAAAAATGGAGTAGAACTTCGAAACACCTGACATGAGGCTCCAATATTTCAGCTACACCAAAATTCTTCACCTGTCATAACATAAAAATAGTTATTCTAGATTTATTCTAAGTTTATCCTAGACTGGAATAAGCATTGCTTTTTCATAAAACAAACTTTTTTCTTCTTTTGTTTTCGCATGAATCACTCGTCAAGATCAAAAACCTTCTTTATTTATGATTTAATTACAAGAAATCTTAATCATTAATTAACTTAAACTATCTTAAACATATGGATGAATAAAGTTTGTTATGAAACAACATCCTTAGAGGTGGAAGAAACGAACTATTTGTTAAAATATTCTAAAAGTAAGTTTAACCAATAAGTTAATAACTTATTCGCCTCAAACCTAGATGTCTATAATTTCATTTTTGCGTAGTCAATAATAAAAAAATCATTAATGGTAATTATTTAATCAACTATATTAATTGAGAAACAATAAGAAAGGGATCTCTCTCTAAATCAAAATGAAAATCTTCCTGAACTTAATTGATGAATTTTCATTGTCATATCTAAATATTTTAACTAAGGTCGATTTATAGAAAATTTTATAAATCTAATAGATTTCTTACTTTTATATGATACTAATTAGTTTCCTACTTCCAGCAGAATTTTTATCTTTTAAAAGAAAATTCAAAAGATAAGTATGACAAAATTTTTTAAAAATATATTCCTAACTTAGATTTCTAACTCATTTAATATGAGTTTTTAAAAGAAAGAAATACAAAGCTTTAAATAAAATTTAAGAAAATTTATTCTTAAATCCTCATGAGCGTTAACACGGCTTTCAAATTGTTGCTTACGTTGTTTTCCTAGTGTTGCAACAACACACGCAGTAGGAGAAGAAGAGATCAGTCAGAAAATAAAGGAAAAAAGACATTAAAAAAAACTCACAAAGATTTATGATGAATTAGTTAGATTGACATACATTCACCCAACAAAGATAAGAATAATGCTATAATTAAGTAAAATAACTAAAGATTATAATGACTCTCTTGTGAAATCCTAGACTCTCATACACCCAAAGAACCCTCTCTTGTGTCTCTTAATATCATTCAAGGTTGCCCTCAAGATCAGGCTATATATGCTCATATAGATGAAGGATTGCGGTGTTTTACATGAACTATAATTCATATTCTTCGTATTTATGAAAACATATCAGGCCATGTTCATATCATATTGGCTCATATTCATTTAGTCTCTGAATTAGGCTCATGCTTGTGCTTCAAGGCTTGTGTCACCATGGCATTGTGAGGTCCATTTAAGGCTATATCTATGTTAGGCTTCTTTTGTTCATAGATGATGGACTTTATACTTCAAATATAGCTAACTTATTAGAGACTTCATCATGTATCTTTTCTTCAGTTTTAACCAGATTCTATCCACTACCTTCTTCTCAATGATTTCTCTGATAACCTCATTAACCAAGCATAATAAAATTATACATGTGCTCTCGCTAGCAACTCATCTTTCTCTCAATTAGATATGGTTATTTGCAATATATATGTGCCTTCTAACATTTCCATAGCCTTTGTTGCACCAAAAGGGCCTATTCTTGATCTAGCAATGCCAAAATTATTAGTTTTGTTAAACTTATCAATTTCAAACTTGTTGTCCACATCTCCTCAATTCTTGATCTAGCAATGCCAAAATTATTAGTTTTGTTAAACTTATCAATTTCAAACTTGTTGTCCACTATGAATTTCTCCTCAAAATCAACTTTCTAGCATACTTAGCGCTATTTGTTTAGTTTACTAGTTTAACACAGGATAGATCTACCTAAAATAGAGGAATCCTCTAATAAAGGAGTATGACTTTAAAAACAGAGAAAGCCTTTGATAAACATTTAGAATAGGGTTTTAATAAACAAAGCAAATCTTTGGAAAACCGCTTAGAGTAGAGCTCCAATCAATACCTAATTAAGCAGGGCTCTAATAATGGAGTATAACTCCAAAGATAGAGAATGCCTTTAAAAAATTATTTGGTGTGGGGCTCCAATAATAAAGTAGGACTCCAAATCATTTAAAGTAGGGCTCCAATCAACACTTAGAGCAGGGCTTCAATAATGGAGTAAGACCTCAAAAACTCCTGGAGCAGGGATCTAAAAATGGAGTAGGACTCCGAAACACCTGACATGAGGCTCCAATATTTCGGCTACACCAAAATTCTCCACCTGTCATAACATTAAAATAGTTATTCTAGATTTATTCTAAGTTTATCCTGGACTGGAATAAGCATTGTTTTTTCATAAAACAAACTTTTTTCTTCTTTTTTTTTCGCATGAATCACTCTTCAAGATCAAAAACTTCTTTATTTATGATTAATTACAAGAAATCTTAATCATTAATTAACTTAAACTATCTTAAACATATGATGAAAAGTTTGTTATGAAACAACATCCTTAGAGGTGGAAGAAACAAACTATTTGTTAAAATATTCTAGAAGTAAGTTTAACCAATAAGTTAATAACTTATTAGCCTCAAACCTAGATGTCTATAATTTCATTTTTGCATAGTCAATAAAAAAAAATCATCAATGGTAATTATTTAATCAACCTATATTAATTTGAGAAACAATAAGAAAGGGATCTCTCTAAATCAAAATGAAAATCTTCCAGAACTTTATTTTCTATCATATCTAAATATTTTAACTAAGGTCGATTTATAGAAAATTTTCTAAATAATAGATTTCTTACTTTTTATATGATACTAATTAGTTTCCTACTTCCAGCAGAATTTTTATCTTTTAAAGAAAATTCAAAAGATAAGTATCACAAAAATATTTAAAAATATATTCCTAACTTAGATTTCTAACTCATTTAGTATGAGTTTTTAAAATAAAGAAATATAAAGCTTTAAATAAAATTTAAGAAAATTTATTCTTAAATTCTAGGTCATAAAATGATATTTTCATAACTGTTTAAAAAAACATCAGCACTGGCATATATTTATCAAATTTTCATAATTTTTCATGTGACCTTTAATTTAGATGATTCAAGATACACTCCAAAGGTAATTTAATGTAAATATCATCAAGGTAAACCTACTCAAAACTTTTAACTATATTAATTTTGAAAAAGATTTATTTTTAATGATGTATTGAGTTGGGATATTACATATTTTGATAAGCTCTAATTGTCCCTTTTATTTACATATTTTGTTGAGCTCTAATTATCCTCTTATTTCTTAGCTACACGACCTTAATTTTTGAAAGATCACGAGGGAATAAACCTCCCCCACGGACAAATTATTAAAATCATATCTTAATTTCATGATCATATTTAAAACTCGCAAACTGGAGTTATTTGTCCCTATGACATCCTCTGCAAAGACTTAAGGAATCTCGTAGGGCATGCCGAACGATTTATTACGGAAGGGCACAATGTGGAGCCTTCATCAGCCATACGCGGTACTGAAATAGCTCTCGATGACATTCTCGCAGAGGATCTCCATGACCTTGCTGTTTGATGGGCGCACAAGGCGTGGTGTCTTGAACTGGCTCGCTGCAGCCCCGAAGCTCACAAAATGATCTAGAATCTTCTGGAACGTTCCTTTCCTAAGGACACGGAGCTCGAGTGGTGCAATGCCACCCACCTTCCTCATGCTAACGTAGCCTGCATCCACAAAAGCCAGGTCCAAGTAATTGCAGCAGCTGCTCAGAACCTCCTTGTTGGCATCGGAGCTCAGCTCCCAGAAGATCACATAGTTGCCAGGGTCTGTTGAGCGATCGACGAGGCTCGTAAAATCCACGACCTCGAGCTTCTCGGCTGTTAAGAGCTTGGATGCCTCTTCCACAGCCAGCTGCAGGTCTTTCTCCGTGTTTTTGTCGATGTTGATGGATAGGAGTAGGCTTCTTCGGCATATAAATCGCAGCTCAGGGGTCGAGTTATGGAATCCTGCCACCTTTACGACGTCCCCCAGTCTATAGCGATATAGACCTGTCATTGGATGCAAGTCATGCATGAAGACTATTATTTATCTTAATGGAAATACTGGTGGGAAGAAAAGGATCTGTTGGTTATCGGAGAAGGATGTGCCGACCAACAAACACTACTACATGACTAAATACTAGAAAAGGACTGAATCCCGAGTCAATACGTTCCCATGGCTGACTACCAAGTATACTGTCAAATAAAACATTCCACTTAAGAGACTTTCTGGCAAATAATTATTTATTATTTGCCATTCTCCATGATCTAAGCAACGAGGTTTATTTTAGTGTCATCTACAGAGCCTTATTTGATTTTCAAATAAATTGAACAATAGAAAAGAGCTAGATGACAAACGATCGAGCTAAGCTAATCTATGAGAATATCAAGCCAAAAGCATCGGAATAACGTGGAATGAGTAATGATAAATTTGTTGGCGGGAGCTTTCCCCCTCACTGTTCCTTTAAAAAGAAAAAGAAAAAACGTGGAAGAAGTACTTTTCCCACGGCTTTCAATTGCTGAGGAAATTAAAAATATCATCACATACGTTCAAATTAATGCTTTGGAGGGAGGTTGAAAACATTTTAGGCTCCTTAAGCATCTTCAAACATATAATGGAGCTAAAGGACAACCAAATGTTCGACTCCCAAAGACTAACACGATTCTACTCAACTCCCTGATGAGTTCACACATAATTAGGCAATTCCAAATTCAAGATAATATCTCGTTTTATATGAATAAATGATAAAATCTTTTCAAGAATAGCCAGCTCATCTGAGCTCGAACAACTACAAAACAGTAGTTTACTGATTAAAATCCTCATGAGCATTGATATTCCTTGGAAAAATTGCTTATCTTGCTTTCCTAAACTGAGAACCGTCAATGCTCTTCATTTTAGTTTACTAAGAAGATCGAACTCTCTTGTCACATTTTTGTTTTCCTAATTTACTCAGGATGTCTTTTGATGCACCAGAGACTAGTTCAATGGGTACGACAGTGGTCAAAAGGATATCAGGGTTACCAATCCATTTTTGGATGGCCTGAAGTAATTAAATAAATTAGGTCCTTAAACAGCCAGAACTTAATTTTATAGCCTAGAAGCTAGCTACTTCAAATCACCCATTCGCAAATCCCATCTTAGGAGATTCTCATTTATTTCACTGACTTAGGTGAAACCATGTATTTCAGAGTTTCTACTTTCAAAGCTTCCCCGCATTCTAGCTCAACTGGAAGTAACGGAACAGTAAAGATATTATAATAGCATGGAATGAAATAAAGCAATACCTGCAAAGTTGGTGATGATAATTTCATACTCTTTGCCAACCTCAACTTCGGTAAGACCAACTGGCTCTGATTCAATATAGTGAATGGAGGCACCATCCTCCAAGTCCTGCCCCTCACGATTCTCCAGAGGAATAAATTCAAAGTAGCCAATGTTGGGAGGCACAGCAAAGGTAGCCAACTCTGGTGGCAAGCTAGGGTTCACATTTACACCAATCCATCCCTCGGAAGCACCATAATCAGCACTCATCAGTGGTAAGCTTCCTGCATAATGTCTCAGTTTTTTCAAATATGGTTCCATGGATCCAGTCAAAATGCCGTAGACATACTTGGCATTGGGCCAAAGCTCTGGGATCACACCATACCAGTCACTTAAACCCACACATTTGTTATATATGGAGTCTGCCAGCGTGGGATTTGGAGTTAAAAGTTTAGAAACAGCTGCACGGATGGATGGGACAGTAACTCGGCTGGAGAGCACTCCATGTCTGATATCATGGCAAAGATCTTCCCACACCAGCTCGAGCATTCGAAATGCCTGAACAAGGCTGTGGGCAAATGTGGAAAATACCAACTGCACTTCATCTGAGTAAATTAGCCCACAAAGGAGGTGGCAATATAAAGACTGGCGGAAGTCTGGACTAAACAAAACTTCAACAGGACTACAACTTTGAGACTGGATGTCCTTCATTGTGCGTTGATACTCTTCAGATCGGTACACATTTGTTGTAGCTGTCGTAACAGTGAGTCCCGCCTTTGTTTTGACCTGCTTGCTGCCGTAGATGAATTGGAGGGCTTTTCCATGGCCAACTGGGTACTCCCTGCAAAAAAAGATTGTTGATGGATTGTAATAAGTAAGCTCCAATGAATGAATATATATCGGATGAATTCCTAAATAGGTTTAAAAACCAGAAAAAAACAAGATTATATACTTTCAGGTTCTTTAAATGAATATAAAGTACTGTAGGTATGATATTTGGCCAAAGACCTTTTAGTCTTTGTCTAAAATTTATAAGCTCAATAAGGATATATATATTCCTATATCCATATATAAGCCTTCAGTCCTAATTGATGTAGTTTTCCTAATTATTATAGTATACTTTATATTCCTTTTCTATATAAGCTTAAATAGTCGTGACTTTTGAGATGTCTCGGATCGAGATGAAAAGCTCCAAGTGACCCGAAATGGGCTCTGGCCTTAGAGTAATCCAGTTAATTTATAGAGTTATTGTGAGAGTTCAAGAGGGTCCTATTGAGTATAAGTAGGTTTAGGAATTTGTGAGAAAGAGTTTTTTATAAGAAAATGATCATTATAATTCTAAAGTCTAGTGAGAAATAATTTTATAATTTTTAGCTTTTCTTGATAGTCAAATTCTCTGTCCTTCTTTGCTTGTTTATGTAGGCCAGTGGGCTGAATCACATTAACCATTATGTTCACTCTCTTATTTAGTTTTTGCTCTCTTGCCTTTTTAGTTGCTTTCTTGTCTACTACGCATGCATCTTCTGTTGTAATAAATGGTATCAGAGCTTCCCCGTAAATTTTCTGTCATAACAAAACTTGATCTTTTAACCTAGAAGGATTCCATCCATCATAAGAATTTTTGGTTAGTTTTTTCTTGTGGTGCGATCCCTACCTTAAAAATATAGAAGGATTCTTGTTTGAGAATTTGCAATTTTCTTTCTTCTTTGTCTTCGGATCTATAGTCCAATCCCAAAAGGATAAAATAGGAAAAGAAAACCTAAAGAGCTAGCAAACACCAGCAGCAGTTTTTGGATGTTTGAACTATATACCTGAGTATCAAAGAGAGCGATGAAGAAGTTTGTTCAAGTCATCATAAAAGTCCTGAAGCATCTAATATGAACACATAGATGGAAGATTTGAGAAAGGGACCCTTAAGGATCGAACTGAAGGCTTAATTATTTATCTTTTCCATTCAAGTTCATACCTATTGATCATCAATATTTCGTAAGAATAGCGCTAGTGGGCTCAGGAAGTATGACAGAAGAACAAAAATGTTCACGGAAAAAAAAATCCCATTAACAACGCTACGTCCACAGAACATCCAATGTGCATGGACAACATAGAGGATAGAAATCTTAGGGGCCGGAAAAACAGTTCTGAAGATAACGAAGCATGAAGAATATAGCCAAAAGTCTCACAACAAAAAGTAACTAAAGCCGGTTCAACAAGCCAATGTCTAAAACAATATGCAGAGAAAACAGTCTTTCACTGTGGAAGAACACCGTACCTGTTTCTAAAAGCAAAAGAGGTTCTATAGATCTGCATGGTGTTTTGAACTAGCTCCTCATTGAAGGGCAAAAACTTGGGCTTTCCTTGTGTGGTGCCAGAACTGAGCAAAAGGCATTGTTGCCAATTAGTAGGCAATTGATACTTTGTAGTACGTAGTTTGCACAATGTAAACAAGGCACCCAAAACTATACCTCAATGAAATTGATGTTATAGGTTTCCCAGTGAGAATAGGTGAAGCATCCCCATCGATGATCCTCTGAATGTAAGGCTCCAAATCTTCATGATTGGCCAAGGGAACGCAAGTCTTAAAACTCTCGGGGTCGGTTCTTCCTCCAAGGCCCAAATTCTGCAAGTACTCTGTGCCGCCATTTTGGTCGAGTATCTTTTCAAGGGTCTCTCTCTGGATGCGGCCGGCGTCCTTCGTCAGCGTCTCAAACTCGTTGATCACACTCTCGAGGCTGGAAACTTCCATCTTCTCCGGTGTCAAAGCTTTCGAAGATTGCAAGGAGATCTCCACCGAACACTATCAGCGCCAGCGAATTTTCGAAGTTACTGTTCCAGATGAGACGAATTCTTGGGCAATGAACCGGAATCTAAAGCTCGTCCCTATATATATATATATATATGCAATGATTTACAGTGGAACCAAGCCAGCAACAATTAATCCACATTATATTTAATACATATAGGATGCGTTTGGTTCTCCGTGGATTAAAATGGCATGGGGTTGCCAAATATATGGGATATTCTGCTCATGGAAAGAATTGAATGTAGGATGTAGGATAGGATTGGATTTGATTGATAGTGTTTAGGATATGTAGTATAGTATTGGATTGGATTGCCTTAACTTTCGTTTTCCTAAAATATCGTTTTGACAATTTACAAAATTTCTAAAATATCTTTTTTTACTGCATCCCGAGCTATAGTTCGCCTATCATGCTTTTTTTTGCTTCGATTACTTTTTTTGAAATATTTTTTTTTTAAATCTTTATACTAATTATCTCTTCTTTCCTTCTATTAAAAAATAAAATTTATTAAAGTTGTTGAAATTACTTTATTTATTTCATAAAAGCAAGATTTTTGTGAAATTTCTCAAAAGAAGAACAATTTAGAAATTTTATTTCATTCCTATATATACCGTGGGATTCCAAAACCAAAGGAGGGATTGGATTAAAAATTCAATCCACTCTTAGGCGTACCAGACGTGGCCATAATGTATGTATCTTTCGACCACTCTCAAGGCTCAACTTTGAGAGCTTTGTATCGGATCTGACCCGTATCATAAATTCGAATCCTCATCGCATGCAGGTCAACCGGCCGGGCCGGCCGCAAATAGAGGGCAAAAAGAAGTGCAAACATATCAAGGGAGGTAGAACTCCATCGGTATCGAAAAGAAATAAGGAAGTAGACATTGAAGCAGGTGAAGGAATAATAGAAGGAAAAAGAGAACTTTCGAAGCAGACAGGGGGAAAAAGAAAAAAAGAAAAACTTTTCAAAGCTTTCTAGCGTAACACTATGAGATATTCCGGAACGAATGGATCTCCGAGACAAGAATAGAAAGGCTAAAAGCACCACACAAAAAAAAAATCAGTGAATTTTTTCAGGATAAACGAACAAATCTCGTCGACCAACGGACCTCAAGGAAAGAAAGCAGAGTCCCAAGCTTTCCGCACCAAAGATGCCACCTTTCGAAGGAAATTAAATACAAAAAAAGAGAGGAAAAAGACCAGAGATTGAATAGAGATCTCGACCTCTTTAATTACCTCCTTCTTCTTTCTCTTCTAGTCGCCCAACAGGGTCAAGACTCTGGAGAAAAGCACCGCGAGTCTGATCCCAATGCGTCGAGCTCATTGCGCGAGGGATGGAAGAGGGAGGACACCAAGACGGCCACCGGCATGCAATGGTTGCCATGTTTTAGATGCATTGAAAATTACCGCTTAATCCTGACCTCATCATGGGGTTCGCATGAATAAAATATTATAAAAACATTAAAATAAAATTACAAAAATAAAATTTTAAGGAAAAGTTTGAGAAACAAAGTATATTTTGATCATATTTCATAATGAAATCTTTAATACCATACGTGCTTATAAAAATATAGTAGCCAACATGCAAAGGATTAAAGAAGCTGTGAAGTCAGGGGTTCAAAATGAATTTGCTATAATGGAGGATGGATCCCTGGGATTTGACGACAGGCTCTGTGTGCCAAATGTGGAGGAACTAAGAGTTGAAATTATAAGGGAGGCTCACTACTCTCTTATACAGTGCACCCAGGAGGCACAAGATGTACAGAGACCTAAAAGAAAACTTTTGGTGGAAGGGAAAGGGAAGGGAATGAAAAGAGAGATTGCTCAATATGTGTCTAAATGTTTAGTATGTCAGCAAGTGAAGGCTGAGCATCAAAGGTCTGCGGGACCCCTTCAGTCTTTGATGATTCCACAGTGAAAATGGGAGAAAATCACTATGGATTTCGCGACTGGACTGCCTAAGACCCCCAGGAACAATGATGCAGTATGGGTCATTATAGACAGATTGATAAAGTCAGCCCATTTCTTGCCATTTAAGGTTGGGATCTCCAGTGAGAGATTGGCCAACATGTATACTGAACAAATTGTGAGGCTTCATGGCATTCCCGTAACTATTGTATCAGATCGGGATACTAGGTTTATGTCCCAATTCTAGAAGAGTCTTTATAGAGCTATGGGGACCAAACTGAACTTCAGCACAACATTTCATCCCCAGATAGATTGGCAGTCTAAGAGGACCATACAGATCCTAGAGGATATGTTACGAGCCTGTGTAATGGACTTGGGTGGTGCTTGGGACAACCACTTATCTTTAGTAGAATTTGCTTATAATAATAGTTACTAAGCCAGTATCCAGATGGCTCCATTTGAGGCTTTGTATGGTAGAAAATGCAGATCTCCTTATGTTGGGATGATGTGGGGGAGAGAAAATTGTTGGGCCCTGAACTGATTCGGCAGACAGTAGAGAAGGTGCAGTTGATCAAGGAACGACTCCGCACAGCTCAGAGCCGACAGAAGAGCTATGCTGATGTGAGAAGAAGGGAGCTAGAATTTCAGACTGGGGACCATGTAGACTGGGGACCATATCTTTCTGAAGATATCACCAAACAAAAATATGATGAGATTTGGGATCAGAGGTAAGCTAAGTCCACGATACATTGGGCCATTTGAAATTCTGAGTAAATTAGGAGAGGTAGCTTATAGCCTGGCATTACCTCCGGCACTCTCTGGGGTACACAATATATTTTATGTATCTATATTGAGAAAGTACATTTTTGACCCCAGCCATGTGATAGAATTTGAGCCATGCAGTTAAGGAAGGATCTAACATATGAGGAGCATCCTATGCATATTGTGGACCTTAAGGATCAAGTTTTAAGACGGTGTAGCATTCCCTATATCAAGGTTCAATGAGTAACCATTCTGAGAGGGAAGCTACTTGGGAGCTTGAGGAGGAAATGAAAAAGAAATATCCTTATCTGTTTGTATCTTAGTATATGTAAATGAAAAGATGATTATTCTTATGATCAAACTTTGAATTCTAAATGTGCATCAATTTCGAGGCCGAAATTTTTTATAAGGAGGGGAGAATGTAATCTCCCACATGAAATAGGATGGAAAAGAGGGAGGAGAAGGAAGGCATGACACGATGGCGATGGCGTGCTGCCTCTTCCTTCTCCACCCCCCCTTCATGCCAGGATAAATGGGGAGAGAGAGAGGAGTCTCCTCCCTCCACCCATCACTATCATCCAAGCTCTGGTAAGTCCCCTTTCGTTGATTCATCGGGAGTGAAACAGAGAGAGGCGGCTGAGAGAGAGATCGGAGGAGCTACTCCCGTTATTGTGCCCGGCCGCTGATTTCCGGCCGCTTGAGGCGGCCGGAGAGGAGTTGTGTTGGGCGGCCCTCCCTTCTTACGGAACCAAGCCGGTCCGCGGCTTGGTTCGGGCCCGACAGAGTGCTCGCCGGCTCGTCGGGCCTGGGGCAGCCGGTGGCCTCCACCGGCGTAGGGCAAGCGTTCGATGGAGGTCCGGCTGGCCGTGGTGGCCGGCCGTGCCACTGGCACGATTCGTGCCGCGGGTAAACGAAGGAGAGAAAGAGAGAGAAAAGAGGAGAAAGAGAGGGGGAGCTCGACCGCGGCAGCGGTCGGCTCGGGCCGATCGTCGGCGACCGGCCACCCCGGGGAGAGGCCGGCGGTGGCCCTGGCCGCCGGCACAGGTCCCCCCTGTTTCGTGTGAAACAGGGGAGCGGGGGGAAGAAGAAGGATTCGTGGGCCGTGTGGGCCATTTTGGATTTGAGCCCTATTGGGCCGGCTCAAGAGCCATCTTTGAGCTGAGTTTTAGGCCCTGTATTGGGCCAAGAATGGAGAAATAAAAATATGGCCCGGATCAGTGTTGATCCTAGTTTCTTGGGGTATTTTTATTTTTCCATTTGGGCTTATATATTGAGAAATATTCAAGCCCCAAGTTGGCTCCAGAATTAAACTGGGTAGAGTTTAAAAGCTATTTTGATATGCTAATTTTGGAGACTAAAAATTGGGAAATTGATGCTGTAGATACCCAGGTGCTTAAATAGCCGAATTACATTTTTGGATTAGCGCCAGAAGGTAAGTAAGCCATTTATCATAATTTTCATAAATTATTAAAATATAAAAATTATGTATTTAAATGCTATATTGATATATATTGCATTATTTGAAAAATGAGAAAATGGATTGGTACTCTTATTTGCAAGTGAGCATTTACTATGATTAGTTTATTATTTATTATATTTTACAAATAATTTGGTATCTATGCAGACAACTAATCAATTGGCATGATCTTTGAAATTGCTAAAAGTTTTATAAATATACATGTGTATTTGACATGTTTAAATCACTGTAATTATGAAAAGTATATGGATTGCATTTTTGCAACGATACATGCTATTTGGCAAATGTGACATGAAAATGATACTTTGTGTATGATAATATGTCCCACCATGGACCGCTATGATATGATATGATATGATGATATGTTGCATGACTCACTTGACACCGGGACCCAACTCCATAGGAGGGTATATGGAGAACACACACTCATAAGGTTTGCTGTGACAGGATATGACAATATTATGCCACATGGCGATCGGGACCCACCTCCATAGGGAAATATGTGGAGGGCACACACTCTTAGGGTGTGCTGTAGCAGGATATGATATGATGTGAATTCATGACGCTGGTTCCAGGACCCTGACTCCTAAGAAATATTTATGGAGGTTACACCCGAGAGGGGTGTTCTGTTTATGAGGACATAGTGTGGCCTGGGATGGTATAAAAATGGATTTTTACATGCTATTTACAGTGGTACAGTGATTTTATTCTGAAATTATATATTCTTGAAATGCTATATAGCATTTGCTTCCAAAAATTATTTTGAGCATATGATGCATGTTTTGATAACATGGTAAAATGTATTTAAAATATGAAATCTTGACAGATGCTTATTATGAAAAATTTGAGTTGATAAAAGCTTGAAGTAATTACATTATATTATAGTTAGCTTACTTATTGAGTGTGAGCTCATTTAAATCTCACAATGGTTTTCAGAGTCACAGAACTGAAGATGGGGATATGGGGTAGTTGGAGCAGCTATCTGAGTAACTTAGATCCGATACTTTGTTGTAACCCCATTGAATTATGTATTTTGGCATGTAGCCTAAACATATGATTATGGTTTATATTAAGAACATTTTGAATTTGGATGATATATAGTTATTACCCCTCCTTGTATTAAGTGTTATATTTCAGGACGCCTTGCATACCAGGCATGCGGTGGGTTACCATCCCTAAATCCAATATTGGGTCTGGACATGACAAAACCTATCATTGGATGCAAATCATGTATGAAGACTACTTTCAGCAATTTAATACCCACGAAATAACTTTTAGACCTATTTAACGTAGGCAACTTGCGCGCATTAACATATGGTGGGGGATCGAGGGGGGGATGTCGACCTGTTGACCTTGATGGAAGTATTGGTGGGAAGAAAAGGGACTGATAATTATTGGAGAAGGCTGTGCTGACAAACAGATAAATAACTATAACTATGACCGAGCTTTATGCTGCTTGGGCAGGTATTACTTATGCCTCTCGAATTCTTCATGCTCATAGGCTCATGATCGAGGGTGATTCTATGACGGTCATTCGATGGCTACGAAAGAAGAATTTTTCTGAAGCCCCCACTAACCCGATTCTCAGGGACATATGGTCTATCCTGCGGAAGGTTGATACTGCCCAGATCCGTCATATATACCATGAAGCTAATTTGGCGGTTGACTGGGCGGACTTCAGTAGCTCAGCATGCTGGTTATTGGATATGGAGGCTCGATGACCCCTGTCCTTTTATTTTGTAGCAAATTTTGTATTCCGATCTATCTGGGTTGATTCGCACTAGACTAGTGTGGTCGCCCACTTGTACCAAAAAGAGAGAGAGAGAGAGAGGCAACCACCAGAGGGAAACTTGATGGAATAAAGCAGCCTTCGGGACTATAAATTAAATATTAAATAATTGAGAATGTTAGATGTAAATATGTTATTGATTTATTAATATGAATGAGTAGATTTGATAGGCAAACTTTTTGAGTGGAGTTGATTTTCTATTTAAGACTTAATTTTTGGTTGAAGTAAGAATTTTTATGTACATTTATATATGCATGTATATCTTTATGCTAGTGTGGATTATGCATGTATTAGTGATATTATAATGATCATATATGAAATTTTATTGTGAAAATTATGTTGATATAATTGCACCTGTTTTAGTAATATATGTGATAATGATATCATATTGATTAATTATGTATGAAAATTTATTATAATGAAAATATGTTGCATAGTTATAAATCATATGTGCGTGTTTTGAGATGGTATGTGATTTATTATAATTATATTACAATTCATATTTATGCACATGCCAAATTATATTAAAATAATAATATAAGTGTTTCAAAAGGTAATGATATGAATGATGATGGTGTTGTATGGCGATGGACTAGTCATGCCATTTGATTGTTATTATAGGTTGAAGCGTAATTAGATATATGGATACCAAAATGGTGAAGTATAGTTAGTTTTGATTATTATAGTGGACTGTAGCACAGTTAGATATGGCTACCATAGAGCTGAAGTATGACTAAATTGGGTTGTTGTTATGGTGTGATTAGACATAATTGCTATCATCAGATGAAGTATGGCTAGGCTTGATTAATTTGATTGCCACCACGGATCTGAAGCATGATTAAATTGATAGATTTAATTACTACTATAGATTACATTGTAATCAGATTTGGTTGTTTATCATGAGCTAAAATATATTGAACTTAATTAATTAAAGTTATCATTGATAGATTTGACTTAAAAGGATTATGATATTTCACAAATGCATTGTTGGGTATATTATAGTTAATTTACGTTTGACAAGATACTTCTAATTGATTTGGGCATGATGTATATATTTTATACTTGATTATATGCTTCATGTATATGTTTATGTTTCCTCTACTTAATCATGCAGGTATCTAATTATATTTTTTGTTTATGATTCTTATTAAGCCTTACTACATATTTTTTGTATTTTTAAAAAATAGATCTTAGGAACGTTAGGCTTAATTTCTATGGCCGGATTGAAGTGAATTATTAATAGATGAAGATAAATTAGATCATCTAATACCAACTTTTGTAAATACATAATCTATAATCCTCATAAGTTAAAATGGTGTTTAATAAAAATTTTATGTATTGATAATCGATAAAATGTTTTTAAAATTAAATCTTGCATAATCTAGGAGTTATGTGGCTGTGCCAAAACCAGGATTCCAGTTCAAATAAAGGTGGAAAGAATCATTGTTTCAAATAATTAGGACATGGGTGTGCTTTAAGAATCGTGCGATTCTCGCTCCGGCGCTCGTCTCGCTTCTGCTTTAAGATTGGTGCAGTGCGGGGGTACTTTGCCTGATCTCCGGTGTGTCAGGCTGTTTCCGGTGATCTGTCCTCTCTGGGAGATCGTCTTTGAGGGATCTACTTCTCTGATGGCTGCGATTGGAGAATCTTCCGGCCCAAAGGCATGGCACAAGGGTCAGGCATCCGGTTATGTATGGGTTTCATCTTCCCCGTCGCCGGCGGAGGTGTTGGAGCTGGAGGGTCGGTTCCCGGATGTGGTTCGCATTCCTGTTGCATCGCTGGAGGAGTATTCTGCCTGCTAGAGGGAGAAAGCTATCCTAGCCCGCACGTTTCAGCATTGGGTTCCGCCTGACGCCTTCATCAGGGAGTTCCGGCGAGCGGGCGTAGCTGGTGATATTCAGCCGCTGAGTCTTGCCATTCGCTACCATATTTTTCAATTTGAGGACCCAGGATCGAAGGAAATGGTGATCGGCCGGCCTTGGGTGATCAATGGGCAGCCTGTTGCCATTGAACAGTGGCGGCCGGAGTTTGTTCCGACGGAGGATGCTGTGTCTTCTGCCCTCCTCTGGGTGCGGTTGCCATCTCTCCCTGTTGAATTCTGGCACGAGGAAGTTCTGAGAGTTATCTTGGAGCCGGCGGGTGAAGTCTTGTATGCTGACTCTGCGACTCGTATGCTATCAAGGGGAGGATTCGCCAGAGCTTGTCTTCGTGTGGATCTCCGGCATCCTCTCCGGCCAGGTGTCAGGATTCAGGGAACGAGCTCCCCTTTCTGGCAACAGTTCAGTTTGAATATCTGGATGGAATCTGCCCTCATTGTAGTTTGCTCCACCTCAACGGGCCCTGTTCTCAATCTTCCAGTCTCCGGCAGCGGATCATCCGGCAGCTGGGCCTAGCTTTGGGCCTTGGATGGCGGTTTCTCGCCGTCGTCGTCCGCGGGCTCGGAGCAGAGGAAAGCCACGAAATCTCTTGGTTCCTCCCCAGTTGCAGCTGAGTCCCCTTCATCTACTGCTGTGAAGCAGAACAGTTTGTCTGAGGGCTGGCATACTCCCGCCAAGGTGGCTCGTAGGAGGTCCCCTTCAGCCGGCAAGGCATCCATCAGTGTTAGGGTGGATCCTGCTTTTGCTTCGGATGAACTGAAGCTGGGGATAGTTCCTGCTGGCGAGAGTCTCAGGGTGTGTAGGAGGGTGCCGAGTTCAGTGGTTGAAGGGTCCGTGCCGGTTTCAATGGTTGAAGGGCCCGTGCCGGTTTCTGTGTCTGTGAATACTGAAGTTCAGACTGTTGGTTCTGAACTTCAGCTTAATGAAATCCATAAATTGAAGGCTTATAACCATTTGCCCTCTTGTGTGCAGCCAATTGGAAAGATGGACCGTCTGCCCGGGTAGATGCTAATCCGGGTTCTTCGAAGCGTGCTAGGCCGGAGGAGTCCCAACCGTTGCGGTCGCACGCTAAGAGTGAAAAGCGGAAAGGGAAAGGCAATGCTTCCGTGATAAAAGGGTCTAAAGGAAAGTTTAGTCCAACTGCCAATCTAAACCCTGCTCGGGGTCCTTCCACTAATGCTTGCAGGCCTGATAAGGTTGTCTCGGACCATGAGTCAGTCTACGTTGTGAGTGAGGGCCAGTTTTCTAAGAAAGTGATTGGGGAAAAAGACTTGGTTCCATTTGTCTTACTTTGGCAATTCAGGGTCAGTCGGACGTTTTTGCCCTCCTTGTTAATGGATCTCGGGCTGTGTCTGCTGTACCTGAGAGTAATGGCCAGGGGACTGATAATCCCACGATGGATTGCACTACGCAGTCGGATGAGGGAGGTCCTTCATCTTCGGGGCATATTTCTGATTCAGCTATGTTGGAAGAACAGGTTGGCCTCCACCCTTTCCCTTAAAAGCAAATGAAAATCCTTATTTGGAATGTTAGAGGAGCTCGGAAACCGTCTTTCCGATCCTCTTTCGGTAGATTACTGCAGATTCATAAGTTTGATATATGTATCCTAACGGAAACCCGGTTATCGGGTGACAGCTTGGTCCGATTTCGGAAACAGACTGACAGGTCTTGGTCTTCATATGCTGTGGAGTCCGAGGGTCTATCTGGAGGCATTATTGCTTTTTGGCGTCATTCTTTGGTGTCTGTGAACGCCTCTCATCAGTGTAATCAGCAGGTTGCCCTTCTAGTCTCGGAGGGGGCTGCTGACCCCTGGCTCCTCTTGGGGATTTATGCCAACACTGATTACAGGGAAAGGCATGTTCTTTGGGCTAAGACTCTCTCTCTCCTTCAACGGGGTATCCCGTCCATTGTGGCTGGTGACTTTAATTGTATTGTTGCTGCTAATGAAAAAAAGGGTGGTCAACGGGTTGTTGACTCAGTAGACATCTGTGAGTTTAGATCGTTTATCTCCTCAGCTGGGTTGTTGGATCTCGGATTTTCGGGATCCCAATTCACTTGGTTTAATAATCACCAGGGGTCGGCTCATGTGTGGGAACGATTGGATAGAGCACTGGCTACTACTCAGTGGACTCAGATGTTTCCCTCTGCCACAGTCTCTCATCTGTCCAGGATTGCGTTGGATCACTGTCCTTTATTGATTTCCACTGATCCTGGTAGTCATCAGCAGCGAATGTTTAGATTTGAGCAATTCTGGACGTACCATCCTTCGGCTCGTGCTATCATTTCCTAGGTCTGGCACTTACCTATGAGAGGTAATGCTAATTACCGTCTCTCTAGGCGGTTGGAGCTGGTCAGGCGGCGGCTCTCTAGATGGAACAGAATTGAGGTTGGCAGCTTAGTGAGACAAGTTGAACAGGCTGAAGCTGACATTGCTTTTATCCAAGAGAAGGAGGATCGGGATGGAGGTCTCTCTGATCTTGACCTTTCCTTTCTCCGGTCTAAACTTGCTCTTCATCACTCTCTACTTCTGCAGCAGGAGTCTTATTGGAGACAGAGATCTAGAGTTCATTGGATCCGGGAAGGGGACCGTAATACTAGGTTCTTCCATCATGCTACAATGAAGCATCGGGCAGCTAATAGGATCCCGAGATTAGTTGATGAGGCGGGCAACCCCCAGGATGATCCTGTTGTTATCCGTGAGCAGTTACACCACTTCTTCCAGTCTAGATGGACTGAGTTATCTGGCGATGGGTCTCCTGTCTTCCAGGTACCTTCTGATAAGAAGGTTCCTGATCTCCAGAATGATCTTTTGACCAGAGAAATCACAGCTAAGGAGATACGTATGGCTTTATGGGACCTTGGGCCTGATAAGGCGCCTGGTCCGGATGGTTTTCCACCTTTTTTCTTCTAGTAGTATTGGGACATTGTTGGTCAAAGGTTACTCAAGCTGTTCATAGTGCTTTTCTGTCCAGATCTATTCCTGCTGATTGGAAGCGCACTCTTATTACTCTTGTGCCGAAGCGCTCTGATTCTTCTTCCCCTCATCACTTTCGACCGATTAGCCTATGCACTACACTATATAAGGTCTGTGCCCGCCTTCTTGTATTTCGATTGCGGGTGGTGATTCCTCAGCTTATATCTGCTGAACAAGGGGCTTTCATTAGAGGTCGGAGCATTTCCGATAATGTTCTTATTGCACAAGAGTTTATGTATGATCTTCAGAGAGCTTCGACTAGGTAGTGTCTTATGGCAGTTAAGCTTGATATGGAGCGTGCCTACGACAGATTGAGTTGGGTCTTTCTGCATCAAACTCTGATTGAGTTTGGCTTTCATGACCTGTTCATTGATTGGATTATGGCCTGTATCCAGAAGCCTTCCTTCTCTCTGATTGTTAATGGTATGCAGACCCCTTTCTTCCATTCCACTGTGGGACTGAGACAGGGTTGTCCTTTATCCCCGTTTCTCTTTGTCCTAGCTGCGGATGATCTTTCCCAGGCTTTTCATCAGGCTCAGCTGGATAACCGCATCGCTCCCTTTTTGGCTGGACCGTTGGGACCCCCGATCTCTCACCTTCTTTTTGCAGATGATTGTATTCTGCTGGGTCAGGCATCTAGTCATAATGCTGCTAATTATGCTTCTATTATCCAGTGCTACTGTCGGGCTTCGGGGCAGAAGGTCAATCTTGAAAAGTCCACAATTTGTTTCAGCCCTAAGACTTCCAGGTCTACTAGGAATGCTATTCATCAAGCTCTAGGTATTTTTACCAAGGCAGATGGGCTGTCATATCTGGGTATCCCAGTCATGGGAAGGCATCCTCGTATCAGTGATTTTGCTACTCTAGAGCGACGCATTCGGGACCGGATAGATGGTTGGCAGATCACCGGCTTATCCATGATGGCCAGGATTACTCTCATCCGCTATGTCCTTACATCCCTTTTTATGCATCTTCTCTCTAATGCTGTGGTTCCCATCACTTGTTTGCGTAGGATTGAGAGAGGATTCAGGGACTTCCTGTGGGCTTCTTCGCAAGATAGGCATGACATTCATCTTCAGGCTTGGGATTTGATTTGTATGCCCTTGTCTGAAGGCGGTCTTGGTATCCAGTCCTTGCTCGTGAGGAGAGATGCTCTTCTGGCGAGACATGCTTCGAGGTTTATCCTTGATCCCCATTGTTTTTGGAGCTCCTTCATGCGAGCTAGATATGGTGACTGGTCTTCAGCTATGGGTTCTCCGACTATCCGCCGGCATTCTTTCTTTTGGAAGGAGGTCTGTAGTCATGCTCCGCCCATTTTGAGTAATATGTCGTGGATGATTGGTGATGGCGCCTCGGTTGATGTTATTCAGGATAGCTAGATCACTGATCTCCCCCTTTCTCGATGGCCCTCATTTATTAGCATAGATATTCCGCTTCATTTGAGGGTGCAGGATCTCGTCAATCAGGATCTTTCCTCTTGGAATATCTCTGTGATCATTAGCTTATTTGGAGAGGAGCTTGCTCATCGGGTCCTTTCTATTCCTCTCACTTTGGGTCATATTCCTGATATGAGGTTATGGAGGAGATCTTGTTTAGCCAGGGCCCCCACCAGGGACCTTATTGAGGTATTTAGACCTCAACCTCAGGATTCTCGGGATGCGAGTTGGATATGGAAGCTCTCTGTTCATCCAGGGTCCAATTATTCATATGGAAGCTCTTGTGGGACTGTCTACCTTCTTGCTCTTTATTATCGAGATGAGGTCTACATATTGAGGCGACGTGTCCGCTGTGTGGGCAGGAGGAGGAGACTATTGATCATGCCATTTTTACTTGTCTAGTCTTGAGCGGGATTTGGTTAAGGATGAGTTATGATTGCAGAATGGATGATTCTGGTTCCTTCCGTTCCCCTTTCCTTATTGCTCTCCGGAGGACTACTAGACAGTGCAGTATTCTCTAGGCTATTCTGCTTATCAGATATGGCTGTCACGAAACCTCCTTCTCTTTACTAATGAGACTATCTCCCTCTTAGATTTGAGGAAGGTCAGATCTATGGCTTGCTGAAAGTACTTCTTCTCACTGCTTATGATTCTTACAACCTTGGCCACTGGGGTTCCCCTGCTACGGCAGCGAACCGTGAACAATTTATATCTCCTGGAAACCCCCCTCCAGGGTTTGTAAAAATAACTTTGATGGAAGTGTACATGGAAGACTTGCGGGTCTGCGTTTATTATTCGAGGGACTGATGGAGCTTTGATGGCGGCGGGCGGTTTTGACTCCCTTGACTCTTCTGTTCCCATGGCTGAGCTCAATGCTGTTTGGGCAGGAATTTTCCATGCTGTTACGCAGCTTCATGCGCATTGTATGTTCATTGAGGGGATTCTCTTACAGTTATTCGGTGGCTTCGCGCGGGATTCAGCGACCATGGCCCATCAACCCTATTCTCAGTGATATTCAGGTTGCTCTGCGGAGTGTCCATAATGTCCACATCTGTCACATCTACCGAGAAGCTAACTCTGCGGCTGATTGGGTTGCGGCGGTGTGGCCCATCACGGAGGCTCATGGAGATGGATGCAGGGTGACCCCTGTCCCTCTGCCCTTAAGCAGATTTTGTACTCTGATTTTCTGGGCTGACTCGCATGAGGTTAGTGTGATCGGCCGTCTGTACCAAAAAAAAAATGGAAAGATCAAAAAAAAAAAAAAGGTACTTTAGGGAATGCATGTAGACCATGAAAATGTGCCTGCAAAAATAATAGGCCTCACAATAAAAAACCTACGTTTAACGCTTGTCAAAATATTTTATAATTTGATGCACCACCTAACTTAAACTACACATCTAGTGTTCGCGAGTTCATGAATGCATCTACATGGAACCGATAATGACAAATGCTAGTGCATTGCACGACTTACGTGTGTGGGGCAAACGATATGCAATGATTGTAGGCCTACCTACAATGCTCATTTACGAAATGTATTCACGGTTGAAATGAACATAACATCCATTTGAGAGAGGAGGTTAGTTTCCTCCATAGAGGGGTGCGGTGACAAGCGACTGGAAGGCTCCATCACAACAAGCACCCCAGATATCCATGCCCGATAGTCTTTCCTGAACGATGAACCAATGGGCCACACACCCAATCACGTGGAATGGTGGCAGTGTCTCCATGGCAATTGAGACAATGGACATGGCCATATCGTGGAGAAAATTTTCCACTTCCAATCTAAGGACCTTTGCAGTCAAACTTCTTCCTTCGTTCTTTTTTCTTCTTTCTATCAAAAAGAACAGGCAAAAGCCTGGTCCAACTTTACTAGGCCAATGAAATTGCGAAGAGCTTGGTTGCCTCCGATCCTCTTCCACAGCTGCAGGTCTTTCTTTGTGTTTTTGTCGATGTTGATGGACGGGAGTAAGCTTCTTCTGCGTATAAATCGCAGCTCAGGTGTCGAGTTATGGAATCCTGCCACCTTTACGACGTCCTCCAGTCTATAAACCGATATAAACCTGTCATTGGATGCAAATCATGTATGAAGACTACTTTCAGCAATTTAATACCCACGAAATAACTTTTCACGTAGCCAACTTGCGCGCATTAACATCACAAGCTTCAGATGATAAAAAATTATAACCAGAAAATTCGACAAATTTGTGATTGAAGTATGTGAAAGGTGGGGGATCAAGGGGGGATGGGATCGAGGGGGGATGTCGACCTGTTGACCTTGATGGAAGTACTGGTGGGAAGAAAAGGGATTCATAATTATTGGAGAAGGCTGTGGCTGACCAACAGACAAATAACTATATATTAGAAAAGGACTGAAACCCGTGTCAATAAGTTCCCAAGGCTAATTAGCCAACACACTAGATCAAATAAAACGTTCCACCTAAGAAACTTTCCAACCAATTGTTATTTGTTTTCTAGTTCCTCTATGATTTGAAAAGCAACTAGCTAGGTTTATTTTAAAGTCATCCATTAGCTGCTCAAATAAGTTGAACAAAAGAAAAGAGCTAAACGTCAAGTGAAAAGCTAAGCCATCAGAATATCAAGCTAAAAAGCATCAAAACAACGTGGAATAAGTAATTTTCTCACGGCTTTCAATTGCTAAGGATATTAAAAATATCATCAAACACATTCAAATGCTTTGGAGGAAGGTTGAAAATATTTTATGCTCCATGAGCATATTCAAACATATAATGGAGCAAAAGGACAACCAAATGTTCTGACTCCCAAAGATACTATTCTACTCAACTCCCTGATAAGTTAACAAATAATCAGGCAATTCCAAATTCAAGACAAACATCTAGAATAACCAGCTCATCTAAGCTCAAAGAACCGCAGGACTTGACCAACTAAATCCTCATGAGCGTTAACACGGCTTTCAAATTGTTGCTTACGTTGTTTTCCTAGTGTTGCAACAACACACGCAGCAGGAGAAGAAGAGATCAATCAGAAAATAAAGGAAAAAAGACAAAAAAAAAAAAAAACTCACAAAGATTTATGATGAATTAGTTAGATTGACATACATTCACCCAACAAAGATAAGAATAATGCTATAATTAAGTAAAATAACTAAAGATTATAATGACTCTCTTGTGAAATCCTAGACTCTCATACAACCCAAAGAACCCTTTCTTGTGTCTCTTAATATCATTCAAGGTTGCCCTCAAGATCAGGGCTATATATGCTCATATAGATGAAGGATTTGCGGTGTTTTACATGAACTATGATTCATATTCTTCATATCTATGAAAACATATCAGGCTATGTTCATATTAGGCTTCATATTATACCGGCTCATATTCATTTAGTCTCCGAATTAGGTTCTCATGCTTGTGCTTCAAGGCTTGTGTCCACCGTGGCATTGTGAGGTCCATTTAAGGCTATATCTATGTTAGGCTTCTTTTGTTCATAGATGATGGAGTTTATACTTCAAATATAGCTAACTTATTCGAGACTTCATCATGTATCTTTTCTTCAGTTTTAACCAGATTCTATCCACTGCCTTCTTCTCAATGACTTCTCTGATAACCTCATTAGCCAAGCATAATAAAATTATACAATGTACTCTCGCTAGCAACTCATCTTTCTCTCAATTAGATATGGTTACTTGCAATCTATCTGTGCCTTCTAGCATCTTCCACAGCCTTTGTTGCACCAAAAGGGCCTATCTGGATCTAGCAATGCCAAAATTATTAATTTTGTTAAACTTATCAATTTCAAACTTGTTGTCCACATTATGAATTTCTCCTCAAAATCAACTTTCTAGCATACTTAGCGCTATTTCTTTAGTTTACTAGTTTAACATAGGATAGATCTACCTAAAATAGAGGAATCCTCTAATAAAGGAGTATGACTTTAAAAACAGAGAAAGCCTTTGATAAACATTTAGAATAGGGTTTTAATAAACAAAGCAAATCTTTGGAAAACCGCTTAGAGTAGAGCTCCAATCAATACCTAATTAAGCAGGGCTCTAATAATGGAGTATAACTCCAAAGATAGAGAATGCCTTTAAAAAATTATTTGGTGTGGGGCTCCAATAATAAAGTAGGACTCCAAATTATTTAAAGTAGGGCTCCAATCAACACTTAGAGGAGGGCTTCAATAATGGAGTAAGACCTCAAAAACTCCTGGAGCATGGATCTAAAAATGGAGTAGGACTCCGAAACACCTAACATGAGGCTCCAATATTTCAGCTACACCAAAATTCTTCACCTGTCATAACATTAAAATAGTTATTCTAGATTTATTCTAAGTTTATCCTGGACTGGAATAAGCATTGTTTTTTCATAAAACAAACTTTTTTCTTCTTTTGTTTTCGCATGAATCACTCTTCAAGATCAAAAACCTTCTTTATTTATGACTTAATTACAAGAAATCTTAATCATTAATTAACTTAAACTATCTTAAACATATGGATGAATAAACTTTGTTATGAAACAACATCCTTAGAGGTGGAAGAAACGAACTATTTGTTAAAATATTCTAGAAGTAAGTTTAACCAATAAGTTAATAACTTATTCGCCTCAAACCTAGATGTCTATAATTTCATTTTTGCATAGTCAATAAAAAAAAAATCATCAATGGTAATTATTTAATCAACCTATATTAATTTGAGAAACAATAAGAAAGGGATCTCTCTAAATCAAAATGAAAATCTTCCAGAACTTATATTTTCTATCATATCTAAATATTTTAACTGAGGTCGATTTATAGAAAATTTTCTAAATCTAATAGATTTCTTACTTTTTTATATGATACTAATTAGTTTCCTACTTCCAGCAGAATTTTTATCTTTTAAAGAAAATTCAAAAGATAAGTATCACAAAAATATTTAAAAATATATTCCTAACTTAGATTTCTAACTCATTTAGTATGAGTTTTTAAAATAAAGAAATATAAAGCTTTAAATAAAATTTAAGAAAATTTATTCTTAAATTCTAGGTCATAAAATGATATTTTCATAACTGTTTAAAAAAGCATCAGCACTGGCATATATTTATCAAATTTTCATAATTTTTCATGTGACCTTTAATTTAGATGATTCAAGATACACTCCAAAGGTAATTTAATGTAAATATCATCAAGGTAAACCTACTCAAAACTTTTAACTATATTAATTTTGAAAAAGATTTATTTTTAATGATGTATATTGAGTTGGGATATTACATATTTTGATAAGCTCTAATTGTCCCTTTTATTTACATATTTTGTTGAGCTCTAATTATCCCTCTTATTTCTTAGCTACACGACCTTAATTTTTGAAAGATCACGAGGGAATAAACCTCCCCCACGGACAAATATTATTAAAATCATATCTTAATTTCATGATCATATTTAAAAACTCGCAAACTGGAGTTATTTGTCCCTATGACATCCTCTGCAAAGACTTAAGGAATCTCGTAGGGCATGCCGAACGATTTATTACGGAAGGGCACAATGTGGAGCCTTCATCAGCCATACGCGGTACTGAAATAGCTCTCGATGACATTCTCGCAGAGGATCTCCATGACCTTGCTGTTTGATGGGCGCACAAGGCGTGGTGTCTTGAACTGGCTCGCTGCAGCCCCGAAGCTCACAAAATGATCTAGAATCTTCTGGAACGTTCCTTTCCTAAGGACACGGAGCTCGAGTGGTGCAATGCCACCCACCTTCCTCATGCTAACGTAGCCTGCATCCACAAAAGCCAGGTCCAAGTAATTGCAGCAGCTGCTCAGAACCTCCTTGTTGGCATCGGAGCTCAGCTCCCAGAAGATCACATAGTTGCCAGGGTCTGTTGAGCGATCGACGAGGCTCGTAAAATCCACGACCTCGAGCTTCTCGGCTGTTAAGAGCTTGGATGCCTCTTCCACAGCCAGCTGCAGGTCTTTCTCCGTGTTTTTGTCGATGTTGATGGATAGGAGTAGGCTTCTTCGGCATATAAATCGCAGCTCAGGGGTCGAGTTATGGAATCCTGCCACCTTTACGACGTCCCCCAGTCTATAGCGATATAGACCTGTCATTGGATGCAAGTCATGCATGAAGACTATTATTTATCTTAATGGAAATACTGGTGGGAAGAAAAGGATCTGTTGGTTATCGGAGAAGGATGTGCCGACCAACAAACACTACTACATGACTAAATACTAGAAAAGGACTGAATCCCGAGTCAATACGTTCCCATGGCTGACTACCAAGTATACTGTCAAATAAAACATTCCACTTAAGAGACTTTCTGGCAAATAATTATTTATTATTTGCCATTCTCCATGATCTAAGCAACGAGGTTTATTTTAGTGTCATCTACAGAGCCTTATTTGATTTTCAAATAAATTGAACAATAGAAAAGAGCTAGATGACAAACGATCGAGCTAAGCTAATCTATGAGAATATCAAGCCAAAAGCATCGGAATAACGTGGAATGAGTAATGATAAATTTGTTGGCGGGAGCTTTCCCCCTCACTGTTCCTTTAAAAAGAAAAAGAAAAAACGTGGAAGAAGTACTTTTCCCACGGCTTTCAATTGCTGAGGAAATTAAAAATATCATCACATACGTTCAAATTAATGCTTTGGAGGGAGGTTGAAAACATTTTAGGCTCCTTAAGCATCTTCAAACATATAATGGAGCTAAAGGACAACCAAATGTTCGACTCCCAAAGACTAACACGATTCTACTCAACTCCCTGATGAGTTCACACATAATTAGGCAATTCCAAATTCAAGATAATATCTCGTTTTATATGAATAAATGATAAAATCTTTTCAAGAATAGCCAGCTCATCTGAGCTCGAACAACTACAAAACAGTAGTTTACTGATTAAAATCCTCATGAGCATTGATATTCCTTGGAAAAATTGCTTATCTTGCTTTCCTAAACTGAGAACCGTCAATGCTCTTCATTTTAGTTTACTAAGAAGATCGAACTCTCTTGTCACATTTTTGTTTTCCTAATTTACTCAGGATGTCTTTTGATGCACCAGAGACTAGTTCAATGGGTACGACAGTGGTCAAAAGGATATCAGGGTTACCAATCCATTTTTGGATGGCCTGAAGTAATTAAATAAATTAGGTCCTTAAACAGCCAGAACTTAATTTTATAGCCTAGAAGCTAGCTACTTCAAATCACCCATTCGCAAATCCCATCTTAGGAGATTCTCATTTATTTCACTGACTTAGGTGAAACCATGTATTTCAGAGTTTCTACTTTCAAAGCTTCCCCGCATTCTAGCTCAACTGGAAGTAACGGAACAGTAAAGATATTATAATAGCATGGAATGAAATAAAGCAATACCTGCAAAGTTGGTGATGATAATTTCATACTCTTTGCCAACCTCAACTTCGGTAAGACCAACTGGCTCTGATTCAATATAGTGAATGGAGGCACCATCCTCCAAGTCCTGCCCCTCACGATTCTCCAGAGGAATAAATTCAAAGTAGCCAATGTTGGGAGGCACAGCAAAGGTAGCCAACTCTGGTGGCAAGCTAGGGTTCACATTTACACCAATCCATCCCTCGGAAGCACCATAATCAGCACTCATCAGTGGTAAGCTTCCTGCATAATGTCTCAGTTTTTTCAAATATGGTTCCATGGATCCAGTCAAAATGCCGTAGACATACTTGGCATTGGGCCAAAGCTCTGGGATCACACCATACCAGTCACTTAAACCCACACATTTGTTATATATGGAGTCTGCCAGCGTGGGATTTGGAGTTAAAAGTTTAGAAACAGCTGCACGGATGGATGGGACAGTAACTCGGCTGGAGAGCACTCCATGTCTGATATCATGGCAAAGATCTTCCCACACCAGCTCGAGCATTCGAAATGCCTGAACAAGGCTGTGGGCAAATGTGGAAAATACCAACTGCACTTCATCTGAGTAAATTAGCCCACAAAGGAGGTGGCAATATAAAGACTGGCGGAAGTCTGGACTAAACAAAACTTCAACAGGACTACAACTTTGAGACTGGATGTCCTTCATTGTGCGTTGATACTCTTCAGATCGGTACACATTTGTTGTAGCTGTCGTAACAGTGAGTCCCGCCTTTGTTTTGACCTGCTTGCTGCCGTAGATGAATTGGAGGGCTTTTCCATGGCCAACTGGGTACTCCCTGCAAAAAAAGATTGTTGATGGATTGTAATAAGTAAGCTCCAATGAATGAATATATATCGGATGAATTCCTAAATAGGTTTAAAAACCAGAAAAAAACAAGATTATATACTTTCAGGTTCTTTAAATGAATATAAAGTACTGTAGGTATGATATTTGGCCAAAGACCTTTTAGTCTTTGTCTAAAATTTATAAGCTCAATAAGGATATATATATTCCTATATCCATATATAAGCCTTCAGTCCTAATTGATGTAGTTTTCCTAATTATTATAGTATACTTTATATTCCTTTTCTATATAAGCTTAAATAGTCGTGACTTTTGAGATGTCTCGGATCGAGATGAAAAGCTCCAAGTGACCCGAAATGGGCTCTGGCCTTAGAGTAATCCAGTTAATTTATAGAGTTATTGTGAGAGTTCAAGAGGGTCCTATTGAGTATAAGTAGGTTTAGGAATTTGTGAGAAAGAGTTTTTTATAAGAAAATGATCATTATAATTCTAAAGTCTAGTGAGAAATAATTTTATAATTTTTAGCTTTTCTTGATAGTCAAATTCTCTGTCCTTCTTTGCTTGTTTATGTAGGCCAGTGGGCTGAATCACATTAACCATTATGTTCACTCTCTTATTTAGTTTTTGCTCTCTTGCCTTTTTAGTTGCTTTCTTGTCTACTACGCATGCATCTTCTGTTGTAATAAATGGTATCAGAGCTTCCCCGTAAATTTTCTGTCATAACAAAACTTGATCTTTTAACCTAGAAGGATTCCATCCATCATAAGAATTTTTGGTTAGTTTTTTCTTGTGGTGCGATCCCTACCTTAAAAATATAGAAGGATTCTTGTTTGAGAATTTGCAATTTTCTTTCTTCTTTGTCTTCGGATCTATAGTCCAATCCCAAAAGGATAAAATAGGAAAAGAAAACCTAAAGAGCTAGCAAACACCAGCAGCAGTTTTTGGATGTTTGAACTATATACCTGAGTATCAAAGAGAGCGATGAAGAAGTTTGTTCAAGTCATCATAAAAGTCCTGAAGCATCTAATATGAACACATAGATGGAAGATTTGAGAAAGGGACCCTTAAGGATCGAACTGAAGGCTTAATTATTTATCTTTTCCATTCAAGTTCATACCTATTGATCATCAATATTTCGTAAGAATAGCGCTAGTGGGCTCAGGAAGTATGACAGAAGAACAAAAATGTTCACGGAAAAAAAAATCCCATTAACAACGCTACGTCCACAGAACATCCAATGTGCATGGACAACATAGAGGATAGAAATCTTAGGGGCCGGAAAAACAGTTCTGAAGATAACGAAGCATGAAGAATATAGCCAAAAGTCTCACAACAAAAAGTAACTAAAGCCGGTTCAACAAGCCAATGTCTAAAACAATATGCAGAGAAAACAGTCTTTCACTGTGGAAGAACACCGTACCTGTTTCTAAAAGCAAAAGAGGTTCTATAGATCTGCATGGTGTTTTGAACTAGCTCCTCATTGAAGGGCAAAAACTTGGGCTTTCCTTGTGTGGTGCCAGAACTGAGCAAAAGGCATTGTTGCCAATTAGTAGGCAATTGATACTTTGTAGTACGTAGTTTGCACAATGTAAACAAGGCACCCAAAACTATACCTCAATGAAATTGATGTTATAGGTTTCCCAGTGAGAATAGGTGAAGCATCCCCATCGATGATCCTCTGAATGTAAGGCTCCAAATCTTCATGATTGGCCAAGGGAACGCAAGTCTTAAAACTCTCGGGGTCGGTTCTTCCTCCAAGGCCCAAATTCTGCAAGTACTCTGTGCCGCCATTTTGGTCGAGTATCTTTTCAAGGGTCTCTCTCTGGATGCGGCCGGCGTCCTTCGTCAGCGTCTCAAACTCGTTGATCACACTCTCGAGGCTGGAAACTTCCATCTCACTACTTTAAAATTTAAATATAGCAACCCTTTTTTGCCGATGCTTGGGGAAAGCATGGGGAATTTAGTAAGCCTGCCGACGCTTTTTAAAGCGTCGGAATGATTTACCCTAATTAAATTAGTCACGTCCCCCCCCCTCTCTCTCTCTCTCTGGATTTAAGCCTGCCGACGCTTTTTAAAGCATCGGAATAATTTATCCTAATTAAATTAGTCACGGCCCCCTCTCTCTTTTGTCTCTCTCCCGGGATTTAAGTATGCCGACGCTTTTTAAAGCGTCGGAACGATTTACCCTGATTACTTTTGTCACGCCCCCCCCCCCTCTCTCTCTCTCTCTCTCTCTCTCTCTCTCTCTCTCGGGATTTATCCTTCCCCCCCCCCCCCCCCCCCCCCCCGCCGCCTTAGCCTCAGATTGCCCTAGCCCTAATCACGGAACCGCCGCAGCCCCCCTCCTCTCCTCCTCCCCAAATCGAGCCCTAGCTGCCGAGTCTTCCTCTCCTTCCTAGATCCCTCCACAGCCCCCCTCCTCTCCTCCTCCCCAAATCGAGCCCTAGCAGCCGAGTCTTCCTCTCCTTCCTAGATCCCTCCGCAGCCCCCCTCCTCCCCTCCTCTCCTCCTCCCAAATCGAGCCCTAGCTGCCGAGTCTTCCTCTCCTTCCTAGATCCCTCCGCAGCCCCCCTCCTCTCCTCCTCCCCAAATCGAGCCCTAGCTGCCGAGTCTTCCTCTCCTTCCTAGATCCCCTATCGCACTCACTCTGCTCGCTGCTGCCGACGATCAGAACTGCACCTGGGGACGCCACCTAGTGGAGAGCCACTGGAAAATATTGTAGCCGCCCGTTTCCTCCCTCTCCGACGATCAACACCTGCAACCAGGTAAGCCGTTGGAATCTGTTGCTTTGGTTTACTGATCAAGAGATGACCGATCGACCATTCGAGCATCACGCTCAACCTCACTCCAGCAGCCGCTGTTGATCGGCGCCACCAAGAGGCAAGCCAAAGCTCTATCCTGTTGGCTTGTGCTTGTGGCCAGTCCCTCCTCATCGTGGCCGGCCACCAAGTGATCGTTGTTTGTTGCTGCCACGACCCCGGCCGTCTCCGTGCAGCCACCCTCTTCAACCGGTGCTACCAGCGGCCTCTGTTGAAGAGCCTAATCAAACTAGGCTGAACCAAATTGAATTAGCCTGAGCTTATTTGACTGGCAAGTGTATTTGTTTGACTGGTAAGTGTATTCGTTCTAAGTTTTCTAGTCTTGCTGGGTCATGATCCAGTAACTCCAATTATTGCATATTTTCTAGTCTGTTCTAAGTTTACATGGGACAATCAAGGCTTGCTGGTTGTACTAGATTTATGGATCTAGCAGAAGCCTGAAAAGAATAAATCATAGCCAATACCATTAAGCCTTAACCCAATTACTTTGGTTGGCTTAATGAATCATTATTTGCTGATCATTCCTACTGAAGGTTTCCTCTGATCTCATTGCAAGCTTTCCCAACCCATTTCTCACAATATTCATCCATGTTAACTTTGACCTTTAAAATGTTATTTGCACAGCTGGTTATATGTCCAGGGTGTCTTCATCTAGGAAAGCCCCTGAACACACTTTCCAATTTGCTTTTTGGATGATTAAACCAAAAGAAATGCCAAAGTATTGGCACATTCCAAGAATCAGGCATCACCCTGAACACACTTTCCAATTTTCTTTTTGGATGATTAAACGAAAAGAAATGCCAAAGTATTGGCACATTCCAAGAATCAGGCATCACTCATTGGACTGGTTTAGGCAAGAAGTTGCTGAACAATGAATCCATCTTAACCCAAGTGTAACTTCCTAATGGGAATAAATCATTTAGAGCATACTAATGTGCATGCATGTGCTTTTTTCTACTGGCAGATGCTGTATGATCTTGTAAAAGAGGCAGTCCATGCTTGCCATTGGTTAACATTATATTTGGCTAATAAGATAATACTCTTTTTTTCCCCTGTTAATAGGTTCTTTATTCTGTTTCTTTCTTCTTTTCCTTTTTAAAATTTTTGCAGTAACCATATTATTTTATGATGATTCTGCTTTTCCCATACCTCTTGTTCATTGAGTTTTGTGGCTTTTTACAAGTTTCAAGAGCTATCTCTTTACAAAACCTGAATATTGGTGGTACATTTATTACTGATGAATCTTTATATGCAATTGCAAATAGTTGTCTGCAGTTGAAAGTAAGTTTCTCAATCTGTTGCAATATGAGATCCAGCTATTATTTGGCATTCCATTATGATGATGATGCTCAAATGGTGCATTTGCTTAATTTAGGAATAGAGAAACATTTGTTATTGGTTTTGAGGTGAAAGAAATTCTTCATGCACTGGCATATCATGTGTAACTTCTTGTCTTGATCGAGTAGGCTTCTAATATTGGGTGTGCTTGTTCTTCCATCAGTCAACAACTAAATATTATTTTCTAAGCTTTTGTTACGTATGTTGGGTAACTTCAGCCAACCCTCCTAAATTTCTCCAACCTTAGTTCCATTGGCCTCCTCTGAATCTTGTCCACCAAGGCCTTTCACTTGATCTATAAAGTTCAGATCATGCTTGATTCTTGAACATAAAACCCACTGGTACTGCATAAGGTAGTAGATTGAGAAGCTGTTGCAATGCATTTGACTTTAGTTGGTGCTAGTTGACATAACAAATTTTGTTTTAGTCAATGCAGGGCGTTCAGATCTCCCCAGTTTGTTGCATAAATGTATTGATTAGTTAAGAACATGCTGTTTATGTTCTTAACTAAGATCAAGAGGTGATTCACCACCTTTAGGTTCTAAGAAAGTATGTTCGCATTATGAAAATAGTTATGATTTGCTACCATAGATTCTTCTATGGGTAGATTAAGCCAGGTCAAATTTTAAAACCCTAGGTCGTAAATTCCTGTTAATTGAGCTGTTGGCTCAAACCTTTTTCTGCAGAATATCTGTTCTTACAATTAAGTGACGAGAAATATTTTGTACATCATGTTATATTCCCAGAAATATCCCCAATCCTTGTTGTCCCATCTGACTCATGTGAAACTATCATTCAACAAATTCATATTTTACTCAACTACTTATCATAAATGACAATATGGTTTCCCATCTCCGGTTCCACCAAGTCTATCTTTCATAAGTCACAAGATTTTATTGTAGACTTCACATTGTAGACTTCATTGTGATGGCTGTGTTGGAATAGGTGGATGGTGTCGTCTTATAACGTTGAATCATCAGCCACCTGAGCAGTTATCAAGCTCACAATAAGGATCCTTTTGACTGTGTTATATAAACAAAAAGAGAAATATTATAGGAAAATGAGAAGGAAAATCTCAGCTTTAGCACCCAATTATGATATCACCTTGCATTACTTGGTAACCATAGATGGTTCAATATAACGTACAAAGCCTTTCAGCAAGCAGCCAATTGCATAATACCTGGAAGAGCTTTCTTTAAGAAGCTTATCACCGGAAGAAAGCTAAGCAACACAGATAGAGAAAAGACTCTTTAATCTCCTGTTATGCTACTTGGCAGGTGGTTTAGAGTCCACCACTGCCAACTTTTGCCTTTGCCCGGAGAGAGAAGCAGAACACCAACCTCTTCTCCTTCAAAAGCAGTCTTAAGATCCTTGAAAAAAAGGCCTAGAGAAACCCAAGAGCCATAGTAAAATTAAGAAGCCCTTCTAATATATCGATCCATCACTCTTCCAGTCCGAGTGACACATTATTGTCAATACATATCACAAAGGTTTCATGAAACTGCCTGCTCTAATTAAGCCTGAAGATTAAAAGGTTCCTAATGGAATTGTCCCCCACTGAAGGTTTGGTTAAAGGTCCAGCCAGCAGGAGCCACGTTGTAAGAGACCACAGAGCGTCCGTCGCTGATGGTGACCTTGAAGGAGAGGGCTTGGCCGTTGAGGTAGGAATTTCTGTGCCAGTTCTGGCCCCATATCCTGTTCATTGGCTGCCACCCAGTCCTGGATTCTTTGATGGACACTGCATGCACATCCCCAGCACCTCCAACATTGGTGATGAGTACCAGGTTGAAGTAGAGCCTTGCTTGTGTTGTTTTTGGTCTCATACAAGTCTTTCTCCACAATCATTTATTGTTGCATCCAGCATTGCCAAACATCTAGTTGTTGTATCCAGCATCACCCAAGGTGTCTCTGCATTTGATTACAAGAACTCCTAATCTTAATAGTGTTTCTTTGCCAATTTTTGCAGCCAATCCTAATATTGCAAAAGGAACCATCTTTCTTAGAGATTTTGTGAAACAAATTTCTTAGAGATTTCTCATTGATGAAGTTTTGTCATCTTTGAAGAATTATCTTGTTTATATGATCTTGTTCTGTTATGTGCACTTTTGTTTTTATAAGTACTCATGTAATTTCCACACTTGTTTTTTTCCTTAGAACAGGATTATGATTACTTGATCTCTTTGTACCAGTGTATTCTTTGGGTATGAGACAAAGGGTAAATTATTCATCCCTCTAATGATGGTTAAATATACAGATAAGTATCGTATCGACCACTTCAGCTGGTTTGGAGCAGATTCTATCATGGTTGTTTTACCACAAGGTCATTGGTGTCACACAATTCCTTCTGTTTGTTGAAGGAAAGGCTGCAAAACCTCAAGTTTTGGCAATCCTTGAATCCATTTCTATAAGTTAATCGATCTCTTTTCTTGTCATGCTTAAACCTAAGTAGATTCTTATGTACTAAAGCGTAATTGTGTATCAACTTGTCAAATATGCTTTCAGCTTTTGTTTCTTTTGACACCACACTCTACTTAGATTTGTGTTTTGGGTTTGACAGGGGGTGAAAGTTATACACAGAACTAAAGATCTTGAGGAAAAACAGGCACAAAGGTTAGCTTATTTTACATTTTTCTACAATTCTACACATACGGGTTTGTGCCTGGCCAAGAGCCAATTTCAAATAGATAATGGTTTTTTCAGTCTATATAGATCTCCATATTATTCAATCTATTCAATCTTATTAAAGGAACCCAGGGATTGGTCATAAATGGATCTGATTTCACATTATAAAGCCGCAAATAAGGACTTGAACATGTCTATAGATCTAATCTTAGCATGCAATTCTTCAACCCTTGATCAATATCACAAAACCCATGAAAGCTGATTATACATTGATGGATCAAACCATACATATAACCCCTAAAGACTGTCACTTCTAGACAACCTTCCGTATTTTGTACATGGAAACTTTAAGGTATCATCAGTGCATAGGTAGCAGATGTGAGGCGGCATATGACGAACAAGTAATACCATCTAGCAATTGATGCAACCACAAGCTTTATATAAGTTTATTAGCCAACCTCCATTAGCCAGATGGAGAGGGATATCCGGATTCAAATGTAATACAGACCTAACAAGCTCTAACATCTCATATATGGGTCAAAGGCCATCACAAATGATATTTTCGTAAGTTCTATACCAAAAGGATGGATTGTACAGTTGAGAAAGCACAGAGAATAAAAATCGGAAAGAAAAAAAAACAACAATTAGTGAATCACAAAATATGTATGACAATCATCTAAAACACTTGCTTTTCACCAATTAGCATAGAGAACTTAACTTCCAGTAATATACACTAATACACCAGAAATCGAAACACAAGATTGCATAATTTGATACTATGACTATTCAATGGTAAGTAATACAAAAGAATTTATAAACTTAGTTCAGTCCATACTCACCGACTCAAAACTTCATGAGGTAACACAGGTGGGTCAGTAATCAGTCATCATCACACTCTTCTTCTTCGTCTTCCTCTTCCTCCCAATCTTCTTCCTGTACTTCTTCTTCTCATCATCAACAATAAAACCTCCTAAAGTTTCATCTTCTTCATCCTCTTCCATGACTTTATCTTCGTGGGTTTTGACATCTTTCGTAAGTGCAGAATGTCTACCAGATGAAGTATCATAATGCTGTTTTCTAACACCCTTGGATCTTGTTAATTTGAATTTCTTTTTGGTTACATCATGATTTTTTAGTAATTAAGTGCAAGAATTTAGGTGTTCTTTGTTTTTATGCAAATATTTAAAAAAATTAGAAATTAATTTTATTAGTTTAATTTGTGGATCAAATGAGTTTCTGTATATTGGTGCAGTTGAGTTTCAGGTCAGGCCTTGGCTCGGGTTAAGCTTCAGTAGGTTTTGTAAAGCAAATATTTGTGCATGAGATTGTTCTAAAGTCCAACAAGGAATTTGAATTACCGATGGTTAAGAGCAATTACTTGTCATGCTCAGGTAACATCAATATCTTGTGGCTAGTTGTTAAGTGGGTGTAGAATTCCTCTAATGTCAATATTTTGTCAAAAGAATATTTTTATCTCTCTTTTATGGGTGGTTCTTATCATCTGTCTGGTCCTCTCAAGCATATGACAATTTGCTGTCAGTTCCTAATATTGTTCTTTTAAGAATACTGATTGATTACCTTTGATACCAAATGGCTGGAGTATGATGCCAAGAAAACATGTGGAAATAGATGATGCTTTTGGGGCGATCAGATTTAAGACCAGGTCACTTTTACTGTCAATTTTTGTTGTACTATTGCCCGGCAAGTGGAAGATTCATACAAGCAACGCTTGTTGTCATATTAAATTATTTGTTATATAAAAAAAAAAAAAGGAAAAAAAGAACTTCTGATATCATGTTGGAGACACCCTGGCAGTCCGTTACTTGGTTCATATTTGCTTTTAATAGCTTGACCGTTAATATGCCTTTTAATAACGTAATTGCATTAATTTTGGTTTAACATACAGGTTTAATGTTTGTAAATTTATTTTTTTTAAAAAAAATTGACTGTAATATGCCGACGCTTTTAATAGCGTCGGTAGGTTATATAAAACCCGACGCTTTCAAAAGCGTCCGCTTGTTTAAAAGCCGATGCTTTAAAAAGCGTCGGCAGGTTTATATGCCGACGCATCAAAAAGCGTTGGCAGGTTTATATGCCGACGCTTTAAAAAGCGTCGAAAACAAAATTACCGACGCTATTTAAAACGTCGGCAATTTTATTTTTACCGACGCTTTCACAAAGCGTCGGCAAATTTCGTAACCACCCCTTTCTACCAACGCTTTAGAAAGCATCGAAAAACCGTATCCCGACGCTAAAAAAGCATCGGGAAATAATTTAAAAGCGTCGTTAAAGTTTAAATTTACTGTAGTGTCTTCTCCGGTGTCAAAGCTTTCGAAGATTGCAAGATCTCCACCGAACACTATCAGCGCCAGCGAATTTTTGAAGTTACTGTTCCAGATGAGGCGAATTCAAGCCGTGACCACAGAAAATGGCATCATTCAAGCAAAGCTCGTCGACAAAGACCCGATGAAAAAGGATTCTTGGACAACAACCGGAATCTAAAGCTCGTCCCTATATATATATATATATATATATGTGTGTTGGGGGGTAAAATCGTCATTGCATTGATATCCGTGCGAGGCGGCTAAGGCTGACCTCCTCCCGCTGCCTTCCGTAGCTCGGTCTCCTCCGGGCTTCCCTAGCTCGGCCTCCTCTGGGCTTCCGTAGCTCGGCCTCCTCCGGGCTTCCGTAGCTCGGTCTCCTCCGGGCTTCCGTAGCTCGGTCTCCTCCGGGCTTCCCTAGCTCGGCCTCCTCTGGGCTTCCCTAGCTCGGCCTCCTCCGGGCTTCCCTAGCTCGGCCTCCTCCGGGCTTCCGTAGCTCGGTTTCCTTCGGGCTTCCCTAGCTCGGCCTCCTCCGGGCGTAGCTCGGCCTCCCCCGGGCCTCAGTAGCTCGGCCTCCTCCGGGCTTCCATAGCTCGGTCTCCTCCGGGCTTCCCTAGCTCGGCCTCCTCCGGGCTTCCCTAGCTCGGCCTCCTCCGGGCTTTCGTAGCTCGCTTATACCCAGCGATCCACGCCCCGACGTCTACCTCCGCGGAACCTGACGCGGGAAAGCTCAAGTCTACCCGAGCAGCTCCCTGAGCAGGGAATCATGTTGAGACGTGGCCTAAGACCTATTGTAACCGCCTCAAGTCTACTCGCCCAGATCCCAAGACATCGAAGAGCTCTCCCAGCCGTCGATCCCTTAACAGACAAGGCGTGGATTCTAACGACCCCACGACGGCCTGATTCTGTCTACCCCCGTATCGTAACAACCTCAGAACCCTCCAGAAGATGCTCAAGTCCCCCAGGTGACAGTCTATAAATATCAGATTGGCAGATTCCCTCAGGTACGCGACCCTGGACGCACGCAGCTCTGTGCACACACCTCTATCTCTCGCTCTCCTCCTCCCCTTTTTTGGAGCCTCCGATTGGCCACCCCCCGGAGAGGCCTCCCGGAGAGATCCACCTCCTCATTATCTGGTTGATCGCCGATTCCTTCCCCACTGACTTGAGCGTCGGAGGGTCTTCCGCGGAGGACCAACCCCAGCGTCCCTCCGCGTGTGGACTTCTTTTGCAGGTCCGCCGCACCCCCCTCTTCCCGGAGATCGACCGCGCCCGAGTCGGAGGACGGAT
The DNA here is from genome assembly GCA_900491605.1 of Calamus simplicifolius. NCBI lineage: Eukaryota > Viridiplantae > Streptophyta > Magnoliopsida > Arecales > Arecaceae > Calamus > Calamus simplicifolius. The sequence continues at coordinate 1,038,101 of UESW01004144.1, forward strand.
CCCGGCGGCAACAGATTGGCGCTAGAGGAAGGGCCTCAAGTCCCATCAAAACTTGAAAGAAGGAGACAAGGATCTTAATCCGGAGAAGAACCTCTCTGATGGCCAACCGGAAAAGAGGAGCAGCCTCTGATGCTCAGGGTCAGGTCGCCTCCCAAAGGCCTGACCCGACCGGCACCACGGCACCGCAACCTCCGCCTGTCGAGACTCCGTCGCCGCCTGCCATTCCGGTGACCCAGGACCAGTTTGCTACGCTGGTCCAACAAGTCCAGGCTCTCACCCACTTGGTCCAGGAGCGTCTTGCACCTCCTCCTGCTTCACACCCCAGAAAGAAGCGGCGACTTCTTCTTCACCGGCAACCTCCTCCTCTGATCCGTGTGAATCAGCGGATCCCCCACATCGCCCCAGGGGGGACAAACCGGTCCCTCGAACCGGTTACGATGGAGATCTTCCCAGATCTCGGCGAGCCCGCTCCCTCTCTCCGGCAACGTCTCACCATGATTCGACGCCCTCCTTGCGGTTCTCCCGTCCGGCCGCTCCTCTCGCCGGCGAGGAGGAGATCCGCCGTCAGATCCGAGAAATGCGTCAGGAGCTGGACGCCGCCAAGCAGATCCATCTGCCTCAGCCCAAAGCAGAGCAGGGCATCCCTTTCTCTAAGGAGATCATGGAGGAAGTGATTCCCTCCCACGTCAAGCTGCCAACCGTCGAGCCCTATCACGGCTCCACTGATCCAGACGACCATCTCAGCAGCTTCCGGTCAATAATGATGTTCCACGGAGCATCTGATGCGATCCTCTGCCGGGCCTTCCCATCCACCCTCAGAGGATCCGCCCGAACCTGGTTCAACGCCCTGAAACCGGGTTCCATTGATTCTTTCGACGAGCTGAGCCACCTTTTTATTGGCCAGTTCGTCAGCAGCCGCCGCCACCGACGGAGATCCGACTCCCTCTCCGAAGTCAAGCAAAGAGAGGGGGAGTCCTTGAGAAGTTATCTTGGCCGTTTCAACAAGGCCATGTTAGAGGTGGACCACCTTAATCACGAGGTGGCTATGTCCGCCCTGGCGGGGGGAGTTTCAAAGGAGAGCGACTTCTATTAGCAATGGAAGTCAGCTACCCCCCATGTTTGTCTGATATGATGGCCCTCGCGGACAAATACGCTCGGGTCGAGGAGTCGCGGAGAATGGCCCGCGCTGAACAGGCGAGGAAGAAGCAAGAGCCCAAAGTCCCCGACAGGCACCGCCCTGCCCGTCGGCCAAGTCCGCCCCGCCGTCCAAGAGTCCCTCCGCTGCCGCCAAGGAATCGCTCCCGGAGTCCCCCTAGGCGATTCGATCGCTACACTCCGTTGACTGTGCCCCGGGCGCAAATCCTTATGGAGATAGAGCGCCAGCTTCCCCGACCAGTGCCTCTCCGAGGGAACCCAACCCGGAGAGATCCCGCCAAGTATTGCCGCTACCACAGGGAGCATGGCCATGACACCGAAGAATGCTGGCAGTTGAAGAACGAGATCGAGAGACTGATTCGGCGGGGACGTTTGGACCAGTTCAGAAGAGCACCTGAGCCGCCACAAGGAGGTGATCGCCAGCCCGAGCTCCCACAACTCCCTCCTCCACCAAATCCACCCGTGGTTGGCCGCATCAACATGATTGAAGAGGCCGGCGGGTCGAGCTTCGGGGGCAATGGTGATGCACCGATGCCAAAGAAGGCGCGCACGGGCGAGCTTTCCTTTTCTGATGATGATCTTCTTGGGATACAGCTTCCCCATGAGGACGCACTTGTCGTATCCCTAAACTTGAACAACTATGATGTAAGCCGAATCCTGGTTGATAGTGGAAGCTCGGTGAACGTTTTGTACCTCGGTGTGTTTGCCAGGATGAAATTGCTCATGGAAAACCTCCGAGCCGTGGATTCCACCCTGATGGGATTCACCGGCGACGTCATCGTCCCAGAAGGAATCGTCACCCTGACGGTCCGCGCAGGAACCTGGCCCCTCGTAGCCGTTGTACAGACCGACTTCTTAGTGACCGACCTCAGGTCCCCATACAACGCCATATTCGGCAGGCCGGGTCTAATGTCCCTCAAGGCGGTAGTCTCCATCCCGCATCTATCCATGAAGTTCCCCACCGAGCAAGGAGTCGGAGTAGTTCGGGGAAGTCAAGCTATGGCTCGGCAATGTTTCGTCACGAGCCTTCAGTCTAGAATGCCCGAGGTCGACGGGCTAGACGCTCGTGAGGATTTCGCCGAACAACGAGGAGAACCGGCGGAAGAACTAGAAGAAGTACCGCTAGACGAAGCTCGGCCCGACCGAACCATAAGGATCGGGTCGCTACTCGAAGGAGAGCCTCGTCGCGAGCTGATCAGATTCCTCCAAAGCAATGCGGACATCTTCGCCTGGACCGCCTCAGACATGCCGGGGATTGACCCAGAAATCCTCGTCCATCGCCTCAATGTGGACGAGAGGCACAGGCCCGTTAAGCAGAAGAAGAGGAGCTTCGCCCCAGAGCGGCAAAAAGCCATTGAGGAGGAGGTCGACAAACTTATCAAAGCCAATTTTGTCCGAGAGGTGAACTACCCGAGTTGGTTGTCCAACGTCGTCATGGTGAAAAAGTCGAATGGCAAATGGAGGATCTGCATCGACTTCACCGACCTCAACAAGGCATGCCCGAAGGACAGCTTTCCCCTCCCTCGGATCGACCAGCTTGTAGATGCCACTTCGGGCCACCAAATGCTGTCGTTCATGGACGCCTATTCGGGCTACAATCAAATCCGGATGGCCCCCGAGGATGAAGAAAAGACCGCCTTCATAACCGACCGAGGTACCTACTGTTACCGAGTTATGCCTTTCGGTCTTAAAAATGCAGGAGCGACCTATCAGCGGCTGGTCAACAAGGTGTTCAAGGAGCAAATCGGCCGGAACATGGAGGTGTATGTGGATGATATGCTGGTCAAAAGCAAGGAAGCGCTGCGGCATGTTGAGGACCTCGCGGAGAGCTTTGCCACGCTGCGCAAATATGGAATGAGGCTCAACCCGACCAAGTGCGCTTTCGGCGTCAATTCCGGGAAGTTCCTCGGCTTCATGGTCTCCCAGCGAGGTATCGAGGCTAACCCTCAGAAGATTCAAGCTCTCCAACAAATGGCACCCCAGCGTCTATTAAGGAGGTCCAGCGCCTAACCGGGAGGATAGCGGCCCTTAACCGCTTCGTGGCTCGGTCAGCCGAGAGATGCCTCCCCTTCTTCAAAACTCCGAGCGGCCAAAAATTTCCAATGGACCCCTGAGTGCCAGAAATCATTTCAAGATCTCAAGAAGTACCTCGGCTCGCCTCCGCTTCTCAGTAGTCCGATCCCAGGAGAGACTCTATTTCTGTACCTAGCCGTCTCGGAGGGAGCGGTTTGCTCAGTGCTAGTCAAAGAAGAAAGCAAAGTTCAGAGGCCGATCTACTATGTAAGTAGACTGCTCCGCGATGCGGAGACGAGGTACACCAGGATCGAGAAGATAGTGCTGGCTTTGATCACCTCGGTCCGGAAGCTGCGGCCTTATTTTCAGGCACATTCAGTGACGGTCCTCACCGATCAACCCATCAAGGCGGTGGTCCACCGGCCAGAAACATCGGGGAGGATGACCAAATGGGCCGTCGAGCTAAGCGAGCATGACATACATTTTCAACCTCGCCCGGCCATCAAAGCCAAGTGCTGGCCGATTTCCTCCTCGAGTGCACCATCCCGGAGACGGCTCTACCCCAAAAATTCCCGAAGGACCAAAACCTGAAGCTCGGTGGCTCCTTCACGTCGATGGGTCGTCCAATGCCCATCACTCCGGTGCGGGTCTAGTCCTCACCAGCCCAGAAGGAATGATCTTCGAATATGGTGTCCGATTCTCCTTCCCGGCTTCCAACAATGAAGCCGAGTACGAGGCCCTGTTAGCCGGTCTCCGGATCGCCCGCAACCTGAAGGTGGAAAGGCTTAGCGCCTTCACTGACTCTCAGCTGGTGGCCGGCCATGTGCGGGGAGAGTTTGAAGCCCGAGAACCCAATATGGTCCGATATCTCCAAGAGGTACGCGGCCTACTCCTCACTTTTCTGAGTTTGAAATTATTCAAATTCCTAGGTCGGAAAACGCCCGTGCCGACCTACTCTCCCGATTGGCAACCACGGAGACGATGGATGCCGAACAAAAATTCCATCTGGAGACTCTGGAGAAGCCAAGTATCGTGGAAGCCGATCGGGTGATGCAAATCGAGACCGAACCATCCTGGTTCGACCCCATCCTTAACTATCTCAAAGAAGGGTCGCTCCCATCCGACCGAAGAGAGGCCAGGAAATTGAAGCTGCAGGCGACCCACTACGTATTGATTGACAACCAGCTCTATAAGCGGTCTTTTTCTATGCCGCTGCTCAGATGCCTCCGCCCATCCGAGGCGAACTATGCTCTACGAGAGGTACATGAAGGGATTTGCGGCAACCATCTGGGAGGCCGGTCCCTATGCCACAAGGTGCTACGGCAAGGCTATTATTGGCCGACCATGCAGAAAGATGCGGACGACCTAGTCCGAGCCTGTGACGCCTGCCAGAGACATTCAAGCATCCAGAGGCTCCCCTCCGCCGAGCTAGTTTCTATATCCTCCGCCTGGCCCTTTGCCAAGTGGGGGATGGACATCCTCGGCCCATTCCCGCTGGCGACAGGACAGCGAAAATTCTTATTCGTCGCCATCGACTACTTCACCAAATGGGTTGAAGCGGAAGCAGTTGCCCAAATCACCGAAGCCCGAGCCAGGGACTTCGTGTGGAGGTCCATCGTCTGCAGGTTCGGCCTCCCCCACACCATAATCACCGACAACGGCAAGCAGTTCGACAATTCCAAATTCCGCCATTCTGCGAAGAGCATGGAATTCGTCACCACCTCACTTCGGTCGGGCACCCACAAGCCAACGGAGCGGCCGAGGTCACCAACAGGACTCTCCTCCAAGGAATCAAAGCTCGCCTCTCTAGAGCCCAAGGCAGGTGGGCGGATGAGCTGCACCATGTCTTGTGGGCCTATCGCACCACTCCGAGAATCCCGACGGGCGAGACTCCATTCCGAATGGCTTTTGGCACGGAGGCCGTCATCCCTGTGGAAATAGGCCTCCCATCTTTGCGGGTGGAGAGTTATTCTGAGGAAGCCAGCAACGAGCAACTCCGCACCAACCTCGACTTGGTAGAGGAAGTCAGAGAGAAGGCCCGAATCAGGACGGCCGCCTATCAACAGAGGGTGGCTCGGTACCATGCCTCCAGGGTCAAGGGGAAAGCCTTCCTACCCGGCGACCTCGTCCTCCGGAAAGCTTCTGTATCCAAACCGCTGGAGCAAGGAAAGCTGGCGCCAAACTGGGAAGGCCCATATCAAATCACGGAGATCATTGGGCCAGGGACCTACAGGCTGCAGGATCTCGATGGGAAATCCATCCCCCGAACGTGGAACTCGGACAACCTCCGCAAATACTATCAATAGGGTATGTCCTTTATGTTTCGCCAGTTATCTATTTTCCCGCAACCTGTTATGTGAATCGATTATGCACCATATTGCCATAAACCATAAAAGGAAATAGATGCTGCTTACCAATCCTCGGTACAACCGAGTTGTCTGCTTCAACAGGGAAATCTCCGAACCTTGGCAGGGCCAAGTAAAACATTTCTCCGAACCTCGGCAGGGCCGAGCAACAAATCTCCGAACCTTGGCAGGGCCAAGTAAAATATTCTCCGAACCTCGGCAGGGCCGAGCAACAAATCTCCGAACCTTGGCAGGGCCAAGTAAAACTCCGAACCTCGGCAGGGCCGAGCAACAAATCTCCGAACCTTGGCAGGGCCAAGTAAAATATTCTCCGAACCTCGGCAGGGCCGAGCAACAAGTCTCCGAACCTTGGCAGGGCCAAGTAAAACAACCTCGGCAGGGCCGAGCAACAAGTCTCCGAACCTTGGCAGGGCCAAGTAAAATATTTCTCCGACCTCGGCAGGGCCGAGCAACAATCTCCGAACCTTGGCAGGGCCAAGTAAAACAAAGAACCTCTCTCCGAACCTCGGCAGGGCCGAGCAACAAAATCTCCGAACCTTGGCAGGGCCAAGTAAAACAAATTCTCCGAACCTCGGCAGGGCCGAGCAACAAATCTCCGAACCTCGGCAGGGCCAACAAGTCTCCGAACCTTGGCAGGGCCAAGTAAAACTCGAACCTCGGCAGGGCCGAGCAACAAATCTCCGAACCTTGGCAGGGCCAAGTAAAATATTTCTCCGAACCTCGCAGGGCCGAGCAACAAATCTCCGAACCTTGGCAGGGCCAAGTAACTCCGAACCTCGGCAGGGCCGAGCAACAAATCTCCGAACCTTGGCAGGGCCAAGTAAAACATTTCTCCGAACCTCGGCAGGGCCGAGCAACAAATCTCCGAACCTTGGCAGGGCCAAGTAAAAAAACCTCGGCAGGGCCGAGCAACAAATCTCCGAACCTTGGCAGGGCCAAGTAAAATCCGAACCTCGGCAGGGCCGAGCAACAAATCTCCGAACCTTGGCAGGGCCAAGTAAAATATTTCTCCGAACCTCGGCAGGGCCGAGCAACAAATCTCCGAACCTTGGCAGGGCCAAGTAAAATATTTCTCCGAACCTCGGCAGGGCCGAGCAACAAATCTCCGAACCTTGGCAGGGCCAAGTAAAATATTTCTCCGAACCTCGGCAGGGCCGAGCAACAAATCTCCGAACCTTGGCAGGGCCAAGTAAAATATTTCTCCGAACCTCGGCAGGGCCGAGCAACAAATCTCCGAACCTTGGCAGGGCCAAGTAAAATATTTCTCGAACCTCGGCAGGGCCGAGCAACAAATCTCCGAACCTTGGCAGGGCCAAGTAAAATATTTCTCCGAACCTCGGCAGGGCCGAGCAACAAATCTCCGAACCTTGGCAGGGCCAAGTAAAATATTTCTCCGAACCTCGGCATGGCCGAGCAACAAATCTCCGAACCTTGGCAGGGCCAAGTAAAATATTTCTCCGAACCTCGGCAGGGCCGAGCAACAAATCTCCGAACCTTGGCAGGGCCAAGTAAAATATTTCTCCGAACCTCGGCAGGGCCGAGCGACAAATCTCGGAACCTTGGCGGGGCCAAGTAAAGCGTTCCCCCGAACCTCGGCGGGACCGAGCGATAAATCTCCCACGACAAGGCGAGGTAAGACCCCGACGAAAAGTCTAAACCCGCCAGCCTCGACCAAGTCGAGCGGCCCCGAATAGTCCCCGAAGGACTTCGCCGGGTTCGAAAACAAGTACGGCGGGTAAAATACCATCAACATGAGAGAGTAAGCCGCCGTTGGCAAATATACCCACAAGGCCATCAAGCCTCGTGTAGCCGACCGAAGGTCCCGGGAAGAGTTAGGCAATTCCCTCTCTAACCATTGGGGATCCTTCGGGTAACGCCCCTATAGCCCATCGTTCAAAGAGCCTACATTAGCACGCAGAAAACGAACAAGGGCATGCCCCCCCCTGGTTCGACATACGGGTGAAGGCCATAAAATCTTGAAAGAAAAGAACTCCGCCGATAGGCAAGGACCATTTTCCATTCATAAAGGGGGGGGGGGATTACAAAGAAACTGCGAAAAAGCAAAAACAAGGGCAGGCAGAAGCCCTGGGGTCACTTGCCCCAGAGCCCAACAACCTCTCCAGAAGAGCGGTCAGGTCGGCCACCTGCTGACGAAGCAGCCGGATCTCCTCCTCCTGCCGACCCATTACCAAACGTGAGGCCTCCGCCTCCCGAACCGAAATATCCAGGAACTCTTCAGCGGTCCTGGCGAGCCGCTCATTGGTTGCGAAGCCTGACGCAAGGGCCAGCCCGTCAACAGTCACGGAGGTCTCTCTCTCCTCTGAATCTGACGGGTTGTTAACCGAAGAGCGCGAGTCAGTTGAGGGCCGCGCCGGAGAATCCATTTTCTTTTAAGCTCAGACCGAAAGGTGGCCAGATCCAGTCCCCTCGGCCATATTTATACCCGCTAGGAGGGTATCCAGTTCAGCCGTACCGCGGACGCCGACCCATAAAAATTTGCCATGTGTCGCCGTTCTAATGCGTACGGAATCCGAAAAGTCGCGCCTTATCCCGAGGCAGATCGGAAAGTGCAAACAGAGCATCTTCCCGATCTGCCGCCTCCTGCAATAAATGCTTTCGACGCTTCCCCAAGCCTCTTAAAACTGCCCCCTTTCTCGAAAAACGCGTGGGAACAGAGTCCAACGCCCGATCGATGATCTGTCCCCTCGAGAAGAGCATCGCCAGCAAAAGCATAACAAACACGCCGCCGTCCCGCTCGAACGCCCCCTCCATTGGGCGCCGCGCGGACCTGACGCCGTAGTCTGCGGCGGCGATTGATTCGCTCCCTCCGACCTATCAATTCTCCGAACCTCGGCAGGGCCGAGCTATCAGTTCTTCGAACCTCGGCAGGGCCGAGCTATCAGTTCTCCAAACCTTGGCAGGGCCAAGTCAGATTTTCTCCGAACCTCAGCTGGGCCGAGCTATCAGTTCTCCAAACCTTGGCAGGGCCAAGTCAGATTTTCTCCGAACCTCGGCAGGGCCGGGTCACAAATTCTTCGAACCTTGGCAGAGCCAAGTAAGACGCTCTCCGAAACTCGAGTAACTAAACCCTTAAACCACGACAAGAAGGGGGGGGGGGGGAAGATTCCCCGGATTTCGGCCAGAGCCGACTCACAATAATCCGAGCTCCGATAAAAGCGAAGCACGAGATACCAAACTCCTGACCTGAGCAAGGAGCGTATTTTCGCCGAATAATCTCTGCACCACCGCATACGGACCTCGATTAGTTCGGGCGTCATGGGATCCTCGTCTAAGGACGAGCGGAGATTTAGATCCCACAAACGACAAATAGCAATGAGATCGGCACAAGAAAAGACAAATTGAGAAACAGCATATAACTCTCTTTATTGCCCATCGTGATCAATTACAAATGCCTCATAGGCGTTACAAAAACATTGAAATGCCTAAAATAAAGGTAAAATACAAGACTCGGGCAGCTGCTCCAGAGCAGGCCTAGACAACTACGATGTTCCAACATCCGGATCGAGAAGTCATGCAAACCAAGAAACGGCCAAGTCCGCTTGGGCAGGATGAATTAAAAGATCCAAACTGAGGCATGGCCCGCGGATGCTGATTCTGAGGATCCCAAAGTCCCAATCCACTCCCCTAGAAGGGAGTGCTGGATCGCGGGCCACCGCCCACTCGAGGGAACGGGGACAATCCGAACCCGGTTGCTCCCATATTGTCCCTCCCGTGGCAAGGATTCCCCTCAGAGAAGATGCGGGAACCTAAGCCAGCGAAAGAGGGAGGGCCTGCGCGTGCTACGGAGGTGTCCATACACCTCCTGACCCGCATCCCCCGCAGCAGGAGCCGCAGATCACAACGGAAGCGCATATGTGCGCTCTCCGTATGATCTCTGCCCCCTCCTTGTGCGCTCTCCATATGATCTCCGAGGCTCGTCCCCTAAGGATGAGCCATCCTTCAGCTGCTCCCCGGTCGCCCCAGCTATCCGGCGGCAAGGAGCCCATGAAAGGAAGGTCGATCCTTCCACTCGCAGCAACAGAGAACGGGTGTAAAAATTCCAACGAGAAAGAAACTTTGGGGATAACCAGATGAGACCCCTCTTTCCCCTTTTTATAGGCGGAATGGACCAGGAAAAGCCACCCAGAGCTGTGAGTCCCGAGATTCAAACACCTGTCCCACGTCTCCACATGGCCGATAAACGCAGCATCCCACTGCGCGCCGAACTCACCGCCTGAACCAGGACGCGTACGGAGATCCTTTCCTGATCCCGGATCGCAGTCATTAAATGCAGAAAATCGTCCGCTGACGCTTCGAAATCGGCGGCTCAGAAAATCGCCCTTGAAGGTACTGTCCAATAGTGGACGGTTGTGTACGCGTCGCAACGAGATGACCTGCATGGGAAAGGAGCACCTTCCGGAAAGCTCTGATACAGCTTTATACCCCCACTCTGCCGTATCCCCACTTATAGTAAAGAAAAACCGAATTGCCTGCGGGATGGCAGAACGGGCAGGATGGCAGGGAGCGCGAAAACCTATTTCGTCCGTCGGCCCAAGCCGACCTACTTCGCTCGTCGGCCCCAGCCGACCATTTTGGTCGGCCCTGCCGACCATTTTCGTCCGTCGGCCCAAGCCGACCTATTTCGGCCCCAGCCGACCATTTTCCTGTCGGCCCTGCCGACCATTTTTCCGTCGGCCCCGACCCTTCGCTCGTCGGCCCCAGCCGACCCATTTTGTCCTGTCGGCCCCTAGCCGATCCATTTTCGTCCGTCGGCCTAGCCGACCTATTTCGCCCGTCGGCCCTTGCCGATCCATTTTATTCGTCGGTCCAATTTTACCGATCGACCCGAGCCAATACATTTTCCTGGTCTCAAATTAAGGATGGCCCAAGGATATTGACGAGCCATGGGTCGTTCACGATCGAGGCAACACCAGACAACAGCAAAGTCACGCAGAAAAACACTTAGATAAAAACAGGAAATCCCTTTGCTGCAAAATGTCAAATGTTTAAAAGGGGAAGATACAGGAGCGGCCCCTAAGAGCCAGGAGCCCCACCGGCTTGGGGAGTACCCTCAGCCACGTCTGCAGGTGCACGGCTAGGCTCGCCCTTCTCTGATGTTTTCACCCCTCTGTAACGGTTTGTGACTGTCCCTCGGAGGCTACGGCTTTGCTGGGACCAGGGGCGCCGCCAAGCTCGGCGTCAGAAACATCGACATATTCATCTTCATCTTCTTCTTCTCCGGACTCGCCATCTTCGGAGCCTTCGATGCTCAGAAAGGAAAGGTCCCACTCCGGGTGCCCGCTAAGTATCCTCTGCTTGCACTCTTCCATCCCGTGACGGAATGCGGATACGCTCATAGCGTCTTGCCTCCCCTGAAGAATGGCGAGCTGCGTGTTGGCCTCGGCGGCCCGTTTCTCGGCCTCGGCGCCTGGGCCTTCAGGATGGCGTTTTGCCCCTCGAGCTCGCTAGACCGTATCTCGAGCTCCGAGCTCCTGCTGCGAGCAGACGCGAACGCACTTTGGAGAGCCTGAATCTCCGACCCCATCCTCGCCATCTGGAAAAGTCAAGGACAATCGGCATCATAGGGAACCAATAGAAAAATAAGGAGGGTGAAATAAGAGCATACCTCCCCCTCTCGCCTGGCCAACCTTCCGGCCAGCTCCTCAGCCTCGCTCCGGGCCCTCGTCCTGTCAGCGCCGACCAACTCCACCCTCTCTTGCAGGGTACTGATCTTCGATCGTCCGGCTTCAATCTCCCCGCGAGCTTGCGATAACTCGCCATTCACTCGAGTCATTATTCCTTGTTGCCACTTCGCGTTCTCCTTCAATTCGGCGATTTCGTCATTACGCCTTTTCAGTTCTCCTCCACCTCGCCCAACATTCTCGTCAGGCGTTTTCTTTCGTCGTCGGCCTCTCTCCTCAACCGGCCCAGACTCTCGCCGTGGTCCCGCCGCATCGCCACCATCTCCGCGGAGTGTTTTGATTTGATCTTGGCCAGCTCCCGGCATGCGTCATCGCTCTTCGCCAGGAGTCCCTGTAACTCCTCCACCCTATGCTTCAGCTTGGACACCTCGTCCACGGCAGCCTGGTGTGCCGCCCTGGCCGCCTTCGAGCTCCTATCCATCGTGTCCATGAGCTCTCCGAACTGCTCAGACGCCTTTCAGCCGCGACTGGAGCTCGACATTCTCCCTCCGGCCTGGACACTGGCCCCTGTCGCCAGACTCAAGCGCCAGCAAATTGCCCGAGAAAGCAAAACCCCTACAAAGGCAAAAATTGAGTAAGCGCCCACAACGGAGTCCATCGGGTAACATCTGCGCTGAAAAATGACTCACCTTCGAAGCATAGTCCCGGGTCATCTTTATCAAAGTCGTATTATCTATGGCGGGGAGGAGATGAATACCCTCAGCTACACCTTGCTGCCCGAACGCAGCATCTATCAACCCCCGGTCAGCAAACTCGTCCGTCGATGGACCCGCACCCGGATGCAGGACCGACCTTATCATGGCGGAAACGCCTCGTCAATGCTAGCCTCCGAGCTACTGGGTTGACCGACCCCGCCTGAGGGACCGGCCTGGACGATCCCCAGCTGAGTGGCCTGCAGCCTCCCAGCCTCTTCCGTCAGGGCCCTGGCTTGAGCCTCTTCAGATAGCTCGGCCAGCCCAAGCGCTAATCTCCCCAAAATCTTCCTCGAAGGGGCCCCGATCGTGGGACCCCCACTTTGTTGCGCTCCCTCCACCGGTGCGCCCTCTCCAGTAGCCACCACCTGCGGCCCCTCCGCGGGCTCCCCGAGGTCTCAGTCTGAACCGCCTCTTGACCCATCGAGGACGGCCCAACCTCACTGCTGCCGGATTCCCCAGCGGATAGGCCAAGCAGGGGCCCCTCCCGAACTTCTTCCGCTGCGGCTGTCTCCTCCCCCTCTCCCGCTGGAGCCAGTGGCGACTCCACGGGGGCGATGGACCCCTCCGCTACGGCCGCCTCCACTGGACACGTCACGAGTTCCTCCTTCAAGGGAGGCGCGATCGGATGAGCCAGCGGAGCCTCATCCGAACTATCTGAAATCTCCAAACAAGAGGTTCGGGCGCTACGGCCGCCCTCCCCGTATCCTCCTTCGCCCCAGGCGCCCCTGTAGCGGCTGCCTCTGTAGCGCTGCTCCAGCGTCCGGCGGGCTCTTTGCGGATGTGTGGCCCCTCTTTTTGGGTCGGCCGCTGTCCGCTCCACTACCTTCCCCAGGACGCTTCCCTCTCTTCCTCTTGGAGAGGCTCGACAACGCCAACCTCGTGGCTGTCAAACCGGAGTTCACACGTTCAAACCCACACGCAGTAATCGGGAAAAATACACAACGCAAAAGAAACTCACCTTGAGGATCCAAAGGGCTGAGCCCGGCTGCAAAGAGAGCTCCCTCCGATAACAGGTCGTTAGCCGAAAACGTCTGTCCATTGCGAAGGACATCCAGGTCCCTCTCCTCCTGCGCCGATAAGGCCGGATGCGTCTCCGCATCCCTCGCAACTTCCCCCCATCGCCGAGGGAAATCGGAACCGATGTTCCCCTCCGCAATCACGAAATCGACTCTTCCACCCCTTGATGGAAGAGGGCTTATCCGCAATGACATTAAAAGACCTCCGGGGCCCGATGGAGGTCCACTCCGATTTCCGCCCGGGAGTTAGGTGATAACAGGTGCGAAAAAGGGGGAGAGTCGCAACGATTTGGATCTGGTGACACATCGAGATGAATCCGACGATGTTCCGCCAACTGTTTGGGGCCACCATCGATGGACAGATGTTGTAGTGGGTCATGATCTCCTTCACCAAGGGATGGAGAGGGAAACGAAGACCCGCCTTAAAACTGTCCTCATAGACGAATACTCCAGACTCCAAGTCCCGGGTAACCCTATCTTCAAGTCCCGGCACCCGCAAAACCACATCCATGGGCAGACCATACCTCTGATGAATCCTCCCCAATCCTCAGCGACGATTTCTGAGGCCACGTCGTCAGGGCTCATCGCCATTGAAAGAAGTATCAGATGAAAGCAATGAGCGTCGGAGAAGATGAAAGACCAAAACCCACTTGGAGCAAAACGAGAAAACGCCAAGCGCGCATGCACAATACGCCTATATATATATGTGGGGGGGCCGTCACTTCGCTTCTCCGCTAAGGAACCGCCCTGGGGAGCGGGGCGTCTCATTCAAAGCGTCCGGAACCGCCTCGACAAACACCCGATCGATCGGAATTCGAGGTGTGACAATCTCAACCGTCGATAGTGGAGGAGCCTTACCCCGAAGGTACAATGGCCCATCGCATTAATTAGGGCATCATTGCCTGGATTGTTTAAGCCAAACGTCCCATCCAGAGCGCGCCACTTGAGCTTATACTCCCTACGCCCGAACCTACGCTTCGAACTAGGGAGTGGAGGGCATGTGTTGGGGGGTAAAATCGTCATTGCATTGATATCCGTGAGGCGGCTAAGGCTGACCTCCTCCGCCTTCCGTAGCTCGGCTCCTCCGGGCTTCCCTAGCTCGGCCTCCTCCGGGCTTCCGTAGCTCGGCCTCCTCCGGGCTTCCGTAGCTCGGCCTCTCCGGGCTTCCGTAGCTCGGCCTCCTCCGGGCTTCCCTAGCTCGGCCTCCTCCGGGCTTCCCTAGCTCGGCCTCCTCCGGGCTTCCGTAGCTCGGCCTCCTCCGGGCTTCCCTAGCTCGGTCTCCTCCGGGCTTCCCTAGCTCGGCCTCCTCCGGGCTTCCGTAGCTCGGCCTCCTCCGGGCTTCCTAGCTCGGCCTCCTCCGGGCTCCGTAGCTCGGCCTCCTCCTCGGCCTCCTCCGGGCTTCCGTAGCTCGGCCTCCTCCGGGCTTCCTAGCTCGGCCTCCTCCGGGCTTCCCTAGCTCGGCCTCCTCCGGGCTTTTCGTAGCTCGCTTATACCCAGCATCCACGCCCCGACGTCTACCTCCGCGGAACCTGACGCGGGAAAGCTCAAGTCTACCCGAGCAGCTCCCTGAGCAGGGAATCATGTTGAGACGTGGCCTAAGACCTATTGTAACCGCCTCAGTCTACTCGCCCAGATCCCAAGACATCGAAGAGCTCTCCCAGCCGTCGATCCCTTAACAGACAAGGCGTGGATTCTAACGACCCCACGACGGCCTGATTCTGTCTACCCCCGTATCGTAACAACCTCAGAACCCTCCAGAAGATGCTCAAGTCCCCAGGTGACAGTCTATAATATCAGATTGGCAGATTCCCTCAGGTACGCGACCCTGGACGCACGCAGCCCTATGCACACACCTCTATCTCTCGCTCTCCTCCTCCCCTTTTTGGAGCCTCCGATTGGCCACCCCCGGAGAGGCCTCCCGGAGAGATCCACCTCCTCATTATCTGGTTGATCGCCGATTCCTTCCCCACTGACTTGAGCGTCGGAGGGTCTTCCGCGGAGGACCAACCCCAGCGTCCCTCCGCGTGTGGACTTCTTTTGCAGGTCCGCCGCACCCCCCTCTTCCCGGAGATCGACCGCGCCCGAGTCGGAGGACGGATCCTGGCGGCAACAATATGCAATGATTACTGTGGATGCTCGGGATTAAAAGCTCACAGTGGAACCAACCAGCAACAATTAATCCACATTATATTAATACATATAGATGCGTTTGGTTCTCCGTGGATTAAAATGGCATGGGGTTGCCAAATATATGGGATATTATGCTCATGGAAGAATTGAATGTAGGATATAATAGGATTGGATTTGATTGATAGTGTTTAGGATATGTAGTTATAGTATTGGATTGGATTGCCTTTAACTTTCGTTTTCCTAAAATATCGTTTTGACAATTTACAAAATTTCTAAAATATCTTTTTTTTACTGCATCCCGAGCTATAGTTTCGCCCTATCATGCTTTTTTTTGCTTCGATTACTTTTTTAAAATATTTTTTTTCTTTAAATCTTTATACTAATTATATCTTCTTTCCTTCTATTAAAAAATAAAATTTATTATTGTATACTTTATTTATGTCATAAAAGCAAGATTTTTATGGAATTTCTCAAAAAAAGGATAATTGAAAATTTTTATTTCATTCCTATATATACCGTGGGATTCCAAAACCAAAGGGTACGTGCGTTTCGCATACTGGTGAATGAGATGAGCCTAGAACATTTATTCCGTTGTCTAATGCTCCAAACGAGGGATTGGATTAAAAATTCAATACACTCTCAGGCGTACCAGACGTGGCCATAATGTATGTATCGTACGAAATTCAGGCTCCAACTTTGAGAGCTTTGTATCGGATCTGACCCATATCGTATGAAATTCGAATCCTCATCGCATGCAGGTCAACCGACCGGCTGGCCGGCCGGCAAATAGAGGGAAAAAGAAGTGCAAACATATCAAGGGAGGTAGAACTCCATCGGTATCGAAAATAAATAAGGAAGTAGACATTGAAGCAGGTGAAGGAATAATAGAAGGAAAAAGAGAACTTTCGAAGCAGACAGGGGCGAAAAAGAAAAAAAGAAAAACTTTTCAAAGCTTTCTAGCGTAACACTATGAGATATTTCGGAACGAATGGATCTCCGAGACAAGAATAGAAAGGCTAAAAGCACCACACAAAAAAAAAATTCAGCGTATATTTTCAGGATAAACGAACAAATCTCATCGACCAACGGACCTCAAGGAAAGAAAGCAGAGTCCCAAGCTTTCCGCACCAAAGGTGCCAACTTTCGAAGGAAATTAAATACGAAAAAAAGAGAGGAAAACGACCAAAGATTGAATAGTGATCTCGACCTCTTTAATTACCTCCTTCTTCCCTTCTCTTCCAGTCGCCAAACAGGGTCAAGACTCTGGAGAAAAGCCACCGCGAGTCTGATCCCAATGCGTCGAGCTCATTGCGTGAGGGATGGAAGAGGGAGGACACCAAGACGGCCACCGGCATGCAATGGTTGCCATGTTTTAGATGCATTGAAAATTACCGCTTAATCCTGACCTCATCATGGGGTTCGCATGAATAAAATATTATAAAAATATTAAAATAAAATTGCAAAAATAAAATTTTAAGGAAAAGTTTGAGAAACAAAGTATATTTTGATCATATTTCATAATGAAATCTTTAATACCATACGTGCTTATAAAAATATAGTAGCCAACATGCAAAGGATTAAAGAATCTGTGAAGTCAGGGGTTCAAAATGAATTTGCTATAATGGAGGATGGATCCCTGAGATTTAACGACAGGCTCTGTGTGCCAAATGTGGAGGAACTAAGAGCAGAAATTATAAGGGAGGCTCACTACTCTCTTTATACAGTACACCCAGGAGGCACAAGATGTACAGAGACCTAAAAGAAAATTTTTGATGGAAGGGAATGAAAAGAGAGATTGCTCAGTATGTGTCCAAATGTTTAGTATGTCAGCAAGTGAAGGCTAAGCATCAAAGGCATGCGGAACCCCTTCAGTCTTTGATGATTCCATAGTGAAAACGGGAGAAAATCACTATGGATGTCGTGACTGCACTGCCTAAGACCTCCAGGAGCAATGATGCAGTATGGGTCATTATAGACAGATTGACAAAGTCAGCCCATTTCTTGCCATTTAAGGTTGGGATCTCCAGTGAGAGATTGGTCAACATGTATACTGAGCTAATTGTGAGGGTTTATGGCATTCCCGTATCTATTGTATCAGATCAGGATACTAGGTTTATGTCCCAATTCTAGAAGAGTCTTTATAGAGCTATGGAACCAAACTAAACTTCAGCACAACATTTCATCCCCAGACAGATGGGCAGACTGAGAGGACCATACAGATCCTAGAGGACATGTTACGAGCCTGTGTAATGGACTTGGATGGTGCTTGGGACAACCACTTATCTTTAGTAGAATTTGCTTATAATAATAGTTACCAAGCCAGTATCCAGATGGCTCCATTTGAGGCTTTGTATGGTAGAAAATGCAGATCTCCCTTATGTTGGATGAATGTGGGGGAGAGAAAATTGTTGCGCCCTAAAAAAATTGTGTTTGATTGTATCTTGCAGTATTTGGAACAGTACGTTACATGAAAGGTTGTCAAAGAATCTGTATCCAAGTTACCTTCACTGCTTCATTAAAGTTTAACCGCAACAAGTCAGCCAACAATGGAAAATTTAGAGCACAGACTAAAATGGTGACCTTTACTGCTTGTCCGAAGGCTCCCAAGGAGGCAGGAGCTCGATGACTTCATGCGTCGTTGGGACCACGTATTTTTTGATTGTTCCGAAATCTTGTTACTCAATTGAACGTACACTAAAGCCAGTCTCATGACATCAGCTACTTCTTGGTCAGAGAATTTATCTTGCTGCTGTAAAACAGTAGGGAGTGGCCTCAGGTCCAGTTGACCCTGATGATTGATCTCAACATCTAATGTAATGATTAACTCAAAATAACAATATATTATGCGTCGGCCTTTTTTTTTTTTTTTCTTTTGGGTACACTACATCCATTTTGTTTAAGCGGGCATTATTTTCTCAAAGTTGCGTTTGGTTTGCCTATTTAAAGGCCTAGCGTATTTGCATGTCAATTGTGTTGTACCTCTGAGTTTGATAGATGTTCCTGGGACCTCTGTTCGATGTCAGCATTTGTCCCTTCTATCCTCCAGTCATGAATCCAGCATGCTTCATGACTTCGAGGCATTCACATGGTTGGTATTTTTTTATAATCTTTTCAAATAAAAAGTTAATTATATATATATATATATATATGATATAATTATCATTGCGTTAACATCCGTGTATATGATGAAAAAACTAGAAGTTTCTTACTCGTTAACTATCATGTTTAAAAAAAGATAAATTACCATGTGATATGGCTGATGAAGCCGCGTGTGAGTTAACGATGGAAGTTGAGGCGGTCCCAGCCTCTAAGGTGGTCTCATCTCCGAAAGCGGCCTCAGCTTTCAAGACGGCCTCATCTTCATACTTGATCCCAGACTCCAAAGTCGGCTCTAGTCGGCCTTAGCACTGATCCAGCCTCTACGGCGGTCTCATCTTCGAAAGCGACACCAGCTTTCAAGGCGGCCTCATCTCCGGACTCGGCCCCAGACTCCAAAGTTGGCTCTAGTCGGCCTTAGCACCGACCAAGGTGGCCTTATCTCCAGACTCGGCCCCAATTGGCCTCGGTCTCCAGAATCGTCCTCAGCACCAACTCGGCCCCAGTTAGCCTCAGCACCGACTCGGTCCCATAGTCAGCCCTAACATCAATTCCAAAGTCGGTCTCCTCATTGACTCCAGAGTTAGTACCAATGCTATCATCGGTCTCGATGCCAACATCAGAGATGGTCTCCGAACCTCGACAGGATCGAGCTATCTTAGTACCTCGGAAGGGCCGAGCTATCTTCAAACCTCAACAAGACCGAGCTATCTCAGTGCCTTAGAAGGGCCGAGCTATATCCGAACCTCAGCAGGGCCAAGCTATCTTAGTACCTCACCAGGATCGATCCTTATCCCTTCAGCGTAAGCGCCATTGCTGCTTCAAACTGCATCGGATATCTCAGAGGATGAACCACTCTGATCGCAAGAATCACAGAATGAGCTTCTCAAAACAGAAATGGGAGCCAAATACAACACTTCGTCCACGATCAATGGGATTCCAAATTCCCGATAAAGCGCTCGTCAACTTCATCAACTGTCGATCCCCATAACCATTGGGATTCTAGCCTTATCGGATGCCAACTTCCCAAAATGTGCTCGAAAAATCAGGTAACGGATCACCTCATCGACAGCGTACAAACACCAAGTCTCAGGACCCCCCAAGTACGCTTTCGAAGGCAATCTAAGCCCAAAGAAAACTCTAATAAAGGTTATTGCTTCTAAAAAATCATCTCAAGGAGGAAGATTCTTCTGCTGGAGCCTTCTCCTCTCATCTGATTGCTGGAGATTTTCACTGACTTGGGCGTTGAAGAGACTTTCGTATGGACCATCCTCCGTGCTTTTTGCGCAAAGACTGTCTTGCAGGTCCACCCGAACAGAAGAGCGCTATCCGGATCCTGACGTGCACTGCCCCCAAGCCAGAGAATAGATTTTTGCAGCAACAGATTGGCGCTAGAGGAAGGGCCCCAAGTCCCTCTGAAAACATGAAATCAAGGAGACAAGGTTCCATACAAGAAGGATGATTCCTTAATGGCCAACCATAAGAAAGCAACCACAAATGCTCCTAATCAGGCCACCTCTCAAAGCCTCATCCGACAAACAATACGGCGCCCTCGCAGCCGTCATCGATTGAGGTTCCTCCACCGCTAGCAGCTCCGATCACCTAGGACCAGTTTTCCATGCTGGTCCAACAAGTTCAACCTTATCACAACTGGTGCAGAGGCTTCATGGAGTTTTTCTTCCCGCTGCACCCACTCAGCAACTTTCTGATGGAACAGTCAATCCGGTCCTACTAGTGGTCCCTCCGCACAATCCATTGGAAGCCACCAGCCTCCAGCGATAGCTTGGCCATAAAGAAGTTGAACCGGCACCGCGGAGGGAAGGAGATAGGACCCTACCCAGATCTCGTCAGGCTCGCTCCTTACCTCCAGTATTCTTTCGCTACGACTCAATGCAGCAGTCGCAATCCCTCCGTCCCGTCTCTCCTATTGCTTGAGATGACGAACTGCAATGACAACTCCCACACCAAACCTACTGGCGGCTGGCACTGTTAAAAAGATTGCCCACACTAGATCCTACCAAGTACAGCCAAGCGAAGAGGAGAACTGGTTTGAAAGGGTCCGGTATAAGGGGCTCACCTCTTCAGATAAGAATATCAAAGAGATATTATGGCTCAAGGATATGGAACTCGGATCACTTTTGAGCAATGAAGACCTTTAAGGGATACAATATCCCTAGAATATGAAACTCGGATCATCTCCGAGTAATGAAGACCTTCAAAGGATACAGTACCCCGAAGACATGGAACTAGATTAAACCCCAAATATATTATTAGTGAAGTATGCCTAAACCGAGCCATTTTGCTCATTGTAATAAAACTTCACTCTTCGATTCAAATATTTCTTATTGAATAATAATCTTCCTTGAGTTGTGGATGAAAGGCAGGTCTCGCCCAATCTTTGAACTACGGGTCCCTTTCTCCGAACCTTAGCAGGACCAAGTAAAAATTTCTCCATACCTGATATGGGACAACCGATGTGGGATGTATTTCTAATAGAATTAGTAAAGATTAAATGAACGATTAAGTGAAATAACACATGCATTCACTCATTATTTAAGAACTAGAAATTTTATGGAGGGGACTTAGAAGACTAAACAAAGTTTGAATTTAGAATTTAAATAAGTAATAAAGAAGTGGATCGTTGTGGTTAAGAAACCACTCAGATTAGGGCTAAGTAAATCTAATAATTGTAGATCTAAAAGAATTTTAAAGAGGGTTCTCCCAGCAATTAATAAACTTAAGTAAAATCGATGCACTCAGAGAAGGAACTTAAGGATGACAAGGGATTCCACCATATTGTAAGCTTTCGTACCTTGATTCATGGTGGGAACAACCTGCAACTTTAGAACCATGAAAGCCGGGGATCCTTGATCGGTTGAAAATGGGCTTGAAGCAAAGTGGGGAAAGGAGGATAAAATGTGAATGATATAAATAGACACCAGGCCTCACGCCTACCCTCTCATAGGGGACCCATCTAACAAGCAGGGATTTTCTCAAGAAAACTTCATTAATCATCATCCTCTTACAAAAAGTCAGGAGCCCTTTTTATAGACTACCAAGCACTTACACCATATTATCATTAGAGGAAGAAGATCTCAGCCAGCAAAGAGAAGAATATGGGGTGTCCCATGATTTGTGGAGGCGGTTTCCAATGTAGGCGTCCCATGATTTGTGGAGGCAGTTTTCAATATGGACGTCAATGTGGGCATCCCATGATTTGTGGAGGCAGTTTTCAATATGGACGTTCCTTGATTTGTGGAGGTGGTTTCCAAGAGGAGACGTGCGAATAGAGAATGTGGGGCGTCCCATGATAAGAGGAGGTTGTTTTGGAGACTTTGACTTGATTCAAAATCTTTCTATTCATTGGGCAACATTCCTTGTTGATGTGGCGTGATGATATGGCTTCAATGTTGGTGACTTCATGATCATGCACCCATTCTTCTTGTGCTGAACCAGATCAGGTTTTTGGGCTGGACTCCTTTTGACTCAATTGCAATAAAGAACTTAAATAGGACTCAATCAAACAAATACAGTCAATTAAAATAAAATTGCTCAAATAGAAAATAAATATAGGACTAAAACTTAATTTAATCTTCCATCCATAAAGAATCCAGCTGAAGTTGTTGAAGCCTCTTTTTGAGCCTGGTGTCCGCACCAGTACCTCAGCACGGTAGAGTAATATTCTCCGAACCTTGGCAAGGCTAAGTAAAAATTTATCCGTACCTCGACACGGTCGAGCAACATTCTCCTAACCTTGGTAGGGCCAATAAAAAATTTTTCCGTACCTCGGCATGGCCGAGCAACTTTCTCCGAACCTTGGCAGGGCCAAGTAAAAAATTTTCTTCATACCTTGGCACGGTCGAGCAACATTCTCCGAACCTTGGCAAGGCCAAGTAAAAATTTCTTCGTACCTTGGCACGGCCTAGCAACATTCCCAAACCTTGGCAGGGCCAAATAAAAATCTTCTCCGTACCTCATCATGGCCGAGCAACATTCTTCGAACCTTGGTAGGGTCAAGTAAAAAAAATTTTCGTACCTCAACATGGCCGAGCAACATTCTCCGAACCTTGGCAGGTCCAAGTAAAAAATTTCTTCCGTACCTCGACACGCCGAGCAACATTCTCTAAACCTTGGTAGGGCCAAGTAAAAATTTCTCCGTACCTTGGCAGGGCCGAGCAACTTTCTTCGTACCTTGGCAGAGCCAAGTAAAATTTCTTCGAGGAACAATCTCCGCACCCTGGTGAAGCAAGGTAAGATTTTTTTTGAACCTCGGTAGGGCTGAGCAATTCTCGGTACGGCCAAAAAGTTCCTCCAATCAAATTAAGCCATATGGAACTCTACTCCCTATGCCTGAACCTATGCTTCAAACTAAGGAGGGGGGGCATGTGATGCGAGGTAAAATTATCGTTGCGCCAACATCCATGTATATGGTGAAAAGGCTAGAGCCACTTTCGGTTTCTGACTCGTTAACTATTATGTTTGGAAAAAGATAAATTGTCATGTGATATGGCTGATAAAGCCGCGTGTGAGTTAACGGTGGAAGTTGAGGCAGCTCCAGCCTCCAAGGCAGTCTCATCTCCGAAAGCAGCCCCAACTTTCAAAGCGGCCTCATCTCCGGACTCGGCCTCAGACTCCAAAGTCGGCTCTAGTCAGCCTTAGCACCGACTCGGCTCCAAGGCGGCCTCATCTCCAAAAGTAGCCCTAGCTTCCAAGGTGGCCTCATCTCTGTATTCGGCCCCAGCTTCCAAGGCGGCCTCATCTTTGGCCTCGGCCCTAGTTGGCCTCAGCCTCCAGTGTCGTCCTCAGTACCGACTCGGCCCCATAGTCGGCCCTAACACCAATTCCAAAATTGGTCTCCTCACCGACTCCAGAGTTAGTACCGACGCCATCGTCTATCTCAATGCTAACACTAGATATGGTCTTCGAACCTTGGCAAGGCTGAGCTATCTCAGTACCTCGAAAGGGCCGAGCTATCTTAGAACCTCAGCAGGGCCGAGCTATCTCAATGCCTCGGAAGGGCCGAGCTATATCCGAACCTTGGTAGGGCCGAGCTATCTTAGTACCTCGCCAGGATTGATCATCATCCCTTCAATGTAAATGCCATTGCTACTTCAAACCACGTCGGATATCTCGAAGGATGAACCACCATGATCGCAAGAATCGCGGAATTAGCTTCCCAAAATGAAAACAAAAGCCAAATACAACATTCCGTCCACGATCAATGGGATTTCAAATTCTTGATAAAGCTTTCGTCAGCTTCATCAACTGCCGATCCCCGTAACCGTTGGGATTTTGGCATTATCGGATGTCAACTCCCTAAAACGCACCCAAAAATCAAGTAACGGCTCACCTTCTCGATAACGTACAAATACCAAGTCCCAAGACCCCCCAGGTACGCTCTCGAAGGTAATCTAAGCCCAAAGAAAACTTTAGCAAAGACCATTGCTCCTGAAAAATCATCTCAAGAAGGAAGATCCTTCTGCTAGAGCCTTCTCCTCTAATCTAATTGCTAAAGATTTTTACTGACTTGGGCATTGGAGGGTCTTTCGCAGGACCACCTCTTGTACTTTCTGTGCAAAGACTGTCTTGCAGGTTCATCCGGACGAAAGAGCGCTATTCGGATCTTAACATGCATCGCCCCTAAGCCGAAGAATGAATTTCCGCAGCAACATATATATATATATATATATATATATATATACCCCAGATCTCCTTCCTTGCTGCTCTAACTCATGTGCTCTGCTTCCTAATCCACATGGAGAATAGGTCGGACCTAATATTGATATCATTTATAATAATTCAGAAGCTCATGCATAACAGTGATATTATTTGGACCTTTTGATTTTAGATATGGACTCAAAATCTTACACGTATAAACATAGAATTTGATAAAGATTCTTTCTTTTCTTAATAAGATTCACTGCACGATCCTAATTGGGTAAATTGATGATCGGTTCTTTAGTGAATCTGACTTTTTAGCACCCATGGACTGATCACAGAACACTTGGTCCATCATACTTTATTTAGTTTCTAGTTCTTTTCATTGCATGTAGTGAGATAATAACTGGGTACATACTCACAGTCATTTGCTCACTATACATAGTTATCTTCATATTATGCGCAATTATATTCTTATTGCCTACAATAAATATAAGCTTGTATGCAGTTATTGTGCACTGAGAAAGATCAAAAATTAGTGAAACCTGGTACTGTGAATTAGGTGTTAAGTGGTTGATTAATAGAAGTTAAATGTTAAAGTTTGGTCCAGAGTGAGACATCAATTGAGCCAGCCAAATTTTGCGAAGGTCTTCGCAGTCAATTGCACGTGGAATAAGAAAAAACCAGAGAATCAATGACTTTCTTTGGTTTTCAGGCTGGCAAACTACTTACATGTTACATCTGAACGCACATCTGACACAAATCTGCCGCAAATCATATTTATCCTCTTCTCACATCACTAACAAGCTAAGTGCATATCCAGAGTCTTTAGTTCATCTGGCAATGATCTACTGGAAGTTCTCTAACACAATGATCTTGAATCTTGTTATTATCCAACAACAAAGCCAAGGCATCAAACACCAAATCATTGCCTTGAATGCGATAAAATTGACTGCCGTGAGAGGTGTCCATTAGAACGCTCAACGGTTGACCTCTTTGTTCAGTCATCCTTGTGTTGCTATGAGTTGGCTCTCAAGATCTTCAAGCACTTTGTGCGTCTTTCTTCTGCTTTCCACTACCATCCGTTCCAATAATGTTCAAGCTTATCAGAAGCCTGAAGAAATTACAACACTACTTTTTTACAAGACTGAGCTTAAGTTTTGGTTGGCACTTCTTTAATAACAAATAGGCAAACGTACGTATAAAGTAGCATGAGCCTTGCTACCAAACGTCCCATTAACAATTGTCATCACGACCGAATATATACCAACACCCACATGAGATGCACGGACAAAATAACAAAAGAGATCGAAGTTTGGGGAGAGAAGGGTGGACGTGGAGAGAGAAATTGATACCTGGAAAATATTGGGACTTGGGTTTCAGTAGGCTACTTTTTTTATAATTTTTTTGTGAAACTAACCTTCAACTTAATCTTATCAAAAGTTTCATTCTGCCTTCAATCCTTGCTTCACTCCTGAGCTTTTCTTTATTTACAGCATCATTTATATATTTTTTTTATTATATAAAAAAATTATTATTCTAAAAATAACAACTACATTTTGCTCTACCTAAGTTACTAAAATGACGTTTGCCTTCTACTTTATATAAAATTAAGTTTATCCATTCCAAACGGCTCTATGGTTCTTACATTTATTTTCCTAAAGATTATTTCCTCCACTATTTTTAGTATTTCTAGTCTTGAAGTCTCATATCTAAAATGGGATCTTAAAGATTCACTGCATCCATAAGATCTTAGAATACTTTCTATATATGTTAAGATTTTGAAGATTTAGTGAACTTTTTCTTTTTTTCCCTTCTTTGAGAACTTTAGAAAGGTGGTTCATCACAAAAATATCTGATTACAAAATAATAGTATTCTTACAAAAGAAAAGACTGATTGTAACAGCAGAGAGAAAGATGGGGACGAAATAACCTTTGGATTTGTATTTTTTTTCATATAAAAATATGAATTTTAAAAATCAACAATATTTCTCCAAAATTTTGTTTAATATTTTAGATTTGAAAATATCCTTTCACTATTTCTCATGTTAACTAAACAATCCTAGTTCTAAACAAAGACTTCACATAGGTTGCAAAGAACTTTTTTTAATTATATGAAGTTGGCGGTGACGCCGACGGTATCTTATGTCCTATGAAGACTCGTTTTCCAGATTAGATCCCAACCGTTCATCAATTTATTATTATTATTTTATTTTTCCTTCATAATTTGTTCGTCCGACTTCCGTGCTATAGAAAGCCGGTCGCTTACATCTAAAAGAGACCAGAATTTCCTTCGTCTTCCTTGATCTCTGTTGCCTGCTGCTGTTGTTCGTGATCGGGCCCTGCCTGGAGATGGCTTCTTCATCCGCCCAGCATCCGGTGAGACCTGATGTCCATTGAACACCGAGAAGTCATCGATCAACGCCCATGCTGGAATTTTTGAATGGGTTTCCCCATCCCTGTCACTGGTGGTGGTGGCTGAACTGGAGCGGCTCTTCCCCGATATTATCCAAGTGCCGGTGTTGTCTTTGGAGAAGGAAATTGGGAAATGGAAGAATAAGCCATTCTTGTTCGCAGCCTAGCTCGTTGGATCCCGCCGGAGGTGCTGATGCGGGAATTCCGTCGCGCTGGCGTGACAGGGATATTGAGGCTGTGGCGATGGCGCACTGATAATATATGGTTCGATTTGGCGATTCTCATGCCACAGAGTTGATTCTGAGAAGACCTTGGGTGGTTAATGGCCAACCCATTGCAGTGTCACAATGGCAATCGGAATTCATCCCTCTGAATCTTCTCTCCTCCAAGCTCTCCTCTGGGTTAGGTTGCCGATGCTTCCCATTGAGTTTTGGACGGAGGACATCATCGCTTCGATTCTTGCTGTGGCTGAAGAATTTTAGTTCTTGGATGATTCAACCCTGAATCGCAGACGTGGTGGTTTTGCTCGGGCTTGCCTTCGGATTGACCTTACTAAGCCCTCCGCCCTGGTGCCCGTATCAGAGGTGCTGGTTCTCCGTTTTGGCAGTCGTTTGTCTACGAAATCTTGAAGGAATCTGCAGTGGATGTGGTTCTTTACATTTATCTGGTGGATGCAGAGTAGTGCCGGAATCCCCTTCTCAAGCTTCGGGTCCTCGATTTGGGCTGTGGATGACGGTGTTGAGGAGAAAGAAGACCCCCCCCCCCCCATGCCGCTCTCTGACCCTTCCAGGGCCCCTGTTCCAGGTATGGCAGCAGCTACTCCCTCCCCTGTTTCTAAGGACGATTGGATAGTTCCTAAGAAGGTGGCCAGGAGGCTGGGGGCTCGGGGATCATCCTCTTCTGTTGCTCCATTGAGTCCATCCCTTTCGTCTCTGAAGATTGCTGCTTTGTCTGAAGAGACTGTCTGCCGGTGGGATCTAGAGAGCTGGAGGTGTTGCTGATATGGCATGACTGTCGTGGTGGAACCTGTGAAGTCTACGATTCAAGTCCCAAGCTCGTCTCCCCTGACCCCTTGTGTTCCTCACTCCAGCCTTCAGTCGCTGCGTGCCGGTCTGAGGCTTGCGTGCCGGTTGGAGTAGATGGGGGTCCCCTGGGTTCTGAAACTTCTTTAGTCACTGTCCCTGTGTTATCTGAGAACTCAGGGACTAAAGTCTCTAACCCTTTTGGGTCGGGGGGTCCGAGCTTGGGGACCTCTCTTTCTGTGGCCCGTGGTGATGTTTTATCTGCCCCATCCAAGCGAGCTCGGCCTGTTGAGACTCAATCAAAGCGGAGTACCTCCAAGGCCTTGAAGGCAAAAGGGAAGGGCCCTGTTGGGGGGAAAGCTAAAGAGACGGGGTCTTTTACCTTCTCG
This sequence comes from Calamus simplicifolius, assembly GCA_900491605.1. Taxonomy (NCBI): domain Eukaryota; kingdom Viridiplantae; phylum Streptophyta; class Magnoliopsida; order Arecales; family Arecaceae; genus Calamus; species Calamus simplicifolius. The sequence goes on from UESW01004144.1 coordinate 1,065,758, forward strand.
GCTGATAAACACATAAATAATTATCATTAAACCTATTAATTAATAATTCAACGTACATATTATTATTTAATATTTTAATATTTTATATAATATTTTAAGTAAAACCTTATCAATTGTCGAGCTTGATTTTAGGAATTTAATGACGTAAACGACACTCGAATCGGACTTAAAACGAGCTCGAAATTAATTTTATAAGGTTTTAGCACATATTTTAAAACAAAGTCGGCAAACTAAGTGCCGACTTCATCATCTTCTCAGCAGATATTTGTTTCTTTTCACACGATTATTCTCCTAATCAAATATAATCTTTTCCTCCACCAATTAAGGAATAAATTGGATAGGAGGTTATCAAATTGGTAGAATTAAATTCATCTTGAAGGAATTTTGATTTTATTCATGATTTCTCCGGGATTTTCTCTGCGCCGTTCGTTGCTTCTCCGCGTCCTCTCTTTTGGCAACAATTGCTTCACCGCGTCTAGGCCGTGTCCGGGCTTCTATAAATAGCAGCAGGGAGGGCTTCGTTTGGGAGGGAGAAGTCCGTGGAGGCGCTGCATCCGTGAGATCCGTCAAGAGCTGTTCGTGGAGTCCTCTATTCGTGGGCGGTTTCTTGGAGTCTTCTGTTCGTGAGCAGACGTTCGTGGAATCTCTGCAGGCGGCCATTCGTGAATCCGGAGAGGAGTACATGGATTTCGTGGATGCTCTGTTCGTAGGAGGATCCGCTCGTGCATCCGCTCGTCCTCTGTTCCGTTCATGGATTAACGGAGTCCTGTGCGTGCCTTCTGTTCCATCCGTGGCTTTGAAGGAGCTCTGTTCCCATGATGAGTTCGTGATTCGGGAGGCACATGTAGAGGAGGGAGAAAGTCTTCATCACCGGTTCAGCCCGGTTTGATTTAGGAGAATTTATTACTTTTTGTTGCCTTCTTAATGTTAGCAAATAAAACTCTTCTATGCACTATGTTATTAAAATAAAATTTCTATTTATGTTTAATTATTATTAAGTTTTATTTAAGTGAAAATAATTTAGACTGATCTATTCTTAAAAGGGATGGGCCGTGATCTACGGGTACGGGCCGTGCTCTTATAAGATAGACTATATCTTAATTATTTTGCACTACTAATTATCTATTTAGTTAAATTTATAAATTTATTTCAAAATAATCGCTAGAGTCCCTGTGGAATCGATCCCTTACTCTCACTATTCTAATAGTGAAATTAAGGTGTTTTAATCATTGCGCTATGACACGCATCAGATTTTTGGCGCCGTTGCCAGGGACTTAAGTGTGTTATTTTAAAAAAAATAATAATAAATTTAAAAAATATATATAAAAACTAAAATAAAAAAATAGATTAATTTTCTCTTAATTTTTGAATAGTTATTGTCTCTTTATTTTATTTCCTTAATTGTTAGAATTGCATATTTTCTTTTTAACCAATAAAAAAATTATTACTTTCTTTTTGCCACAAATCTAATTTTAACCTAATCAAATTTTCCTTTTAATTAACTTACCTAAAAAAAACCTGAAAGAAAACCCTAAGACACCTTCCATAAAATATAATTAATTTAAGGAAACAAAATAAATAAAAAATTTATAAAAATAAAAATAAAAATATAAACAAAATAATTATTTTATTTTTATGCTTAGATTGACTTAGGTGGATTTATTTTCTGCAAAACTCAAAATTCTTCCATTGACATCTCATAATTTATTAGGAAATTAGAAACTTAATCACAAAAATCTCTAAAAAAAAGTTGTAGATTAATTTTATTTGATAATTTCAAGAGTTGGACATCTGTTTATTGCATAGCATTATCATAATTAACTTTAAGGGCACAAACCCCTAATCAAGATAAGGTGGAGATTTTATCACCCTTTCTTGGCCCACAAACCACACCCTTTAATACCATCCTTGGAAGAACCACCCCAACTAGAGTTGAAACCTCTTCCAGATGACTTAAAATATTCATTCCTTGGACCCAATGACACCCTTCCAGTAATCATTGCATCTACCCTAACTTCTGAGCAGGAAGATAAATTGGTAGATATACTTAAAGAGCATAAAGAGGCAATTGGATGGACAATAGCTGATCTTAAGGGAATTGACCCTTCCGTTTGCATGCACCACATTCATAGTGAAATTGAAGCCAAACCACATAGAGACATGCAACGAAGGCTAAATCCGAACATGAGGGATGTTGTTAAGAAAGAAGTAGTAAAATGGCTTGATGCTGGTATCATTTATCCAATTTCGGATAGTCAATGGGTCAGTCCAATCCAAATAGTACCTAAAAAATTAGGTATTACCGTGATTAAAAATGAAAAGGGTGAATCAATTCCTACTCGGACATCAACTAGTTGGAGAGTGTGTATAAATTATCGAAAGTTGAATGTTGTGACTAGGAAAGACCACTTTCCTTTGCCTTTTATCGATCAAATTCTAGAACGGCTAGTGGGACAAAGTTTCTTTTGTTTCTTAGATGGATATTCAGGATACAATCAAGTCCCAGTATTTCCTTCAGATCAAGAAAAGACCACCTTCACCTGTCCCTTTGGAACATTTGCCTTTAGACGTATGCCATTTGGTCTTTGTAATGCACCAGCCACGTTTCAACGATGTATGTTGGCCATATTTTCTGATATGATTGGTCAATTTTTGGAAGTATTTATGGATGATTTCTCAGTCTTTGGTGCATCATTTGATAGCTGCCTCGAGAACTTAACTAAGGTACTGAAACGATGTATGGAAATGAATTTAGTCCTAAGTTGGGAGAAGAGCCATTTTATGGTTCGTGAGGGAATTGTGCTTGGACACATTGTTTCAGAGCAAGGTATTGAGGTTGATAAAGCCAAGGTTGAATTGATCTGAAATCTACCACCCCCAACCTCAGTTAAATAAGTACGATCTTTCCTTGTTCATGCTAGTTTTTATAGACGCTTCATCAAAGATTTCAGTAAAATTTCTCGACCATTATGTAATTTGTTGACTAAAGATAGTTCTTTTAATTTTGATGAAGATTGTCTAATAACCTATAACATCCTTTGAACTGCTTTGACCACTGCACCAATTATCAAGCCCCCAGATTGGACCATACCTTTTGAAATCATGTGTGATGCTTCTGATTATGCTGTAGGAGCAGTTCTAGGACAGAAACTCAATCAAGAACCTCATGTAATTTATTATGCTAGCAAAACTCTTTCAGATGCACAAATGAACTATACTACCACTAAAAAGAATTACTAGCAGTTGTGTTTGCCCTAGAAAAGTTTAGATCATATCTGTTAGGATCTAAGGTTTTAGTTTATTCAGATCATGCAGTGTTGAGACATCTTATATCAATAAAGGATACAAAACCTAGACTGATTAGATGGATATTTCTTCTACAAGAATTTGATCTAGAAATCTTAGATAAGAAGGGTTTGAAAATATGGTAGCAGATCATATCTCTAGGATCTCAGTGGAATACAATAAAGAAATAATCAGAGATAAGTTCCCTGATGAGCAATTGTTTTCAATTTCCCATAGCAGTCTTCCCTGGTTTGCCCACATTGTGAATTATTTGGCAACAGGAAAAGTACCTTCCCACTGGATAAAACAAGAAAAAGATAGATTTTTCTCACAAGTCAAATATTACTTTTGGGAAGACCCTGAATTATTTAAGTACTGTTCAGATCAGGTGATTAGGCGATGTGTTCCCAAGAGTGAATTCAAAAGTATACTTAACTTTTATCATTCTCTTGCCTGTGGAGGACATTTTAGTGGAAAGAAAACTGCAGCAAAGGTACTGCAATGTGGGTTTTATTGGCAACTCTTTTTAAAGATGCACATGAATTTGGTCGTAATTGTCTCCAATGTCAACAAACAGGAAATATATCTCAAAAAGATATGATGCCCCTAAACCCTATCTTGGTTGTAGAAATTTTTGATGTATGGGGTATTGATTTTATGGGCCCATTTCCTTCCTCTTTTGGATTTGAATACATTCTAGTAGCAGTTGATTATGTGTCAAAATGGATTGAAGCCATGGCAACTCGAACCAATGACCATAAAGTTGTAATCAAGTTTGTTCAGCATAATATCCTTAGTCGTTTTGGATGCCCAAGGGCTATAATTAGTGATGGGGGTACATTTTACGAATAGACACTTTGAAGAATTAATGAACAAATATGGAATTACTCATAAGGTAGCTACACCTTATCATCCCCAAACTAGTGGCCAAGTTGAAATATCAAATAGAGAAATTAATCCTTGAAAAAACGGTGAGGCCTGATAGGAAAGATTGGTCAGAACGTTTGGATGATGCATTATGGGCTTATCGTACTGCATTTAAAACTCCCATAGGAATGTCTCCTTACAGGCTCGTATTTGGAAAGGCCTGTTATTTACTTGTAGAATTAGAACACAGTGCATTTTGATCAATCAAGCAATTTAATTATGATATGAAAAATGCAGGTGTCAATAGGTACTCCAATTGAATGAGTTAGAAGAGCTACGAAATGATGCATATAAAAGCTTAAAAATTTATAAAGAACGAACCAAAGCATATCATGACAAATTTATTAGTAGAAAAATTTTTGAACCAAATCAAAAGTATGGCTTTACAATTCAAGATTACACCTTTTCTCTGGAAAACTTCGTTCACGATGAAATGGACCTTTTATAGTAACTCAAGTATTTCCCTATGGAGCTGTAGAGCTTAAAGACCCCAAGCAGGGAAATACATTCAAAGTAAATGGCCAACGTTTGAAACCATATATAGAAGAAATTAATAATGGAGAAATTGTTGAATCAATTGATCTTGTGAACCCAACATTATCATAATAAGTAGCATAGTCTGGCTGAAGACTTTAAACTTAGCGCTCTTGGGAGGCAACCCAGTTTATTAGTTATTTAACATTCTGTTCTTTTAGTATGTTCTTTTAGTATGACCAGAGAAGAGCAACAGAAGCAGATTGAAAGAAGATGGCAACAATGAAACATTCAACCTTCAAATACTCTACCATGTAGTATCTTTCCTTGAAATTAATTTTTCTTCCATTAGGGACAATGGAAATTAAGTTGGGGGGAGGAAAAAGAATAAGTAACTCCTCGAGTAAAACTATAATCAGGTGTGTGTACCAAATTCTGTCTCGATTTGAAGTTAATCAAGCAGTCTATTAATGAATTAATGGTTAGAATATTTTTGAGATACTAAGGAATAAATTATTAAGAAAACCTAATACAAGGTAGGGTTTAGCCCAGAAAAATTTTTAGAATAATTTCAGACCCTCCTGACCACTGATCTTAATAGTACAATCTACTTAATAAGTATGGGTGAAAATGTTATTCAAAAAAAGAAGAAGAAAAAAATCTCTTAAAGTTAATAAATTAGGTTCTTAGCATTTTTTCACTAAGTAACCGGGCCCCATCACCTAAGAAAGTGATGTTGTTCGCATAAAAAGGTGAGAATGTAAAAGAACCTAAGTAGAGTCAGTCCTACCTAAAGCCTTTTTGACTCGAGTAAGTAAGTCCGAGGGATGTTTTACACCTAATGCCCTAAAACCAATTGGTTTGGGAGCTATTGGCCTAAAGCTCGCTACAATGGTTAATTAGAAAGCAAGGGGATAGGACATTGCACTGACTTTATACAAGGGAACCAAATTACAAAAGGCATTACACCCAACCCAAATTAAGTTAGAAGACTTAATTAGAGAAGTGAAAAGTTGGTGAAGGAAGACTTCTATAAATTCTTATGGACTACACTTTATCACTAAATGGATAAGCTTAATAATCCGATGAAGTACCTCCCTTATGATCTAACCAAAAATTTTAAGAACGGTAAGATAACTATCAATTCTTGGACTAGCTTGGTACATATTTCTAAATTTCTTATTTGCTCGAGGATGAGTAAGATTCAAGTTGGGGGGAGTGATAAATGCATAAATAATTATCATTAAACCTATTAATTAATAATTCAACGTACCTATTATTATTTAATATTTTAATATTTATATAATATTTTAAGTAAAACCTTATCAATTTGAAGAGCTCGATTTTAGGAATTTAATGACATAAACGACACTCGAATCGGACTTAAAACGAGTTCAAAATTAATTTTATAAGGTTTTAGCACATATTTTAAAGCAAAGTCGGCAAACCAAGTGCCGACTTCATCATCTTCTTAGCAGAAATCTGTTTCTTTTCGCACTATTCTTCTCCTAATCAAATCTAATCTTTTCCTCCACCAATTAAGGAATAAATTGGATAGGAGGTTATCAAATTAGTAGAATTAAATTCATCTTGAAGGAACTTTGATTTTATTCATGATTTTTCCGGGATTTTCTCCGCGTCGTTCGTTGCTTCTCCGCATCCTCTGTTTTGGCAACAGTTGCTTCACCGCATCTAGGCCGTGTCTGGACTTCTATAAATAGCAGCAGGGAGGCTTCATTTGGGAGGGAGAAGTCCGTGGAGGCGCTGCATCCATGAGATCCGTCAAGAGTCGTTCGTGGAGTCCTCTGTTCGTATGTGGTTTCTTGGAGCTCTCTGTTCGTGAGCAGACGTTCATGGAATCTCTGCAGGCGGCCGTTCGTGAATCCAAAGAGCAGTACATGGATTTCGTGGATGCTCTGTTCGTGCCTTGGAGGAGGATCCGCTCGTGCATCTGCTCGTCCTCTATTCCGTTCGTGGATTAACAGAGTCCTGTGCGTGCCTTCTATTCCGTCCGTGGCTTTGAAGGAGCTCTATTCCCATGATGAGTTCGTGATTCAGAAGGCACATGCAGAGGAGGGAGAAAGTCTTCATCACCGGTTCAGCCCGGTTTGATTTAGGAGAATTTATTGCTTTTTGTTGCCTTCTTAATGTTAGCAAATAAAACTCTTCTATGCACTATGTTATTAAAATAAAATTTCTATTTATGTTTAATTATTATTACATTTTATTTAAATGAAAATAATTTAAACTGATCTATTCTTAAAAGGGACATGCCGTGATCTACGGGTACGGCCGTGCTCTTATAAGATAGACCATATCTTGATTATTTTGCACTACTAATTATCTATTTAGTTAAATTTATAAATTTATTTCAAAATAATCGCTAGAGTCCCTGTGGAATCGATCCCTTACTCTCACTATTCTAATAGTAAAATTAAGGTGTTTTAATCATTGCGCTATGACACGCATCATCGGCCTCGTCCGACTCTTCTGGGAATTTGGAGGGCTGTATCGGGCGGAGAATGCAGAAGGCCCATCGCAGAGATGGTGTTGCACTGGAGTCTGCCTTAGTGTCTCCCTAGGTGACCCAGTTGGCTGGTCAGGATCATGAGGTGGCGGTTGCCCTTCTCAAGAAAGCCATTCAGAATGACGTTTAACCGAGCCGATGGATTCATCCCGGGTGGATGAGTGTAGTGATCAGGGCTCTGAGGGTCCCCTGTTGCTTATGGATCACCTAGCTGAGCCGGTGACGGAGGGCACTGATGGTCCCCGTCCCCCCCAAATCCTAAATGAAGATTCTAGCTTGGAACGTACGAGGGGCCCTGAAACCCTCGTTTCGATCCTCCTTTGGGAGGCTTCAGCAGTTACATGCCTTTGATATATGTATCTTGATGGAAACTCGCCTTTCTGGAGATAGTCTGGCTCGGCTTCAGAGGCAAATATCTAAACTATGGGACTCTTATGCTGTGGAGTCAGTCGGTCTCTCAGGAGGTATTTTGGTGCTTTGGAGACCGGATAAAGTCAGAGTGGATGCCTTCCATGGGTGTGGCCAGCAGGTGGCTTTTGTTGTTTCGGAAGGGGCCTCTGCTCCTTGGCTTCTTTCAGGGATTTATGCTAGCACTGACTTTCGAGCCCATCGTGTGCTTTGGGATGAGATCCTCTCCCTTCTTGGCCAGGGTCTTCCTTCTCTCATTGTTGGTGATTTTAACTGTATTGTGGGGGCCGTTGAGAAGAGAGGGGGTAGACAGTTTGTTAGTTCTTCGGACATCGTTGAGTTCAGGGATTTCATCTCCACGGCTGGTCTTTTGGATTTGGGGTTTGCTGGAGCCCAGTTTACTTGGTGCAATAATCGCCAGGGTTCTGCTAGAGTTTGGGAAAGACTGGACAGGGCTTTGGCCTCTACCAATTGGATACAGCTCTTTCCTTCTACTACTGTTACTCATTTGTTCAGAATTGGCTCTGATCATTGTCCTATCCTCATCTCTACTGAGGTGACCCTTCAGCAGTCTAGACAATTTAAATTTGAGAAATTTTGGACTTTTTATTCCTCTGTTAGGCACATCATTTCTCAGGTTGGGCGGCTGCCGGTCAGGGGGAGTGCCTCTTACAGACTTTCTAGACGATTGCTACTGGCGAGCCATAGGCTTTATAGTTGGAATAGGAGGGAGGTTGGGGATATTATGAGGCAAGTTGAACAAGCGGAGTCTATTATTTCATCTTTGCAATCCAAGGAGGATCATGAGGGTTTTCTTCTTGATTCGGATTTGTCCACCCTTAGATCTACTTTGGCCATCCACCATTCCCTTATGTTGCAGCAGGAGACCTATTGGCGGTAGAGGTCTCGTATTCAGTGGATTAAAGAAGAGGACCGTCATATGAGGTTCTTTCATCAGGCTACTTTACGCCGGCGGTCGGCTAATCGTATCAGGCGCCTTGTTGATGACGAGGGTCACTTGGAGGAAGACCCTCAGGGGATCAGGGATATGCTTTTTAGTTTCTTCCAATCCAGATGGACTGAGTTATCTGGGGATGGGGGCCTGGTTCCTCCTGTGTTGTTTTCTAGCAAGGTCTCTGATGAGGAGAATGATTCCCTAATCAGGCCTTTCTCTTCGGAGGATATTCGTCTTGCTTTATGTGATCTGGGACCCGATAAGGCCCCTAGCCCGGATGGGTACCCTCCTTTATTCTTTTGTCATTATTGGGGTATTGTTGGTCCGGATGTTATCCAGGCTATTCAGACTATGTTTCAGTCTTCTTATATGCCCTCGGATTGGAAGCAGACTCTTGTCACCCCGGTGCCCAAATGCCCTGACACTTCCTCTCCCCAGCATTTTTGGCCTATCAGTCTGTGCTCTGTTGGGCCTGGTGTGGTGCTATTAAGGCCCAAGTGGGCTACTTGTATTGGGCTGGGTTTGAGTCCAAGGGTTGAGATTAAATCAAGTCACGGGTGTACACGGGCTTGGGGATTAGTTTAATCTCATTGGTTTAGTCCATGGGAGTTTTTTGTTGAGTCTGGGCCTGGCCCACTTCGTGGATGTATTTAAACTCTAGTCTCTAGGGTTTGGATGAATAGAGAACAGATTCTTTTCTCCCAAAAATTCCCTTCTCTCATCATAGGGCGGCAGCCCTTTCTTTCTCCTCCCCATCTTCCTCCTTTTCAAGAAGTAAACCTAACAGGATTAGAAATCCTTAGTTCTAGTTCTTGTTGAACGGGGAATCCCATTGCTATTCATCAAGGTCTAAACCTAACAGGATTAGAATCCTTAGTTCTAGTTCTTGTTGAACGGGGAATCCCATTGCTATTCATCAAGGTCTAAACCTAACAGGATTAGAAATCCTTAGTTCTAGTTCTTGTTCAACGGGGAATCCCATTGCTATTCATCAAGGTCTAAACCCTAACAAGTGGTATCAGAGCCTGGTTCAAGGAGTAATCTGGAGGCCTTCAAGGAGTTGAAATAATTTCAACAAAATCTCGTCAAGGTACTTCTCTATTTTATAAAATTTATTTTTGTGCTATTTTTGAAATTGGCCATGGGGAGTAGCATAAAAATAGAGGTTGAGAAGTTTGATGGGAAGGGAAGTTTCTCCATGTGGAAAGTCCGGGTAGAGGACCTCCTTGTGCAGCAGGGTTTAGATTTGGCTTTGGAGGAAAGGCCAGATGGGATGACAGACAAGCAGTGGATTTCATTGGAGAAGAAGACATGTTCAATGATCAGGGGCTGTCTGGCGGATTCAGTCCTCTATTCAGTGCTGGAGGAGAAGACCCCGAAGGGACTCTGGACGAAGTTGCACACCCTCTATATGGGAAGAATATGTGCAACAAGTTGATGTTGAAGAAGCGCCTCTACAGCCTTCGGATGTCAGAAGGTGGAGATGTGCTGGGTCACATCCAGATATTCGACCAGATGAGCAATGAACTTCTGAATGTTGGGGTCAAGATGGAGGAAGAAGATAAAGCACTTCTGCTTTTATGTTCAATGCCCACGTCTTATGACTCATTGGTCACAACACTGCTCTATGGGAAGGAGACATTAATTTATGAAGATATTGTCTCGGTGCTTCGGACGAATGAGCAGAGGGAGAAGATGACCAAGGAAGCTGTTCCCCAGGAGGGTCTATCAGTTGGGGAAAGGACAGGCAGAGGTAGGGCAGGGACAGAAGTAAGTCTGGAGGACGATCAAAGTCCAGGAAAGGCAAGAGAGAGCTGAAGTGCTATAAGTGTGGAGAGGTAGGACATTTTAAGAAGAATTGTCCTAAGTGGAAAAATCAGAAGGGAGAAAAAGGAGGATCTGAGTCTGTGAGTACAGTTGCAGATCAGGAGGTGGAGGATGATCTCTTGGTTGTATCAGATGATCACAGGCACAGCACAGAGATGTGGACCTTGGATTCAGCCTGTTCTCATCATTACACTCCCAACCGGTCGTGGTTCAGTACTTACACAGAGGTTGAGGAGGGGAATGTGACTCTTGGAGATAATCACCCTTGCAAGGTGGCAGGTATTGGCACAGTGAGGGTGAGGATGTTTGATGGTATGGTGCGCACTCTTACCAGTGTGAAGCATGTTCCAGAACTCAAGAAGAATCTGGTATCACTGGGGTACTTGGAGCGGACTGGATACAGCTTCAGCAGTCGTGCCAGGAGTGGAGTTCTGAACATCTCCAATGGAGCCATGGTGGTGATGAGAGGGAGGAGGCTGGAAAATAATCTATACAAGATGGAGGGCTCTGTGATGACTGAAATCTGAGGTGGCAGCTGTGGAGCAAGATCCCCGGGATGTGTACAGGATGTGGCATTACCGCCTGGGCCACATGGGAGACAAGGGGATGAAAGAACTGAGCAAGAGAGGTCTGCTTCCAGACTTGAGTAGCGGAGATATGGAGATCTGTGAGCCTTGTCAGATGGGAAAGCAGAGGAGAGTACAGTTCTCAGTCAGCACAGCTAGGAGTGCTGAACCCCTGGAGTTAGTACACACAGATGTCTGGGGACCAGCCCCAGTTTCTGCAAGGAATGGGGCCAGATACTTTATGACCCTGATAGATGATTTCTCAAGGAAGCTGTGGATCTACTTTATGAAGGAGAAATCAGAGGTCTTCACCAAGTTCAAAATCTGGAAGGCTGAGGTGGAGAAGGAGCAGGGTAAAAGTGTGAAGTGTCTGAGGTCTGATAATGGCGGGGAATACACCAGCAGGGAGTTCCAGATTTTTTGTGAGGAGTGGGGCATCAGAAGGCACTTCTCGGTGATGGGAACTCCTCAACAGAATGGGGTGGCTGAGAGGATGAACAGAACACTATTGGAAAAGGCAAGATGCTTAAGGCTGCAGGCAGGGCTTCCAAAGATGTTCTGGGTTGACGCAGTAGATGCAGCTAGCTACTTGGTCAATCGGTCACCGCACACCAGGTTAGATGGAGACATTCCAGAGGAGATATGGTCTGGAAGGAAGACAAGCCTAAACCATCTAAGGGTGTTTGGATGCACAGCATATGTGCATGTTGGAGCTGGGGAGCGGAGTAAGTTGGATGCCAGGTCTAAGAAGATGGTGTTCCTAGGCTACCCGCGAGGAGTCAAGGGGTATCGGCTATGGGACCCCTTGGAGAAGAAGGTTGTCATCAGCAGAGATGTAACCTTTGATGAGAGCTCAATCCTCCAGAACAGAAGTGGCATGGATGCACAGCAGGGACTACAGGAGGTAGAACACGGTAACACTAGTCAGACAACCTCCTATACAGTTGTGCCATTTGCTAGTGGACCAGGAGGATTTGAGATTCAGGTGGAGAGGACTGACAGAGGGGGTAGAAGCCAGGGAGTTCAGCAGGATGCAGCTGGACAGGGGACTGATACTGGGATCGCACAGCAAAGGCCCAGGAGGAACGTGCGACCACCAGTTCGATACGGCTTTGAGGATTCGTTGTCATATGCCCTGGTGACAGCGAATGGAGACCCTTTCACCTATGAGGAGGCTATGGAAAGTCAGGATAGAGATAGGTGGATCCATGCTATGGCAGAGGAAATGCAGTCTCTTCACAGCAATAATACGTGGCAGGTGGTCCAGCTGCCACAAGGAAAGAAACCCATTGGTTGTAAATGGGTTTATCAGCGCAAGGAAGGAGCTTCAGAACAAGAGGGTATCAGGTATAAGGCAAGACTAGTGGCCAAAGGATACTCTCAGAAAGAAGGCATCGATTATGGTGAGATATTTTCTCCAGTTGTCAGGCACACTTCCATCAGACTATTATTGAGTATTGTAGCAGCTCAGGACTTGGAGCTGGAGCAGATGGATGTGAAGACAGCATTCCTCCATGGTCATTTGGAGGAGAGCATCTACATGGAGCAGCCACCAGGGTTTAGAGAACCAAGATCAGATGGGAAAGTCTGTTTGCTGAAGAAATCTCTGTATGGGCTGAAGCAGTCGCCGAGGCAGTGGTACAAGAGATTTGACACTTATGTTAGGAGCATTGGACTTTCCAGGTGTGAGTATGATTCTTGTGTGTATGTTAAATCTCTGGATGATGGGTCTAGGATGTACTTACTCTTGTATGTAGATGACATGCTGATAGCATGCAAGAGTGAGAAGGCTGTACAGGAACTGAAGATAGCTTTGTCTCGGGAGTTTGAGATGAAGGATCTGGGGCCAGCCAGGAAGATCCTAGGGATGGAAATCATCAGAGATAGATCCAAAGGTGTGCTGCATCTGAGTCAGGGTGGCTACATTAAAAAGATTCTGGAGCGATATGGGATGAAGGATGCCAAACCGACAGCACTACCTTTGGCAGCACATTTTTCCTTATCGAAGACCATGTCACCACAGACTGAGGTGGAGGCTCAGGAGATGGAGAAGGTACCATATGCTTCTGGTGTTGGGAGCCTTATGTATGCCATGGTATGTTGTAGGCCAGACATAGCCCATGCAGTGAGCCAGGTGAGCAGGTTCATGGCGCACCCTGGCAGGGAGCACTGGCGAGCACTGAAGGGAATCTTCAGGTACTTGGTAGGTACAGTTGGGGTTGGTATTTGCTATGGACAGCAAGAAGGTGCTGAGAGATCCAACTTATCCAAGGAGGCTCGTGGGCAGTTATATGGGTATGTGGATGCAGACTTTGGTGGAGATGTGGACACTAGGAGATCCACAACAGGCTTTGTGTTCAGCCTGTTTGGTGGTCCAGTATCGTGGAGATCATGTCTGCAGCCCATCACAGCCTTATCTACCACGGAGGCAGAATACATAGGTATCACAGAGGCAGCAAAGGAAGCTCTTTGGCTGAAGGGCTTGATGCTGGAGATGGGACTTGATCAGAAGGTTGTCCAGGTGCATAGTGACAGCCAGAGTGCTCTGATGCTTGCGCAGAATGCAGTCTATCATGCCAGGACGAAGCACATTGACCTCAGATACCACAGGATCAGAGAGCTGGTGGAAGATGGTGAGGTGGAGCTGGTGAAGGTATACACCAAAGAAAATCCAGCAGATGCACTGACTAAGGTTCTTCCACGGGACAGTTTTCAAAAGTGTATTTCGTTGTTAAAGCTGATGGACACAGTGGACGTGCTGAGGCCTTGAAAGCACCAAGGTGGAGATTGTTGGGCCTGGTGTGGTGCTATCAAGGCCCAGGTGGGCTAACTTGTATTGGGCTGGGTTTGAGTCCAAGGGTTGAGATTAAATCAAGTCACGGGTGTACACGGGCTTGGGGATTAGTTTAATCTCATTGGTTTAGTCCATGGGAGTTTTTTGTTGAGTCTGGGCCTGGCCCACTTCGTGGATGTATTTAAACTCTAGTCTCTAGGGTTTGGATGAGATAGAGAACAGATTCTTTTCTCCCAAAAATTCCCTTCTCTCATCATAGGGCGGCAGCCCTTTCTTTCTCCTCCCCATCTTCCTCCTTTTCAAGAAGTAAACCTAACAGGATTAGAAATCCTTAATTCTAGTTCTTGTTGAACGGGGAATCCCATTGCTATTCATCAAGGTCTAAACCTAACAAGATTAGAAATCCTTAATTCTAGTTCTTGTTGAACGGGGAATCCCATTGCTATTCATCAAGGTCTAAACCTAACAGGATTAGAAATCCTTAGTTCTAGTTCTTGTTCAACGGGGAATCCCATTGCTATTCATCAAGGTATAAACCCTAACATGCTCCACATTATACAAGATTTGTGCTCGGCTTCTGGTGGGTCGGATGGCTTCGGTGATCCCTCATCTCATCTCTCAGGAGCAGGGTGCTTTTCTCAGGGGGTGCTGTATCACGGATAATGCTCTATTGGCTCAGGAATTCATGCATGACCTTTAGAGAGCCCCTAGAAGTCAAGGTCTTATGGCTATTAAACTCGATATGGAGAGAGCTTATGATAGACTGAGATGGGACTTTCTGGGCTGTACGCTACAGGAGTTTGGATTCCATGAGGTTTTTATTGCTTGGGTGATGGAGTGCATCCAGAGGCCGTCTTTTTCACTTCTTATTAATGGGGGCCGGACGGAGTTCTTTCACTTGGAGGTTGGTCTGCGACATGGATGTCCTCTTTCTTCATTTTTATTCATCCTCTCTACTGATGCTTTATCCCGGGATCTTTCTGTGGCTGTGCGGAACTCGGCTCTCCACCCATATTCTGCTAGCCCCCTTGGTCCCTCCTTATCCCACTTATTGTTCGCTGATGACTGTCTTCTGCTGGGAAAGGCTTCTATCGGTAACGCCACCACCTTTGCGACCATTCTTCACTCCTATGTGGTGCTTCGGGTCAAAGAGTTAATCTTAGTAAATCCTCGATTTGCTTTAGCCCGAGGATGTCCCCTACTCTAAAGAGGTCTATTTCCCGTTTGATGGGCATTCCAGCTCAGTCTGATCGGTTATCCTAACTGGGGATTCCGATTACCAGGAGATGGCCATGGTGTTCGGACTTCAGCTTTATTGTTAGGTGGATCCATGATCGTTTGGATAGTTGGCAGGTTTCTGGGCTCTCTATGATGGCACGGATCACTCTTATTCGCTCTGTGTTATCTTCGATGCCTAGCTATCTTTTGGCTAATACTGCTATTCCTCTGGCCTGTATGTGGCAGATTGAGAGATATTTTTAGGATTTCCTTTGGGCATCGATACAGGAGGGCCGTGATGTTCATCTTGTTGATTGGGACACTGTCTGTTTGCCTACGGCTGAGGGTGGGTTTGGGATCCAATCGCTAGCTATTAGAAGACAGGCGTTGACTGCCAGGCATGCCTCTTGATTCCTGCTCGATCCGCATTGTTTGTGGAGTTCCTTTATGCGGGCCAAGTATGGGAGCTGGATCCCGTCCATTCCTTCTCAGTTTAACAGGGGGCATTCCTTCTTCTGGAAAGAGGTTTGTCGTTATGCTCCGACTATGCTGCTTAGTACCTCATGGATGATTGGTGACGGAACTTCGGTGGACGTCACTCAGGACATGTGGATTGCTGACTTTCCCTTATCTCGCTGGCCGACTTTTGTGTCATCTGATATTTCGGAGGGTATGCTGGTCAGTGATTTTATTTCCCCGGATCGATCTGGCTGGTCGCTCTCCCGGTTGTCCTGTTCTTTTGGGAACGAGCTCTGCCGGCGAATCCTGTCTATCCCTCTCCATCCGGGTTCTACCACTGACACTAGGGTTTGGAGGAGATCCTCCTTATCCTGTGCTCCTATGGGAGACTGATAAATGCATAAATAATTATCACTAAACCTATTAATTAATAATTTAACGTACATATTATTATTTAATATTTTAATATATTTTATATAATATTTTAGGAAAAACCTTATCAATTTGAATAGCTCGATTTTAGGAATTTAACGACGCAAACGGCACTCGAATCGGACTTAAAATGAGCTCGAAATTAATTTTATAAGAATTTAGCACGTGTTTTAAAGCAAAGTCGGCAAATCCAGTGCCGACTTCATCGTCTTCTCAACAGAAATCTTCTTATCTCTCAGCCGATTCTTTCTCCTATTCAAATTTAATCTTTCTCTCCACCAATTACGGAATAAATTGGATAGGAGGTTATCAAATTGAAAGAATTAAATTCATCTTGAAGGAATTTTGATTTTATTCACGATTTCTCCTAGATTTTCTCCGTGCTGCTCGTTGCTTCTCCGCGTCTTGGCCGTGTCCGGACTTCTACAAATAGCGCAAGGACGGGAGCTAGTGAGGATCAATCGATGGTTCATGAGCAAGGAGGCAGCTGTTCCCAGTCCTCAAAGGCCGTTCGGGGTTTCTGCATCTGTGGAGGTTGCTGTTCTGCTTCCTGGAACAATCCGGCAGTTTCTAGCAGCGAGGGAGACGTCCGTGGAGGTTGTTGTTATGCTTCGGAGAGGCTCTGCTCGTGGCTTGAAGGAGGAGTTTTGTTGCTCTGTTCCCGGGAGCTATCGAGAGGTTCTGTTCGTGGCTTCTGGCTTGGAGGCGTCTCTAGTTCAGCCCGGTTTAGCCTGTTTTCAGTCCGTTTATCTGGTCTTTGATTTGATTTATGAAGAATTTGTTGCTCTCTTATTGCTATCAGAAATTAAAACTCTTCTATTTTAGATTTTAATATGCACTCTTGATGTTATTGAAATAAAGCTTTATGCATATTTAATTGTTATTAAATTCTATTTAAGTGAAAAATAATTTAGACTGATCTATTCTTAAAAGGGACGGACCGTAATCTACGGGTATGGACCGTGCTCTCATAAGATAGACCATATCTTGATTATTTTGCACTGCTAATTATCTATTTAGTTAAATTTATAAATTTATTTCAAAATAATCGCTAAAGTTCCCGTGGAATCGATCCCTTAATCTTACTGTTCTAATAGTGAAATTAAGGTGTTTTAATCGTTGCGCTACGACACGCATCAGAGACCTTATGTCTATCTATAGACCGTATCCTTGGAATCCGATGGAGTTGGATTGGGTTTGGTATCTGCATGTTCACCCTAGAGTGAGACTTTTATATGGAAGGTGGCTCGGGATATTCTTCCTACTTGTTCTCTTCTATCCGAAAGAGGGATGAGTATTCCGTCTACATGCCCTGTGTGTAGTATTGAGGAGGAAACGACAGATCATGCTTTATTCTACTATACTAGGGCGAGTCAGATCTGGCGGATCTCTGGTACCAGTCCGTGGCTGTCGGATTCTAGATCTTACCGTAGCTCCTTTTTGAGATTACTGAAGCAAAGCAGGGGCAGGGGCACCCATCAGCAGGGCCCTTTGTGGGCTTATATAGCTTATCAGATCTGGTTATATAGGAATCGGATTCTGTTTTCCAATGTGCGACTTTTCCCTACTCGGGTCTTCAGGGCGGCTGTTTCTTTTTATACTGAGTATAGTTTCCATCATGGGTTTCTTGTGTCTGCGAACCCTGGCCACTGGGTCTCCCTTGCTGCTGCGGCAGCGAACCGGCATACAGTTTATATCTTATGGAGCCTCTCCTCTAGGGTTCGTGAAAATTAACTTTGATGGGAGTGTTCGTGGCCGATGTGCTGGATCGGCTTTTGTTATTCGTGATGCGGAAGGCACTATGTTGGCGGCAGGCGGGTTTGGCTTGCTTGATGTTACGGTGCCTATGGCTGAACTGTATGCGGCATGGGCTGGGATTTTCTATGCTGTTCGGATCCTTGGTGCCCGCAGACTGTTTATTGAAGGCTATTCCACTACGGTTATTCGCTGGATTCGGCAGGAGCCCAGTTCCCATTAGCCGATCATCCCCCTACTGTGCGACATCCGCTCTATGGTTTTGGAAGCTCTT
The DNA here is from genome assembly GCA_900491605.1 of Calamus simplicifolius. Lineage (NCBI taxonomy): Eukaryota > Viridiplantae > Streptophyta > Magnoliopsida > Arecales > Arecaceae > Calamus > Calamus simplicifolius. The sequence goes on from UESW01004144.1 coordinate 1,083,659, forward strand.
TATATCTAGATTCGTCATGTTTATCGTGAAGCCAATGCATTGGCTGACTGGATTGCTGATAGAGTGGCTTCTCATTCGGATAGCTGGAGTTGGCAGCAGGACGATCCTTATCCTTCGTTTCTTTCTCAGCTTTTATACTCTAATATATCAGAGATGACATATCCTAAAGTGATGTAATTATTCGTTTGTATTAAAAAAAAAAAAAAAGAGAGAGAGGGAAGAACCGGAAGAGGGGGAAGAACGAGGCGGACGACGAGAAGCCGGAGCTCGAGTTCGAGGACGGGCAGGAGTACGCCCAGGTCCTCCGGATGCTCGGCAACGGGCGGTGCGAGGCCATGTGCACCGACGGCACCAAGCGCCTCTGCCACATCCGTGGCAAGATGCACAAGAAGGTCTGGATCGCCGCTGGCGACATCATCCTCGTCGGCCTACGCGACTACCAGGACGACAAGGCCGACGTCATCCTCAAGTACATGCCCGACGATGCCAGGCTCTTGAAGGCTTATGGAGAGCTCCCAGATAACGTCCGCCTCAACGAGGGCATCGGCGGAGGCCTTGATGACGACGACGACGGCGCTGGCGTCGACTTCGAGGATGAGGACATCGACAGGATCTAAGATGGATCGATCAGAGTTGGGAACAATACAATCAGCCTTATCCAACATCATGATGAATGAATGAAGTTCTTACCGGAACCATCTTATGAGGTGATGGGCTTCTGAAATAATAATTGTCAAACAAAGTTACATTTCCTCAGCCTTGATGTTCGTTGAATTGAATGCGTCCCGGAAATATGGATCGCGTTCTGTCCATTAAAAGATCCATGCGCAATTTTATTTTATTTTATTTTTTGTGTCATCTCTTACCACATAGAAGATAGCAGCAGTAAAACTTTAATTTCAATTTAAAATAAGCTTTTTTAAAAAGTTATTTAACTATATATATTTTTAAAAAAGCATCATTTTGGATTTTTTCGGTAGGAAGGCAACATTTTCTTTTAAATGGCGACATAGGAGTGATACCAGGAATAAGTTATTGCAAAGGTGATCCATTCATTAATAATAATGTCTAGTGGTTTAATCAAAGTATTATGGCAAAGGGCATGGTATGGAGGTATGGAGGCCTTGGCATCGAATATTTAGGTTTGGTGATGTTGGCTCAGTTTGTGGTAATGAGATGTTTAATCTTTGGCTATGATACAATGATTCTCTGGAATTGAAAATACTAAGTCCAATTTCAAACACTCTCGTCTGAAAGGTATTAGAATTTGATTTTAATTCCATTTAAAATCATATTAAAAGAGATTTAGAATCAAAACCCTCCATTAATATAATATTATATTTAATATTATAATAATATATAATATTATTATTATATATTATATTGTATAACTGAATGTATATTTTAATATATATATTATTAAAGAATTTTTAAACTATATTTAATTTTAATTTTTGTATGAAAAAATGAATAGAAAAAATGAACCATTTTTTTTATTTTAATAAAATTTGATTTGATTTTGATATTTGATTACGATGGAACCAATCGGTGGAATCAACGAAAAAAGTTTTGTTGCATGTATTAGTATAATTACGATGAAAAAAATTTACTGCATCACTTTTTGATATAGTAAATCACTAGTGATATATGCATTGATACATGTATATTATACATGTATTAATATTTATGAATGATTAATTCATGCAATCTATACATATTTACTATAAAAAAAATGATACAGTAAATCTTTTCCATCGACGAGTTGCAGGTGGGCAAGCCACCCTCGCTGCTTTACGTCCTCAAAGCCTCGTTACAGAAGACCATTGACCGAGGTCCAAAGATCATCGATCAAAACATGTCCTATCGAAATATCCAATTCGGCAATTACAACCGTCCGCAAATTGAAGTCCCTCGCAATGGGTGCTTCTATTGGACAGCTGAAATTGCTGAAGAGACCCTTCATTTGAATTTTTTTTTTACTTAAGAGCCCTCCTTTTTTACTCATAGCCCCCTTATTTTTTAAAATTTCTAAACTACCCTTCTCCCTCCGCTTCCCTACCCTAAATTGCTATTTGGCCCCCTCCCCCTCCCAATCCCTCCGTCCGATCCTTCTCCCTCCCCTCCCTCCGCCTCCTTGCTCGTGCTCACCTCCTTACAGTGCTCCCCGGCGGCTTCCCCGGCAGCAGAGCTTCCTCTCCGACAAGGTAAGCTCCCTCCTTCCCTCCCTTCCTTCCTCACCTTCCTCTCTCTCCCTCCTTCCCTCCCTCCTCCCTCATTTCTCCTCACTCGATCGGCCCTTCAAGTTATTTTTTTTAAGCCTCCTGGCGTCCGTAAGTGTCCGACGGCTTCGCCCCCTCTCCGCCCCCTTCGTCCCCCCCACTCACAAGTTGTCCCAGCTCTGTTCGGCCTGGTTGGTTGAACATCGAACTCTGTTCGATCATTCAGGGCCGAACAGAGTTCGATCTGTTCGGCCAACCAGGGCCGAACAGAATTAAATCTGTTCGGTCCAACTGGGCCGAACAGTTCGGCCCAGCTGGACCGAACAGATCGAACTCTGTTCGGTCCAGCTTGGCCGAACAGAATTAACTCTGTTCGGCCCAACTGGGCCGAACAACTAATTAAGTTATAAAATGTTGGGCCGAACAGAGTAATTAAGTTATAAAATATAATTTTAATAAAGTATATAATAATAATAATAATCAAATATATTGCAATGTTTCAGATATGGATGCTGGCCCCTCATGAGTTAGACCCACAGCGTCTACCAGGAGACGTAGAACCCAAGCGCCTGAGGTTATTGAGGTTCCTGAGGTTCTGATGATCTTGTTGCACCATCGCCCCCAGATGAGACAGCAGCCGAGGACATCCCAGCTATGGATGTTGATGATGATGAGGCGGATGGTCCTTGTCCAGGCGGTCCTGAGGATGAGTCTGTCCTTAGGAGTTTCAGGACACATATTGCAGCCTCCATCTGGAGGCAACAGGTATTTGTTCGTTGTTCTACCGTATTTTATTTAATGTATTATTTTGATGCTGTTATGTGTTATTCATGTTATTCATTTATATTTCACAGGAATGGACTCCACTGAAGTGCATGAGCCATGCTGCCAAAGTAGGTGAGTGGCAGTGGTGGGCATCAGGGCAATCGAATAGGAGATTCAGGGATATAGTTCAGCAGTCGGGTCTTCTAGAGCTAGTGCATTGCTCTTATCGGTTCGCCGATAAGATTCTTGTCTCGGGCTTTGTAGAGAGATGGCAGCCCGAGACGAACACCTTCCATCTTTCCTTTGGCGAGATGACAATCACGTTGGATGATGTTGCCGCCATATTAGGGATTAGTGTCATGGGTGCCTCAGTGTCCTTGTCTACAGATAGGATGAGTGATCGGGATGCTGAGGACCTACTAGTCTACAGATAGGATGTGATCGGATGCTGAGGTTATATCTGTCCGCGGTCAGTCTGTGAGGTTAGAGTGGCTGAAGAGTCATTTCCATAATGTATCAGATAGAGATAGCAGCCGTAGGATAGAGTGTGCGGCACGAGCGTATTTGCTTTTTTTGTTGGGGTGTACACTTTTATCGATAAGAGCGGGACGCGGGTGCCTATAGCTTATCTTGCTCTGCTTCAGCATTTGGATAGAGTGAGCACATATGCCTGGGGTGCGGGTGCCTTGGCTCATTTATATCGGCAGTTGGGGATTGCGTCTAGGGCATCCGTTAGACAGATCAGTGGATATATGACGCTTCTCCATGCATGGATTTATGAGCATTTTCCCTTTCTCACTCCTCACCCAGCCTTAGACTATACTGATGCTAGGCCTCGCGTACACCGATGGACTCCCGGCACTCCACCCCGTTCTACGATGGACCATTTAGTGATTCTACGCGAGTCATTGGACGTACTGAGGGCAGATGAGGTATGTACCATAGGACCATGCACTTGTATATTTATATAATTTGTCATACATTATCAAACTTATTACGATTTAATATATTGCAGGTAGTTTGGGATCCCCATCGTCTTATTCGGGATGATCGTCCATTCCTTGATATTGCATTCTTCAGTGGCTGCCTGAAGTGCATGGATGTCGTAGAACCCTATCATCCTGAAAGGGTTTTACGATAGTTCGGCAGGATACAGACGATCCCCCGTGCCACTGGCCCCTGAGCGAGCTAGCAGAGGATCGACAGCAGCTTCGTACCGCATCGGTACATTTTCTATGAGCAGTTATGGGAGAGGTGGGAGGATCACCTGCTGAGCACAGCGAGCAGGAGCCATTCGGTGACCCGACCCTCCGATTGCGTACCGGGATTTTGGAGTGGTTTTCTCGGATCACGCATCTGGCTGTTCACCCTCCGGAGAGCCGATCCAGTATCTACTCCCGATCACGTCCCGATGATGCTGATGCTGACGTGCTAGGCCGGCGTATTGCAGATGCGCTTGGCCTTTGCACTGACATACTTGATATGGATCGGGAGGAGGCTGCTGCGTCACAAGGGAGGCACATGTACGATGTCATATCGCAGATGGCACATGTGTTGCAGGGTCAGCATATCTCTACGGTGCAGCCTGTTCAGCCTGATGTTCCTGGCCCTAGTCATGCATCGCCACAGCAGTACAGGCGTCGACGATGGCGTGGTGGGGATCCCTGATGTACCTCATGTATTTTGTATCTTTAGCACATAGTGCATCTTTTTGTAAAGACATTGAAATTTGAATGAAAATTCACTTCCTTTCGGCTCAATTTTAATGAAAATCTTTTGAATTATATAAATATGTCATACATTATACAAAATTGATTGTTGCAAGCAAAAGGACTTCTACAACTCAATAGTCTCGCTAATAATGACATCCGACGAGATCGTTCGTCTGAACTCGTGAATCCTAGATTCATATGAAGAAGCCCATCCGGAAGCACAGGGTAAATGATGTTTGTGCCAATTGCTTGCTATTGGGGGAACAGGATGACCCGGTAACAGAAACACCTGCAAAATATATAAATTAGTAAACATAATGAATTATTAGTCATTTAAGCATGATTAAGAGTTGTTCAATTAATACCTCAACAAAATGATTGCCATTAACGAACGCCACTGCAATATTTTGCGGGATAAAGGAGGAAGAGGCACCGATCGTAAAGGTAGGAATGTAAGACATTGTTGCAAGGAGAGGTGGTATAGGACAACGTTATAGCGGACGCTATAACGTGCCCCATATCCGGCGTAGTCATCCACCGGTCAAAAGGTGGATCATTATCAAAATATGATAATGCATGCTCAATCTCCTAAAACTCCCTTCGACAGCAAATAAAGCACGATAGTGCTCTGAATGACATTGCAACTCATTCAATAAATCCTTCCTAATACGGAGCCAATCCTCCTCTCCAAATCCCAGCAAGTCAGCTATTGCTCTAAATCCGCAGTTGCCGTCAGCTTTAACATCCTTGATATGTTGGATGAACGGCCTCAACCCATCTGGAATTTGATCAATATAGATTGTTGGCTTATTATATGACCGGGTTCGCTGACGAGAAACCTGCAAACCATTAAAGAATGAATTAGACGCAACAGAAACATTCGCTTTGTAATAACAAATGGCACGGGTCCGGAAGGTGCCGGCATGTGCCGGCACCCGTCCGGCATGGGGTCCGAAGTTGCCGGCACGCGTTCGGCACTTACCGGCATGCGTCGAAAAGCGTCCAGCATACCGCACATCCGGCACTTACTGGCACGGGTCCGGAAGATGCCGGCACGAACGGCACGGCACACCGGCACGGGTCCGGAAGTTGCCGGCATGTGCCGGCACGAACCGGCACGCATGCACATATCGGCACGCGTCTGGCACATTCTGGTATGGTCCCTTACTAAGTGAAAGAAATGCTTCGTACCTTCTTCCTTGGCTGCCTCTTTGGCAATTGCGTCGCTTGTGGAGTGCCCGTACCAGGAGAATAACTATCTTGTCCTGAAAGAATCAACTCAAAGGCAGAAGGATCACGGCGGGTAGATGTATCAACCTTCAATGAAGCATGGCCGCGACCAATTGAACGAGTGACCCTTTTGGCAGGTTCTTCAAGAGAAGTACTTTCTGGGCTAGCAATCTCTCTCAATTTTCTTAACATCTGCAATTGCGAAGACCCATCTAACTGTTTGAATTTCGAGCAATTATATCAACTCTGGTTCACAGCTCAGCTGAATACTTAACACATTTGAAGTCGGCATCATATCAAGTTTTCTCCAATGAGGATCTATGCAATCCAAGGGAATTGGCCGGCCGTGCAATCTCATGGCCGCATGGTAAACCATGTGTGCGCCGAATAGCACACCCACAAACTGAAGCATCAATACCAACTGAATCGGCTCGCTTCGCTTGAGCGAGGATCTGATTTAATGCACTTATAGAAATGAAACCTCGCAGTTCTTTGAAATCAGCAGGCTTGAAGTCGTGTTGCACGACCGTCAAACTCTTCTCAAATGAGGCTTTAATGTCACTATGTTGTAACTCAATTAAATTATGTATTTTTGTCCAAGATGATTCGAAATTCCCTTGGCTTGATCCAAGCTGTCTTTTCAGCCTTGCATGTGCACTTTCAGCCCTGGAAAAGTAAATAAAATTTAATAAAAGGGAGATAACAATTGCGTTATTAAATTATAAATTTCTTAAATTTATCAATTCTTTGTGATACCTATTAGTTGTCAAATTCCCGTAGTGCCTACATGTGTCCGTCCATGCTGCAACAAATCTTTCCTTGTACTTGCTCAGCCAAGTTTCTGACACATACCGTAAAGCATCTGGGTAGGTAGTAAACTCTCTCTGGAGTTTTGTCCAGTGATCATTAAACTCATCTTCTGTGGTGGACAACACAAGTATATTCCAAGTCATTATAAACTTATCCCATTTCTCCTTTGTTTCAAATAACCTTTTGCACTGGGCCAAAACATTCCTACTAATATGCCATCTACATAGCAAATGTGTTGCCGTAGGAAAACCCTCTGAATTGCATTCAATAGAGCCAAGTCTCTATCTGTGACTATCACCTCAGGCAGAGCATCATCGTCCATGACACTGCGCAATCTCTCTAATGCCCATGTATAGTTATCTTCTCGCTCAGAGTCCATATACACAAAAGCAATAGAAAATGTCAGGTCAGTTGATGTCACCCCGACAATCTCTAAGAGAGGAAGACGATATCTATTGGTCTTGTAAGTGCAATCCATTATCAACACACGAGGAAATGCACGTAACAAGTCTATACTGCCAGGGTGTGCCCAAAACAAGTCACGCACATCATCAGACTTGATACAATTCCTATGCCACTCAATGTACTTACACTCAGATAATTTACCAAGAAGATGTTGCATCTGAGATCTCCCAGCAATCTCTACAGCCTTGCACTTCTGCCGTGCATTGTAGATTGTCTTCATTGTCGTAACATTGAGGGCATCCCTTTGCTTCAACGTAGATAAAATGTCCTTAGGCCGAACCAAACTCTTCGACATCTCCACTAGTATTGTAGTCTCCTCCTTAGATAATCGTCCCGCATATGAGTGCCCCTCGAGATGCTTTGCAGCTGGATGATTGTGCACGCCGCAAATGACCATTAACATCCAATCATCTGCAGTGTCCAATTTCTTCCCTCTTAAGGCAAAAGGACATCCACACTTCTTAGTGCCACTGGCCCTGGTCTTTGATCCCTTTTCCTTGATGTGTTTACTTTTGCAAGTACGCTCCTCTCGCAAGAAAAAATAATTCTTGGTTTCTTAACATTGCTGCCCGAATCGGATTTTTTAATAATAACGACAAATCCATTCCTCTTTCCGACTTCCCGACACCAATTACACATTTCTTCTCTACTTTTGAATATCTATAAAATAAATAGTTTTATGTTGGTAGACAATTATAAACATTGCTCAGTCAAATAATACGAAAATAAATGCAATTAAATTTTACCTCGTAAGTTGTAAATTCATTTGTGTAATCCATTACACAATCGGAGCCAATCACGCTGCATTCGGTCGAAGCATCGTTTGCACGATCAAATAATAAATTTTAACCCTAATCATAATTAATCAAAAAAAAAATAAATAAACACTCTGTTCGGCCACTCAGGGCGAACAAAAATCTTCTGTCGGCCCTGTGTCGCCGAAATATTTCTTCTGTTCGGCCACAGGCCGAACAGAAGATTTCTGTTCGGCGACACAAACAGAAGCCCTTCGGCATCCGAACATATTTAAGTTGTTCGGCTTATTGTGGCCGAACAGAGCTAACCTGTTCGGGCCGAACAACGAACCGAAAAAAAAATGGAGACGAGATATAAACTAACCTTTGCGACCATAGCACCTTCATAAATTATTAATTGCTTGTCCATTACTTGTCTTGAGATTGAAATTGCTTCAATCGATGATCCAATAATAATCCGGAGGGAGAAGGACGATCGCAGGGGCTGTTTGGGGGCTAGGGGGCACGGGCTCGGAGGGAGGGGGGGAAGGAAGGGATATTTGATCCTAAAATTTTAGGAGCAAAAATATCATTTTTTTAATATGGCATCTGGTTAAAACGCGGGCCAAAAAGGACGACCCCCTCGCAATGGATAATCCGACCGTTCATGTCCATCGAATTTTGAAAAAGAAAAATTCGAGGCGGTGGTTTTTGCTCGTTCGAGTGGCCATGTTAAATTTAACGCACGCTCCGCCTCGCCTTATCTGTTGGGCAGACCCCGTGAACCAATTCGATGGCTCTGCTGAGCCCGCGGTTGCCGCGATCGCTACTACCGTATGCCGTCGGCGGCTGCCGGACGAGGAGGTCGAAGGGGACGTGGTGCTCGGCGATCGCCGTCGACGCGCCGCTAGCGAGCGTCTCGGGGATCCGGTGGGGCTTAAGCAAGCACCAAGGCCCGCGCTCCGAAATGGAGGACGACGTCGTCCTCCGATCCGACGGTCTCGACGGCTTCTCTTTCGCCGCCGTCTTCGACGGCCACGCTGGGTTCTCCTCCGTCGCGTTCCTCAGGTCGAAAACATCGCTCCTCCTAATCTTTCTTGCATTCGAACCTGAGGCCTCTTTGCTGACTCTTTGATAGCATAATGTTTTACAAATTCTATGATATTGGAGTCGAACAAAGTTTCGTTCTAAATTGCTGACATATCTCAATATAGTGATCAATAAACTTTCTTTTTCCACTGGTACGTACTAATTGGTTCTTTGGTGTCGCTGTTAATCCAGTAACAAGGTCTGCGATCTCTGGAATGTAGCTATAGTGATTCAATGAGAAACTGATCACATTTCTCAGAGTCACTGATAATTTAGTTATAACCGTATATAGCTGCGCTTACATCACTATGTGTATACTAATAATTCATGCCGAAAGGGTTTTATTGTTCTCCAAGTTCAAGTTGAGTCAGTTTGCCTTAACCAACAGCTGGAATTAACCTATCAAAAAAGAAAAAAAAGAAAAAAGCATGGTATTTGCCAGCCCATAACGAGAGCAATATGGTTTGAATTTAGTTAATACAATATTGGTTTAGGTTGAGTTGGTTGAGGTAATTTGACTCTAGTTGTAACCCACCTTGCACAAGGATGACACCAAGGGTTGGCCTCGGGCTTGCCTCTAGTTTCACACTCTAGTTTCACATCATTCATGATATCCATGAGGAGATGATGCAAGGGCTTATCTCGAATCTCCCAAAGTGTTAAGGAAAAGAAATTGAAAGTATGATTCTAAGTCCTCTTTTTATTTATTAATTAAAGAATAAAATTGATTACAATCTTTCTGTTTATGCTAGTTTGGTTTATCCTTAGAAATCCAAGTCAAATTCCTCTTCTAATTGGAAGAGGTCGCGATTTTCTCAAAATAACAATAACAAGTAGAAATATTTATAAAAAAGCTAAAATCCTCTTGAAATTAGAACTTCACTTCTCCATCAGCTTTGTCTTCAACCATGTCACCCAATTCTTCTTGAACTGAGTGTGATGCCTGGTTAAATTTCTTCTTAAATGGAATCTTTTGTCTTGACTGGTCAATTTAGAGGTCCAAATGTCACAGCACAGTCTTGATCATTGCATTCATCAAACCACCCTTTAAAGATCAGTGTGTCATTACAAACCTTGAATAGTTTACACAAAAAGGAGCACCATACGTCATATAAAAAAGTTATGGCCCTGAAAGTTTTGATGTGCAATTTGGCTTGCCATGTGATGTCTCTTGCTCTAAGATTCTATCCAAACCTACTCAACATGATTAAAATGGTCGACAATGGGTTTGGTAATACTCCAAGTTCAGGAGACACTATATTGTACAAAATTGTGGATTTGAGATGATATAAAAAATATATTAGTATCATAGGGAAAGTTTATGAGCATTTAAAGATTAGAATTAAGTCACCATGAGAATCATGACAAAATAAAGCATTAACAGCCTTTTGGTTATCTTGGCATATATGTAGAGAAATAAGACACATTAATAGAATTGAAAGCAAGGAAGATTTGGTGGAGAGGTGCTTTTAGGGTATCATGCAATCATTATGTGCTTTACAAGTTTTAGAAAATTTTTGTTGGTCTATTGTTTTTTGATGATGGATGCATTACCGCATAGGCTGTAAGGGAAGTTGAAGAATTTGAGAGGAGCTTTAAGATGAAAAATTGAAGCACATCTATGATAAAGCTAGGATAATGAGCATACTTGTCCAATTAAACTATCTGTAGGAGCAGAGGGGTAATAAACTCATTATTTGTGTGGAACGGTTGGGGAAGGTGAGGGGATGGCATTAAAATAAGAACCAAGATGTAAGTTACGAGAAAGGATTCGACAAGGTTTGTGCCTGAATAAGAAGAAATTAATGGCTAGAGTAATTCAGAAAGCCTATGTAGTTGAGGCAAGATTTCTTGTCTATACTTAGAAGTTGATATTTTGAGGGGGCACTCGTACATTTTTCCTTTTTTGGGATTCCTTCAATCCCCTCCCCTCCATCTCCAATTGAGCTGTACATCAAAGCTGAAGAAAATATTAGTACTCTGTATAGTTTTGTCATTTTCAACGTTTTCTACTTTGAAATAATTTTGCATAACTGAAAATTTGTTGCACTTGGCCTGCAGGGATGAATTGTACAAAGAATGTGCTATAGCTCTGCAAGGTGGGTTGCTGTTGACTAGCAAGAATTTAATGCTATAAGAGATGCAATTCAGAAAGCTTTTCAAAATGTTGACTCAAAACTCTTGATTTGGTGAGCACTCAGTTTTCTTAGCAATCGTAAGAAATATGAACTAAATCATAAAGGATATCAATATTTTATTGTGAACAATCTTTTCCAGAACTGTGTAATAGACGTTCATCTAAACTGCCCTAAATTTTGGGATTTTTTTGGTATCTTTTCTGTGAAGGCTTGAAGAGATGGGGAATGAGGTTGATTCTGGTGCAACAGCTACAGTCATGTTTCTGAGGAATGATGTCCTAATTATTTCACATGTTGGTGACTCGTGTGTGGTATTCTTCTATTCTTTTCCACTACTATCATCGAGCATCATTGCAAACTGATCTTGTGGGAGATGGCTTCCACCAAGGCACTGTGCAAGTTTTTAAATCGATGGATCTCTAAAGGAAAGATTCTTATTGGTTCAAACTGAATTACAAATGTAGGTAATATCCCGTACTGGAAAGGCTGAAGTTTTAACAAATTCCCATCGACCTTATGGGAACAACAAAGCATCTCTTGAAGAAGTCCGGCGGATTAGAGCAGCAGGTGGCTGGGTGTGTTTCCTTTTCTGTTTTGAACGTATGCTTTATAGTCACGATTTTGAGTTCTGAAGCAAATTTTAGTTAGATGTTTGCACAAATTGTGATAGCAAAAGTCTAATTAGTTCTCTTTTAGTTATTTATTTACTTGGTATCATGTGAATGTAATAATTTTAATAAAATTTATGACTAAAATGCACATGAGGTTATGATATATTAATATTGCCAAGATGTATGGATCGATCCAATCTCAAGTTGGGCTAATTTAGTAAGCTTATTCACTAAAGCAGTTCTGCATATGAAGGGCATATGAGTAAACACTCATAGAAATGGCTTGCGCGTGTTGTAGTGTGCTATGTTCTTTCACTTTAACTCTACAAATGGGCTATATTAGATGCATTTGCTATGTTCTTTTGCTTTAACTCTACAAATGGGCTATATTAGCTGCATTTTGTCGAGTTTTTCTTCAGGATCCAACTGGCTTGGAAATGAATTGAGGTGCTTGGGTCACATTTTAGCTTATCCTCAAAGTTCTTAACTTCAATGACCAGGTCTGGTCAGGTTGGGCAAGGAATTTCTAGAGGGATATTTTCCCCAGTCCAGGTGCTATCTGATTTTTCAAGCAGGTCCTGAATTTTTCAATGTGGGCTGCCTCTGCTAGAACTGGATTAACCACATTACATCTGGATTAGGTTACCGATTGATCCACCCTGTTCATGGCCTGGGGCAGCGTGTTGATTGTTGATTTTCTCTGATCACTCTGGATTAGTCATCATCATGTTTCATATCAATGATGCTTCTTGCACAATTGTATAGCACTAACTCTATGGTTAAACTTGCTTTTGTAGTTGGTATTGTGCCTTTTTTTGGTCCAGTATTTCTTGTTTCAATAATTGCAGGTGTTACAATTTTCAACAGGGAATGATGCAACATACTCTGAATTCCATGTTTACGTTGTTTGTAGCTGTATTTTACCAGTGGCATATTGGGATTTTAGTTATTAAAATAAATGCATTAGTTTATTTGTTAGGCATCCATATTCTTTGAATGGTGACCCCAAGTGCAAATATACAGATTTCAACTTTTCAAGGTCCTCAATTTCTGATCGTATCCAACATTTTTAAGCTGATGGGTCTTTCCTTGTTCTTCTATTTTTTCCTCATTTTTCTACAATTATGAATTTATGTTGATTGATATTACATCAAATGTAGTTTGCTAGCATTCTATTGCATGAATTGTTTTCACACCCCGCAAATGTTATAATAAGCCAAAAGTAGCATTACATGTTTGGTTTGATGGGCATGTATTACCTGTTAATTTGCTTTCTCAATCAAGCATTATTATGGTTCCCAGGCTCTCTATGATTTCTTGTTAGCAATTGTCAGCATGCTTTCCTTTTAACAATATTTACTTGCTTGTGCTTATGCTGATCTATAATGACTATAGATTGTTGATGGACGAATTTGTGGTGACATCTCTGTTTCTCGTGCTTTTGGAGACATGCGATTTAAAACAAAGAAGAATGAGTTCGTCCCTTGTACTTTTCTCTGTACCTTGAGAGCCTTAGTGATATTAGTTTATTAATCAACTTGTCCATATTATTGAAATCCATACTTGAGGGAAATAATGGAAACCTCGCCTGCCCTCTTTTCTTTATAGGATGCTGGTGAAAGGAGTTGAGGAAGGGAAATGGACTGAAAAATTTATCTCCCGGTAATATTCAGTTTATTCAGTTTTGGTTAATGGGTTACCCTGTGTTTCTTTTCCACTGCAACTCATTTTTTTGTTGAAATAAAAGGCATGTGAGGATTGAGGCATAAACTATGCATTGTCATAAATGAGTCAGCTGTTCTTTAAAGAGACAAATTCACCCATCTTCTGTTGGGTGCATCCAGGTGTCTGCTAATCTTTAAGCAAAGTCAAGGCAGATCAAGTGGCATTGTATTTTACATGAACTGCCCTTTAGCAAGGACGGCTGTCTTTTTACACGATCAGCTTTCCTTATAAGAAAACCGTAATCTGTAAAATGAGGTCGGCTTTATGGATGAAGCCATGATCTGGTGAAGGCTGAGTGTACTGCAATGGGCTACATAAATCCTTTATGATAGGTGTCAGATTCCTGGCCTAGGCAACTTTCCACAAGTGAAGTTCCTGTTATGAGATTAGATGAATTGCTGTTTTAAGGGCAGTATTATAAACTTTCTATTATGCTTTGTCAACAGTTTTATTACATCTATATGGAATTGGCTTTATATGATGCACTGAAGTTTAAGAGTGCTTTACAACTAATTATAAACCTTCAAAACCCTATGTTAATGCAATGCACTTACTGCATATGAAAATATACTCAATGTATTCAAGATCTCTGTGTGCATATGAAGAAACAATGGTAGATGAGGCTGATAGCATGAAACAACAATTTGCCAACTTCATTCCCTGGTTTCTCTAGTATTTGGTTTTGTAGGGACTCAGGGTCTTGTATGGATAATGCAATAAATATATGTGCCAATTAATTGGTGCAACATTTTGCCATTCATATATTTTTATCTCTGAGAATAAAAGTATTCTCCATTCTTTGGACATTCTTTGGTAAGCATTAAGACAGACTCTAATTTTGTTATGGTTTTTGATCCTTTCCCTCATAAATAATCTGTGCATTTGCTGCTATTCAGCATACAGTTTAAAGGAGATTTGTTGACCTCTTCACCTGACATATATCAAGTAGAACTTGGATCTGATGTGGAGTTTATATTGCTAGCCTCTGATGGTTTATGGGATTATATGAAAAGGTTTGCGCCTCTACGTTTTCTAAAAAGTGGTTGTGTTCATTATCATACTTTATGATGGAACGACAATTGACATCTCTCACAATTTTTTGTGTTTAGCTCTGATGTGGTTACTTTTGTAAGAGACAACTCCGTCAACATGGTGATGTTCAGGTGCATGGTTTGCTTTCTTAATCCTCCTGTTCAAGGTCTCTATAACTTAAATGACCAAGTTCAATTTTCTCTTGGTTCAATTTCAGCTGGCTTGTGAAGCTCTTGCTCGTGTAGCTTTGGTATTTGTTTTGATGTCTCTTTCTTTTACTTTTTTTTTTTTTTTATTTCTGTGATGGCAATGTTAGGGTATGCTGTCCAGTCCCTGCAACTGTCATTTTAGCTGACTGGCTTTCATTTCTCTGCAGGACCGACGGGCACAAGATAACATAAGCATAGTGATCGCCGACTTGGGGTAACCGCCTATCCTTAAAAAAGTTTAGTGGAGCTGTTTCCTTGTTGATTTGCTGATTATTCTTTTTTGTGTGCATGGCCTTGTAGGAGGACAGATTGGCAGAACTTGCCAGTTCAGGGGCCAAATTATGTATATGAATTAAGTCAGGCTTTAGCAACCATAGGTATCGTCTCTTTAGGGATCTGGATATCATCTTTCCTTCAAGCATGAATCAGAACCTTGGAATGTACATAATTCGGGATATATATATCAAGCCCTTCATTGATTACCCGCCATAAAACGCTCATGACTGTAAACTTGTAAATCTACTTGCTGTTAAATGTTATTCACAGCCCAAAAATAATTATTTTCATTGTTCTTCATGTTGGTATCTCGAACTAGTGGGTTCTGTGGATTTGATCCTCTCCCCACCCAAATACGTTGGCAAGTGCAGGCCGGGTTACCCAAGATGAACAGGAACACCAAAGATCATCAGTACTATCTGAATTTAAAGAGCCTAATTCACTCACATTTGCCATCCTGTGTTCCCTTTTTCAGGGCTTGATGCAGCGTAGGCAGGCCCCTGGTACTGTGTATCTGGATTGCACCGCAAGCGCAAGGTATATTTGCTTTGTGATGCATCAGTTGGAGTGATGTTTGATGTGATTTTTGTTCGAAGGGAGGACTGCACGTTTGCGAACTAGAGCACCCGGTGGTGGGCTGGTGGTTTATGGGTCCCACTATAAAGCCGGGCATGGCATCCAACTAGTTTCACCATCCCTGTGATGGTGTCATGGAAGAAGGCCACCACTACGAGAAGGTGATGTTTCCATGTTACCGTTGACCTTCCTACAAGTGAAACCCAATTTAGAGATCCCAGCGAGGATTTGAAGTAGGCTTCCATGGTGGCACTCAAACCAGGGAGCCATGAATCGAATAATATTGTCATCCGTATTTTATTCTGTCCTGATGTGTCCTTGTGATGAGAAAGGGGTGGCAGCCGGAGGGTGTTTTCTGTCGTCGTATCGATGTCTCAGGTTTCGAATTCGATGCCACTAAGCGGTATCTCATTAACTTTAGTAGGACTGGGTTTTGGTTACGTCGCTGGATCTTGATTTTCGATTCAATTTAATTTTTGAATCATAAATTTAAATTCAAATCTAATTAATTTATTAATTGAATTATGTTTATGAAAAAAAAAAAATTTGATCCAATAAATCGGTGAGATTCGAGCTCATGATTACATTTGAGTCTTTTAATTCTATTAAGATTCAGTGAATATATATTCTTAAGTTTATAAATTGTAATATTTAAAATATTAATTGATATATAAAAAATATTATTAATAAAAATTATGAAAATAAATAATATAATAAAACATTTTGATATCATTAAGTGAAAAAGATGACAAAATTTAGTTCTTGAGATGAAAAGAATAATTAATTAAAATAAAAAATAAAATTTATATGATTAATGTTGATAAGTTAGATCGAATCAAAGACGAATTATATATCAGACCTAGTTTTTAAAACCAATCCAATCATTATCCTAAAATACCGGTTGGTTTAGGCCTAATAGGATGAGGTCCCGGCTTGTATGTGCCCTAAAGTTTTGCCGTTGGTAGTTGGTACCACCAGGAACATGCTCGCTCGCTAGCGGTGGGAAAAAGAAGCTGTTCGACGCGAGGCTCTGGCGCCAAGGAACCATTTCAGGCGTTCTTCCTCTCGGAAAAGGAAATTGATTAAACAAACATTATGACATTTATTAAGGTCCTTCAATTTGATTGAAGGGGTATTTTTTCAACCACAGAACAGGAATACGAGAGAACAAGGACAAGATGATCTCCATTGACAAACCACTGCCTCGATTAACACCATACCATTTATGTCCTTTACGTACAGAAAACAGAAAACAAGTCTAGGCCCATAGACGGAAAAAAATAATAATAATAACAGTATGGGATCAGAATCTATATTGTTTTGTATAGTGGTTGATATATATATATATAGTAGTCTCTTAAAGATTTCCATGGAACTGGAGGGATGGACAAATAAGATTTTAAGGGTTCTTGCCACCATTCCCTGGCTTTCCTGTCTTGGGGTCATGTTTGCGGTTGGCTCCTCCATAGTCATAATCCAGTGTGATCTCCACCAGAGCCTTTCTTGCATGCATCTGGGTATCAAGATATTAAGCAAAGGATAAAGAGAGAGAGAGAGAGAGAGAGAGAGAGAGAGAGAGAGGAGGAAAGAAATTATAGGTGCACAAAATAAATTTTATCATGCTGACAGGAAGTCATCTAGAAATTGAGAAACAACTAAAATGCATGGGACAAACGATCTTTTCTTCACATTTCTTCTGTTTCCGTGTTTGTCAAAGTTCGTGCAAGTGTGGCTGTGTGGGTGGGCAAAGTGAGAAACCTCTTTCCCCTTAGATTTACAATGAGAGCATTCACAGATCAAATTCTTGACTCTTTTATCTAAGAGTTCTCATGGATGATCCATACTTCTAGTTTTTTCTCAATATGTTTCATGGTAAAAAAAATAAGCTAAGTGAATATTGCATATGATCATAAGAAAACGATGGCATCCCTACAAAAACATGCTTGTATGATGAAGGTAGCATAATGCAAACTATATATAGAGCAGTAATCCATCTTAGATTAACTTTGCTATTATTCGCAAGCTGTCACTGGTTTTATTTTCATATTATAACCACAGCATTTAACTAACATGCATAAAGGTGTTTCTATCACCACTGCAAAGGACAAAGCACCAAACTCCATAAAATAGCCCACTTGTGAAAGAACATGAATCAGTATTTCTAGCTGCATGAATGTAGCCCCTAAGATTTAGAACCAGAAAACCCTGTCCTAGCAAAGTTCATGCCTGGATGGGTCCTCAGCATTACACAAGCAGAATTTTCTAGCCTGCAGAAATTTGAATATGCAGGCATCATCACACACATTACCTTGCTCACCAAGAACCCAGCTTTGATTCCATCATCAATGCTCTGAACCTGGCCTGTGGAAAAAGAGTTTCTTTGGCTGCTTAACAAATCAAGAAACAAATGGGGTACAGAGACATGTAAAGAAATTACTTACTCGAGGATGTCTTGAAAAGAAGAACTAGGAAAATGAACATGAGAACAGGCGTGAGTCTTGGCATGTTTAATGCCATCGCTGCTGTTCTCAGGAGCTGGTGGGTGTCAAGAGGAGGGCTGCTGCTCCTTTTATGGTTGGGTGATGGCAGCTGGAAAAGCCTTGGAGGCTTCTCACATGGTCCACCATTCATGATTGCCTTGTGCAATGATGATGACATCCATTAGGCCACCAACAAGAAGTCAACTTTACTAATTTCAGATACTTAGAATTCCTAATTCCCTGATCACCATTGAAAAGCTATTTCATGTGGTGGTAAAAGCAAAACAAACATGGATCATGCATGTCTCCAACTCCCTTACTTATTAGCCTAGCCAACTCAATATTACTTTGCACCAGCTTCATTACAATTTCATTAAATGGCATGAACCCCACAGATACCAACTTGAAACCTGAGGGATATGTCCGAAGTAGTAGTTTCCTTTCTTCCTTTTGGGACAGCATGTCAAGTGGAGAAGGACAATCATAGGTTTGCTAAAAGGGAGACAACTTTGCAAACACTTCAAGAGGAGAGCCAAAAAATAACAAGTTAGAGCACCAGAAAAAGAATGCTGCTAACTAAACTTTAGCTTTCTTTAGAGAATGCCTCGAGCAAACAACTGATACAATGCTAGCTGTGGGGAAGGGCTACCAAGAACTGTGACAAAGAAACTAACTCAAGTCATAACACATCGGTATCTTGCCAGATTTTTTCCTATGAGGAGTTTAAGGAATGGCAATTTGATACTTACATCTCATTATATGCATCTGGATTCTAAATATGCAGCACAATTCAAAAGTTTCTCAAGAGAAAAATAGGATAAAAAAAAAAATACTGTAACCAATGTAAGCTGAGCCTCATAAAGAGTATCAAGCATGAACATGTGTTAGTGAGTGGCAGCAAAAGGGGGTCCAAAAAGAATAAGGTAAGAGCGCACCCAAGTGATAGTCAAAACAAAACCACTGGACGATCCTCTGGTGCTGGATACTGTTTCAGATCTTCTTGCTACTGCTGGCCATTTAATTTCTATATTTATACATTTCTCTGTTCAATTACCAGTTGATTTTAGCAGTTTGGGTGCATGAGGTGTATCTATGGATAAAATTAGGACCTCTCCCTCCCACCACTACTGTATTGCTAGTAGAATCAAGAGGAGGATATGGGTGGTGGCCATCATATCATTAAGGCCACCACCTTCATGAAGTTGACCACCTATCCATATCCCTAGCTTTATTGCCCTGCCATGCAATAGTGCATGTGTCCTCGCACTACCATCAAATTTAATGCAGCGTTAGGTCTCCACCACCATCAAGAAACAAAAAAGTTACTTGCATGGCTCTTTTCGTACCCTACACCTGTTAGACTTTTTAAAAGGAGGACAGGAATTGTAATCCCCTGATTTGTGATTGTAAGCAATAATACTTCATGCACAGTGCTTAAAATTTTACATAATTTACATGGCTGGGCATAACAATGGACCACAACTGTGCCGCCCTTCCATGGCCCATGTCTCTGTGTCCTTTATTTCGAGATATGGGCAAAAGTTGATCACAATCTGATATCCATACCAATGTTAGAGTTTACTCAAGAGTAGATTCTCAATCACTTAACTAGGTGAATATATCAATGTTATAATTGCCACTTTTTTTTCCATTTCTAAACAATTTTTCATTCCAAAATGTTGAATCAATTAAACCAAAAGCAGGAATAATCTTGATTCATGCAGAACTACGTATTTATTTAACTGATGTGGAAAAATAATGTGCATTTATTTAACTGATGCAGAACTCTCAATATAACATATTGCTGTTGCCATTTTTTTTCCTGTTTCGAACAAAATTCTGATGCCAGAATGTTGAATCAATTAAACCAAAACAGGAATCACGTGCATTCATGCAGAAGAATGTATTTATTTAACTGATGCGGAAAAATGAGTAAAACAATTTCAAATTTTGAAGGGTTATAATCTGAAGGCTTATACAATTTATAAAAGTCAGCACTTCAGATATATTTTATATTTTCCCTGCTCATTAACACTTACATTATTGATAAGTAAAACATAGTACAAAATACAGCATATAAGTTTTGGTCCAATGTCTCAAATGATGCACCCCTGATATTTGCTATGTTGTCAACTCTTCACATTACTGCGCTGCCATGATGAAACGTCTTCCACTTTCTGAACACCAAACCTAGAAAGGACCAGAATGCCATTGGCTAACAGCAATATCATTTCCAATATCACTTCCAATTCTGTTTATAGCCACTCTCAACAGCTATGTAACAAGCAGGATTATGACTCTCCAGTACAACATGTACTTCAGTATGTGCATTAGAATCTACAAGTTCTGGAAAAATTGAAGTGGCTATGGATGTTCAATCAAATAACAAAATCTTCGATCAAACTGTGGATGAGCAGTTAGCAAATCTGTGTATCTCAATAGTGGAAGTTGGAGGAATTTGAAAGCATGTGAACTGCTAGTATTCATATTAATTTCAAAACTTCAATATGTTTTAGCAATCCTAGGGAAGGGTGTGAAATATACAGAAGTAATCACAATGTGTATAGCCATCCTATTTCCTTTCACTCCCCTTCTTGCATCATTCCACTTTATTTTTGAAATCCTCTTGGCAGTTTTTTTTTTAAAAAAAAACCTCATAGGCTTCAGTCCGAAATCCAACTTGCACTTTGCTCGAGCCAATGGCAAATACATTGGCCAATGGTACATCATAGTTTCTCATAAGTATTGCAAACATGTTACTTCCTGCATCTTCGAAAGCTGTCAGATAGGAAAAAAGGGTAAACATCTAAGCCAAGTATCATCTTAAAATTTAATAAACGGCCAAATATTTCAAAATTCAGCAACCAAAAATATTTTTCTAGAGCATCCATGTACGAATAATATTTGACTAAAGTCATAAAACGATCCATGAACAAAAAATTTGCATACACACGCGCGTGCATTACAGTTTAGAAAGACAAATTTATACCTTTACGAATGTGTAATGGGAATATTTATGTTAGTATCCTCTCTCTGTATACCTGTATGATTAATCTGGAGATAATAAGCTATACAAATAAACAGTTATTGGTTTGAATATTTTAAACCTGTGCATGCGCATATATGTGAATGAAAAGCATTAAGAACAAACAAAAAGACATCTAATATATGTTCCATTATAATTTACTTGATGGCTTTAGCAGGTTCAGCATACATTCATGCAAACTTGACTCTCCTTGTAATTACCTGTCTTTATCCATGAGTCATTTTCTATGAATCAAGCCACGAAGATGTGTGTGTGTGTGTGTAAAGCGAGTACCTGCAATAGTCTTTTTTTAAAAAAAAAAAATAGTATGTCAAATTAAATGCTTCAAACTTCCAATAACAATTAGAAAGGGTGCTTCCATTCTAAGCATGTGTGTGTGTGTGTGTGAATCTATCATATGTCCACGGTGCTTCGGGTATGTTCTAATCAAATATGGCCGCACATTTTGATCATGGATACATATGGATATCCACAAATAGATTGATTGAAAATGTCAGAAGCAGGTAAGATGATAGAAAATATAAGCAAATAAATGAAGAACTATTTCAGACTACATCATCCTTCTTAGGTAATTGTCACTGTAGAAGAAACATGCTCCTCTAATCATATAACGGGAAAGTCTTTAAGTTCAGCTATGCTCAGCATCCAACATCCTCTTATTTTTAATATAAATATGAGAAACAGAGCACATATTTTCACCATTTTCCTCGCCTTTATAGCTACTGTTATCTTCAATAAACACATGTCACTTGATTCAGTTCTTATACTAAGGGAATGAACCTTCAGAAAGTTACAGTGCATTTACTAGTTACTTAGATAATAAAACATGTTCAGCATTCCATACTTCCTATCAAGTGTATTATACATGCTTGACACTAGTAGTATGTATCATGCTTGCCAGGAAATGTGTTTCCTATTTGGGTTAGTGTTTCCATGAAAACCAAACTAGGAAACAAGCTTGATTCGTTTCAACATAGCAAAATAAGATAGCCCAGTGGCTTATTATAGGAAAAATGGACCTCGAAAAAGAAAAATAAGACAGAGGTAGAGGGAGAGGCTATTTTAAGGACGAATAGAGAGGGATAGAGAAAGAGGGAGGGAGATGGATTTCATTGCTGATCATCAATGCCTATATCTTGTAGTCCACTGTGCCTATTTATTGTCGTTCATTGCTGGTTGCTTTTTCCTCACTTTCTCCAAAACCCTAAACAAAAGAGGGGAAAAATAAGAACCACGGAGCAAAGATGATAGATAAGGTGGACAGAGTTGGGCAGAGGCGGATTAGTTACTGGATTTTTTACTCAAAACATTTTTTTTATCTTAAAGATTTTATTCTTACTTGATAAGTAACAATCGCTTGGTGCAATGGTAAATACCTGGGCTGACAAGTGCAGTGGTTGCTGAATAATTTTGCATGTATTTATTACAAAGCTATGTATATACTATTTCAGGTTTGTCAGGTTTCACTTTGGAGATTTTTTTCCTACAGTCATTTCACATTTTCCTGCTAATGTATTGTTCTTGCAGCTAGTTCCTCCCATGACCGCTATGATATATATAACCAGGAAATATAAAGCAGGCCTTCAAGGATGCTTTTTTCATGCTCATCCTCATGACCAGTCACTATCCAACAAGAAAATACGCATGTTATTGCTAAACAAAACCATCATTTCTTATTTCCTACTTGCATATTGTTCTTGCATCCATTTCCCCCCATGCCCACTATGACATCTGAAACCAGAAAATATAAAGTAGAACCTCAGGTACATTTTTTTCATGCTAATCTTCATGACCAGTCACAATTCAACAGAAAAACATGCATGTAATTGTCTAATCAAAATCATTACCATCAAGCCCAGTACCAACTATTTCAGGTAGGCTTCATCATGTACTCCTACTTAGGATGGCCTTGAGGATTTTACCTTTCACAACTTACATCCATATTATTTCGTTCTCCTTCTCTTCTTATGTAAAGATTAAAGTATTTCTTCATATCAGAGGCTCTTAGTTCTTTGTTCTACACAAGCATAACATCTCACCTGATTTTCCATAATTTTCTTATAATATTCTAAATTCTTAGTCAATTCTTCCTTTTTTTACCAGCCATCCCACTATATGTTCTCATTTCTATGGCATTCTCTATTTTAGAATTTGACATGTTTTCTTATAATTGATTGCTAACCTAACTTCAATGCTCCACCTTCTGCCATCAGGACTAGGGTTGGGTATTGGCAACTGTTGTTGCTGAAATCTGTCCTTCGATTCAAGCGCGACCGAGCTTCAGAGTGGGCTCTCTCCTAGGCAGACATGCAAAACAGTCCTCACACGAGAGGCATTGGGGGTGGCCCTCTGCGGAAGACCCTCCGATGCTCAAGTCAGCGGAGATCAACAACGAACAAATATGGGGAGAAGGCTCCCGCTAAAGAATCTCTCCAGGATGGCCTTTCGAGAGCTCTGAGCAGAGCGTTAATGACGGAGAGAGGTGAGCAAGGGTAGATGGATAGTGGGCGAGTAAGCAAGTGCGCATGTACCTGAGAAGTCGAAAGACAGTAGTATTTATAGAGGATCATCTGATTCCTTGGAGGTGTCGTGGGTCCAAAAGCTATTAGGATTCGAATCTAGTTTGTTATGAGGTCAGTAAGATTCGTATCTTGTTAGTTAGAGAATCGACGGCTGGGAGAGTTGGTTGATATCCTGAGATTTGGCGACTGTATAGGCTCTAAGGCTCTAGGCCACTCTCGTGGGTCCTAGGCCACTCTCGGGTATGATTTCTGTTTGGAATCTTACGAATTCAAATTCTTCCACACTGGATTCTGTAGAGGTGCTCGAATGCCCGGGTCTGGCCGGGGCATAAGGATAGCTCGAACTAGGACCGAGGTATGAGGATAACTCGGGCTAGGACTGAGGCATAGGGATAGCTCGGCTAGCGAGGCACAGTGGATAGCTCGGCTGGCAAGGCACAGCAGATAGCTTGGCTGGTGAGGTACAATGGATAGCTCAGCTAGCGTGGCGCAAGGATAGTTCGGACTAGGACCGAGGTATAGTGGATAGCTCGGCTGGCGAGGCATACCCGGGGAATCCTTGGCTCGTCGAGGGGCTGAAGTGCTTCGATCCACCAAGGCATAATGGCTGACTTATTTCTAGCAGGCATTGCAAGCGAGTGAGAGTCAGGGTTCAGGGTTGATCCTAACCTCTTGCACAATTATTAACGTAATGATGATTTTACCCCTCAACACATGCCCCCCACTCCCTAGTTTGAAGCGTAGGTTCGGGCATAGGGAGTATAGTTTTAGATGGCAAGATCTGAATGGAAGGGTCTGGATTTGACAGCCTGTATAATGATGCCCTAATTAATGTTGCACGACCACCATGCCTTTACGAAATGAATACGTCGTTTCTTAGGAGCAACGGTTGGGGAAGCGCCATGTATCAAATCCCGATTTTCACCGTGCCTGCGATGGCAGTTTTGGGTGTCTCGATTAAGATGCCTTATCTTCTCTTTGAGGCAGTTTCTTTGGAGAAAAACAAAGTCGTAACAGCGTCATTCCCGTTCGCAGCTCTCATTTCTTCTCGAAGAATCTTATTCCCCTATTTCCTTTGTAACCTCGCTTGGCATCTCTTTCGACCAACAGCATAGTGAGTCCTAGCGACATGGCTTCAGAGATTGTTGCCGAAGATTTGGGGAGAATACGCTAGAAATATGGCATTTCCTCAGATATCCTCTTGCGGTTGCCGGAGCCCGAGCATAGGGTCTCGCAAGAACTGGAGCGTGGGATCTTTCTTTATGAAGATAGCCTGAAGGCAGGCCTCTGGTTTCCCCTTCATCCCTTAGCGAAGGAGATCATGAGGTTTTACAACATATGTCCGACAATGGTGGCTCCTAATAGCTGGCGCAGTATCATCGGGTTTATCTTGATGTGCAGCCGGGTTCAAGTAACAACGACTCTTCCCCTGTTCCGTGCTTGCTATCATCTGATGTACGGGAGGAACTCAGAGTGGTCCTATATTGGACCTCGGAAATCATTCAAGACGATCATGGATAAGCCATCGTCCATAAAGGACTGGAAGGTCCAATTTTTATCGCCAAGGGGAACATCGGCTTCGACTTTCCACGGGGATGGGGGAGCTTTGTCAGGGATATGAAAACACATCCAGCCCTATCCGAACAGGAGAAGGAGGACCTAGAGGTCCTTTGTGATGGCCGAATGTTTCGGCTAATGACTTACTATCAGAGGAGGCTCTTTTTGCCGTCGGGCTTAGCCCCATCGACGTACAAGGTAAGTCTTTTTCTTTTTCCCTTCCATTGATTTCACTTGAGCAAGTATATCTCAGTCTAATTGTTCACCCACTGTACAGCTAAGAGATCTGCACTAACGGGCCATATAAGGAAGGAGTTGGGTAAGCGTCCGAGAGGGACTCGTAATGTGGAAAGACATAAGCCTGAGAAGAAAGTCTATCTTTCTAACGAGCACTTGCCGGAGGCTGGGCGAGTCAAGGTTAGCCCGCGCTCCTTACCATCGAAGAAAGAGAATGTGGGAGCATCGGTAGTGAAAGAGGGGTTCCCTCAGTCGGGGGAAGAAGCGACGGTCATGTCGGAGGAGTAGAGAGTAGAGAAGGACTCTGGGAAGGTTGCTGAGATCCCCTGTCCTTTGGTGGTAGAGATAGTGGATAGCCTGGACGAGGCTTTGTGTGCTCATCCGGCAGTCCCCTCTCCTGGGGATGAGTTATTGCCCGGCTCGGCAGAGGCCAGTATCCTAGGGAGTTCCTTCCCCGAGCAAGAAGATGTCTCTAGCTTCAATGGGAGAACAGGAGGGAGCGATTGCAATCGCCGAGGCTCAGGATGAGCCTACCATTGAAGGGCCTCCCTCGAAGGGATTAAGGGGCGGTGACGTTGGGCCAATAGTAACGGAAGCTCAAGAGGAGTCTTCCACTAGAGAGCTTCCTCTTGGAGAGGTTGGAGGAGCTGGTGATAGGATGAAGGCCTCGGTGGAACCTATGGGAAAAAAGCAGACGCTGGCGATCGAGGAGAAAACCTCGGACAAGGGGAGAGGGCAAGATAAGAATCTTCCAGTTGAAGTTTCTCCTACCGAGGCTTCGGGAAAATTGGCGCCTGGGCTGGCCGAGATATCCGAGGAATCTTAAGCCAGAATTTTGCTGAAGGAAGCCAGAAGGTTGAAAGCTTCTCAGCCTGAGATTGCCCGACCTGGTCCTTCGGACGGGCAGCCTGGTGGTTTAGACCCGGCCATCGAGGCGGCGTTCGCTGCCCTGATGAGGTCGGCATTGTATCCGGGCGCGGGTCCTTTGGCGAATGAATTTGCGGACCTAGACCTCATCGACACCGCATTTGGTCAGCGGAATGTGGCGAAGGATGTCCATCTTCTCTCCACCCTTATGGGGCTCGCTAGGTCCTACGCTTCCCGGGTAAGTTGCTGTTCCAGAGTAATGGGTGCCTTCTAGGTTGACTTGATTGCGCTTTTTTATCTGTGTTTCATTTCACAGAGTGCTTTGATCACTAGGGCGCTATGTTGGTGCTTGAATCTGGCAGCAGGGGCTAGTGCCCATGCTAAGAAAGTCAGTACTGACCTCAGATTGCAAGCGGAGGCATCTGACAAACTTGAGCGAGTTCTAGACGTCGCCAATGAGAACATGGCGAGGGCGAGGGGACTGCATCAGGCCACCCTCGATGACGCATCCAACTTGAGGCTTGAAGTTGAGGAGCTGCATGGGCTCCGGACAAGGTATGACGAAGCATGCTTGGAGCTATCGCAGATCAGATCTAGGCATCTGGAGAAATGGAAACTGTTAAAAAATAGTTTGACGAGAGTGAGACAGGCTGAGGAAAGAAGCTGTCGAGGAGAGAGGAATCACCTGAATAGAATGCTCGGTGAGACGGAGGAGAAGATCCGGCGCTGCAACAACTGCAACATTGGTTATCGCCAGGGATGATAGGATCAAATGGCATCAGGAGAAAATAGCCAAGCTTGACGACGAGCTCTCCCAGTCCAGGGGAGAAGCTAACAGCAGGCAGTCGAGGATTAATGACCTCAAGGATAGGATCGAGTAGGTTAAGGCCGACAAGCTGAGGGCCTTCGGCGAGGTCGAGGAATTGACCAAAAGATTAGCTCGGCAAGAGGAGGTACGATATTGTCTTTTTAATCTCCCCCATCAGCTCACTGTTGCATCGATTAATCCTATGTTTGCAGATGGAGAAGGCAAAATTAGAGGGTCGAAGACAATTAGAGACCCTGCAAGGAAAACTATCGTCGAGTCCACAGAGGAGCTTGGAGCTCGAAAGAGCAAATCCGAGACCGAGGAGCAAATCGCCTTACTTCGGAGCCAAATTGCCGAGGCTGAAAGGCATCTCGCCATACTTCGGGGCGAACAAGACGCGACCTGTGCCGAGGCTTTCCAGCTTGGTGCAGAGGAGGTTCGAACCAAATATCTCGGGAGCATCCGGAATGGGACCTCTCCTTTTTGGATGTTGAACCCTTTGAGGCCTGTACCCCGGGGGCTGAAGAAGCCGAGTATGAAGATATTTCAGACATCGATCTCGACGCTATTTTGGGTTCTAGTGAGGCCGCGGCTCCCGAAGGACACTCTCAGCTTGCTGCCGAGGGAACAACGACTTTTGAAGTGGGCGAAACAAGCCAAGCCCCCCCGAATGTTACCGAAGATGCTGCTGGGACGATCCAGCCCCTGATCCTTGAGGATCGCTTATGTATTTTTTGCTTTTCAGATTTGTAATCTGGTCAAAATTTTTATGAATGGGTATTTGCCTCCACTTGTTTGCCTTTCTTGGCTGATCTTTTATCTCAAGTTTTCTTCCGACTGTGAACAAATTACAACTCATTCGCGCTCTTAGGTCGGTTTGGTTCGGACTTAAATAAATTTTCGGTCGAGGCCGAGGTATAAGGATAGCTTGGTTTGTTCGAAGTAAAAAAGATTGACATGCTTCGGCCGAGGCATAAAATGGCCCGGTGCTACCGAGGAATATAGTTCTGGTCCCGCTCGGAGCGGGTAAGGAAATTCGTCCTACGAAGTATAGGATGTTCGGCTTGAAATGGCCAAGAATTGCAGGGGTATCCTGGTTAGAGCCGAGGTTAGATAGTTCGGCCTACCCGAAGCTAAGAAATGGGCACGCTTTCAGCCGAGGTACAAGAAGTGGCTTTGTTGAAGAGCATTTCGCCCTTGTCAGGGGCATTTACTTCGTTGGCCTTTTCAATGCAGGTCCTTTTAACGTACACCACAAGCAATTGATCGCCATTGGATGGCATCGTTTTCGGAAGGGGATTTCCTAGGCCTGCCCGTATCTCAAGGACCTGCAGCTGATCTCATGCATTTAAGGGGAGATCCCTTGCCTTTCGTCACGGCTTAGGAAACGCATTTGGCGCGCTCCGGGAAGTTTTTCTTTTGCCCTTCCGCGTGGCAATGGGGTAGGGTGTTTCAAATTTCAGGGCTTCCCTCTTTAATAACTGCCCCGGGCTTGCTTGCCTATAAAATGGGGGGAGCGGGCCGTGTTAGGCTATCTCCTGATACTTTGTTCTCCTGCGAACTTCATGGTGTCTGTGTCCCTGAGGTTGAGAGTGGAGAGAATGAGCTTGCCTTTTGCAAGTCGATTTCCTCCAGATAGCTGGGGTGATGAAGAAGCTGCTGAAGAGCAGACCGTCCTCAAGAGGAATTTTGGAGATCATATGGAGAGCGTACGGAAGGTCCGTAGAAATCATATGGGGAGCGCACGTATGCGCTCCCTGTGTGTCTTTCGACACTTGCCATGGGGATCGTCGAAAATGCAAAGCGTGCATATCCTCATGGTAAGGGCGGACTTTTCCTTCTCCCTCGGGCTGGATCCCTTAGCTCATCCGACTGGGGGATCTTTCGCCTGTGTGAAGAGGGAGGAGAGCAGTGTGGGCATGCTGGTTCTATGCCTTTTACGATCGGACATCGACCAGCAGCCCAGCATTCCACCCAGGGGAATGTCTCCCCAGCATCGGCATCCACAGGTCTTCCTTCTGCTTTTGGATATCTTAATTCATCCAAGGGACCTGTGGGTGGTTCTGATGTGGAAGCATCGTCGTCGACCGAAGTTGTTCAGTGCAGTTTTTATCTTACTTGTATTTCCTAGGCTATGAAGCCCTTGTAAGGTTGTAACTCTTTTCATTGGTGAAGAAATAAAGAAAGTTTTATTCTTTCTTCTCTTAGCACCTGCTTCTTCTTTTTTATGTAATTGTGTTGAGAGTTGCTACTCCCATATCATGCTTTTTGTGTCATAGCATATTTCGGCAGCGCTCTTGCTACTTTGTTTTTGCTAAGACAAACGTTCGGTCCTTAGTAGAGGAAGCATTTATCCCTATTTGGGCCATAGGTAGACCTGGGTGGCCCTGTGGACTCATGGGTTAAGCATGATCTTGTTCGCAGAATGAAGCAGATATTTCTTCGGAAAGAAATAGCTCGTATGACCTTACTGTTGGGCAGAAGGAGGTTGCTGACTTCTACCGAAGTATCATAGGGCGTTTGAGTGATGCCGAGGTATTTGAAAGATTGCCCATTCAGGCCGAAGCTTCAGAATTGTGTCCCTTAGTTCGGCTGAGACTTTGGGATTCCTTCAGGAATATAACGCTCGACTCGACCGAGGCTTCGAATAATATGCCGCTCGGTATAGATGGGCATCAGGGAATATATCGCTCGGTTTAGCCGAGGTATCGTAAGGAACATATTTTACTTGGTCCTGCCAAGGTACGGGGATCGCTTGGTGTTGCCGAGAATTTTTGACATTTTACTTGGCCCTGCCAAGGTACGGAGATCGCTCGGCATTGCCGAAGGTTTTTGATATTTTACTTGGCCCTGCCAAGGTACGAAGATCGCTCGGTGTTGCCGAGGGTTTTTGATATTTACCTGGCCCTTGTTGCAACTGTAGATTCAGGCGCGGACGGCCAAAGAGGATGGGGAGCTATCTGAGTGATGCAGGGGGCGCCCGAGGCCTGTAAATCGGCCATTTTCGAAGTGGGCGAGCCATGTTTCTCCAGTGCCGGTCGCTGATGCACTTTTTATCTCTTCTCCGCGTTTTTTCGAGGATATCTAATTCGAGGGAGTCCAGCAGACTTTCGAGGTTATTTACTTCGAAGGGGTCCAGCAAATCGGAGGGAGTCTAGTCCCAAAAAGGGGAGCTTCTTGAGCGCCTCAATGTTATTAATGATCCTCTTCGACGAGAGGCGGAACTCTTCATTTCCCGTGAGCGCTTACTGAGGTGGTGACGCATGGAGAGTTTCCGCGAGTTGAAATTAATGGCCCGGGCGATCGAAATACTCTCCAGAAGTAGTTTAAATACGGATGGGGGACACCATCGTTAATCACATCTCCTATTGGCCTCCCTAAGCTTGGGATAGTAGATGGCTTCTGAGGATGGAGGGAGGCCAGGTAACGGCGGCAGTGGCCACGGGGGGCCCCATAGGGGCCGCACTACGGTAACCTTTGACGGAAAGGTCTTGGCGTCACTGTTCACAACCGCGAACGACTTCAGAGGGCGGCCGAGCAATATCTGGCTGTTTCTATGAGAGAGATCGAGCTCCTTCGTCGAGCCAACAGCCGGCTGGAGGGGCAGGTAGCATTTCTCCAACGACAGATTGCTCAGTCAGCTCAGTGGCGTGGGAGAGCTCAGCAGCGCCTAGAGAAAATGATAATCCCTAGTGAGGGCTCATGTGTTTTTTCTTTCCTTTTTGTTATTCTTTTTATGATGAATGAAAAGAAGAATTTCCGCAACTTTTGTGGTCGCTGCTATCTTCAAAATGTTTATTCTCATCACTCGGTCTTGGCCGAGGCTTTCGATATCAAGAGACGCACTTCGGCTCCGGCCAAAGTTTTTAATATCAAGGGATGCGCTTTGGCCCTGACCAAGGCTCTCAACAAGAGACACACTTTGATTCTGGCCGAGGTTTTTAATAAGAGATGCACTTCGGTTTGATCGAGGCTTTTGATAAGCGATGCACTTCGGCTTTGACCTAGGCTTATAATAAGTGACGCACTTCGGCTCTGGCCGAGTCTTTTAATAAGAGATGTACTTCGGCTTTGGCCGAGGCTTCAATAAGTGACGCACTTCGGCTTTGGCCGAGGCTTTTGATAAGAGATGCACTTCGTGTTGGCCCAGATGGCAACCCAAGAAGGGGGGTGAATTGGGTTTTAAAAATTTTAACTCTTTTTGAAATTAAATCGATTGATATCAAAGTATGCAAGCGAATGGAGTTAATCGAAGCTTAGCATAGGCAATTAAAGTAGAGAGAGAGTGTTGACCCAATTATTGATTTTGATGATTAATAAAAAGATATGAGTATATTCATTTTATTACTAATAGATTTAACAAGTGTTTCAGGGCTTAAAAAGATTTGATCAATCAAAAAGGATAAAAAATACGTTTTTGAATCAATTGCTAGAAGTATGTTTCAAAATTCAGAGCATGGAGTCGACACCTAGAAGGTCTGGAGCCGACCCCATGGCGGATCAGATGCTCTCCTGATTTTTGGCACGGTCAGGAGTCGACACTCAGAGTTTCAAAGCCAACACCTAGATTTCAGGAGCCGACACCTACAGTCTCTGGAGCCGACTCCAATACGAGAACAGAAAGCATATTTTTGGACTACTCTGGAGCTGATACTTACAGTTTTCCGGAGCCGACTCCCGAATGCGACGAGCTGACACTTACCTTTTTCGGAGCCGACTCCTCAATGAACTTTTACTTTCTATTTTTGGATACTCGACTTGGAGCCGACACCTGAAAAGTTGGAGCCGACTCAACCTGTCAGGAACGGATTTTCAAAATGTCAGAATGGCCTCCAACGGCAATATTTTCTCATCTAATCTCTAGCTGATACTTTTCTTATGTGTAGGAGGAATCCAAGGATAGAAATAACGGCTAGTTTTTCACCTAATCTTGGATAAAAGAAGAATCTATAAAAGGGGAGTCCGTCTGTTTGAAAAAATGACGGAAGACGGAAAAAATAGAGAGAAAATAAATTGAAAAATATGAGAAGTCTTGAGCAAGAAATCAAGAGGAAAGAGTTAAAGTTCAAATCCATCAACTCCAGAAAGCTCAAAGAGAAATCCAAGGCATTCAAGTTCAAAATCGAAGGATTTTCCAAAAGAAGAAAAGAGAGCCAAAAGCCCTATTTTTTCCCAACTTCTCATATGCAATCTTTGTGAAGAATCCGAGCTGAGGCCTGATTCAACATCTCAAAGGAGAAGAGAAAAGAAGAAAAGAAGAAAAGCTCAAATCAACTCTGCTTCAAACAGGCTTTTCTAACCTTATTTATTTATATTGAATATTTTCTCATTTGAGGAGCTGTTTGTTATTGTAAACTCTATTCTCATTTGTTTTTGCTAGTTCAATTAGGGGGATTGAATTAGTGGAGGTAGTATACCTCGGATCAAGCTAGATTAGCTTGGGTTTGGGTTTGTGCTGGTGAGCCTGGAAAACCAGCTGGGTTCGTTGTGATTCCGTGGGAAACAATAAGTTTTGAGTTGTGAGCTTGTAAAACAACTCAGCTGTAATCTAGTATATTATAGTATGGACCCAAGTGGTACTGGGAGTGGACGTAGGTGTTGGATACACCGAACCACTATAAAATCCTTATGTTTGCCGTGTTTTGATTCTCTCTCTATCTCTTTGTTTGTGGTTAATATTTATCCTGCACTTAATCTTGTGTATTCTAAAGCCAATCATTTTAAAAGGTTAAATTTTTTAAGAACCCAATTCACCCCCCCTCTTGGGTTGCCATCTGGGCCAACAGAGAGAGATCAAAACACTACAAACACAAAGATTTTATAGTGGTTCGGTGTAACCAATACCTACGTCCACTCCCAAGCTTCACTTGGGTCCACACTATAATCCTCTTGATTACAGTCGAGTTATTTTACAAGCTCACAACGCAAACTTGTTGTTTTACTCGGGATCACAACGAACCCAGGTTTTCCAGGCTTACTAGCACAAAACCCAACCTCAAGCTATATCTAGCTTGATCCGAGGTATACCACCTCCACTAATTCAATCCCCCTGATTGAATTAGCAAACAAATGAAATCAATTAATATTTACAATGACAAACAGCTCCCCAAATGAGCGAATATGTAATAAAAATAGATAAGGAATAGAAAAGCCTGTTTGAAGTGATTTGAATGTTGGCTTGGCTTCTTTTCTTCTTTTTCTCTGCTCCTTTGAAAGGTTGAATCAAGCTCCAGCTCAGATTTACCCAGGAATATGTTGTTGAGAAGATGGAAAAAAATAGGTTTTGGCTTCTTTTTTCCTTCTTTGAAATCCTCCGAAATTGAACTTTGTACGCCTTGGATTTCTTTTGAACCTTTCTTTAGAAGATGGGCGAGCTCATAGATATTTCTCTTTTTGAAATAGCTCTCTTGAATATCTTGATTTTTTGATCTTTCTCCCATTTTTTGTTTCTTTCTCTGTCCTTCTTTTCAACGTCCGTTCTCCCCTTTTTATAGATTTTCTTTAATCCGAGATTAGGTGGAAAACTAGCCGCTATTTCTGTCCTTGGATTGCTCCTACACACAAAAAAATAGCCGTTAGAAATTAGGTGAGAAAATGTTACCGTTGGAGGCCGTTCTAACACTTTGAAAATCCGTTCCTGTCAGGTTGGAGTCGGCTCCAACTTTTTATGTGTCGGCTCCACTTTGTGTATCCAAAAATAGTAATAAAAGTTTTCATTGAGGGGTCGACTCCGAAAAGTTATGTGTCGGCTCCCCGCATCCAGGTGTCGGCTCTCGAAACAAAAGGTGTCGACTCTAAATATGGCCCAAAATACGCTCTCTGTTCTCAGGTTAGAGTCGGCTCCACTCATTCTATGTTTTGGCTCCCGAATCTCAGGTGTCGGCTCCCAAATTCCATGTGTCGGCTCTAGAAACTGACGCAGAAAAGCATACTTCTGTTTCTTAGGTTGGAGTCGGCTCCAGACATCCATGTGTCAACTCCCAACCGTGCCAAATTTTGAGAACTGTTCTGATACACCCATGTGTCGACTCCTGACTTATAGGTGTCGACTCCAAGGTCTGAACTTTTGAAAATTACAATTTGAAACTCATCTTAAAATCAATTTTGAGTGATATTTGAAGTGTTAAACTTTCTTAATACCTGAAGCACTCCATAAATTTGTCAGAAACAATGTGAATATACTCATGGCTTTTGTTAATCATCAAAATCAATAATTGGGTCAACAATCTCCCCCTTTTGGTGATGACAAAAACATTGAGTATATGCATGATTAATTAAAGAGTTTTACGATAGGAATAAGTTATCATAGTTAAGCTCCCCCTGAATAAGGTAGCTCCCCCTATGAAACTCAAAATGAAATTTTCTCTCATTATTTTGAAATTTCATTTCTCTTCCCCTTAATTTCATTTCTCTCCCTTAAAAAATTCATGCAATAATCAGCTTAATCAAATTATTTAAGTGTTCAATAATGCATATACAATATCTTTTCTCCCCCTTTTTTGTTATAACAAAAGGTTAAGATAAGATACAATTTAGCTTAACATTCAACCACAAGTTAACTCATTGAATAAGACAATATTTATTCAAAGAAATTTCATTGCATCAAAGATTTCACTACATAAGTTTCATTACATCAAAACATTCCATTATATCAAAACATTCTACCAAAACATTACATCAAAATATTCTATTACAACAAAGTGTAAAGCAAACTAAAACTTTAAATTCCAAAACTGAAGCGTTTCTTCAGTCCTTCTAAGATCTTTTCCATTCTTCCTTTTGAATCTTCATAAAATCATTTAAGCTCCTTTGAACCAAGTAGCTGCATTGTTTATATTCTCTTGTAGCTCTACATTGCTTCTAGAATATGTGTCAGAATCACCAGCAATGTCCTTGATCTTATCAAAATATTCATTAAATCACATTTTAGGGCTTCAGAAGAAGTTCCAAGAGAGGATCCAATTTGGTTCACTTTGTCTTCTAAGGAGTGGAAAGATTCTTTTAAACTCAAAAGTCTAGTTTCAAAACTATTATTCATCTTCTCTTCATGTTCATCCAATAAAGTCTTCAATTGCTCTAATTGTAAATCAGAAAAACCAGAAGCACTCGGAATTGAAGCAGGCATAGGTGTCGGTGAAGGCTCTGGTCTGCTAGGCTCTGGTGAAGGATATCTCATGGATGGTCCAGCTTCTGATGGTGCTGAAGCTCCAATCTCAGCTGCCCTGTCCTCTGAATGACCTTTCCTTTCCAGTTCCCATTGACCTTAATGAACCCCATGCGATGAACAGTAGCGATGTTGTAGTAATCTATGTGTCTTAGGTTCTTTTTAGGTTCATTTTCTAAGATGACTACACCCTGACTTCTGAATGCTAAGGTTAGGATCATGCCATAGGGTAAGGAAGATCTCTTCTTGCCACCAGCCTCTGCCATGTACCAAATCATCATGCCAGGAAGATTAATAGGCTGTCCAGTCAAAATGCTATCCATGATCACAATGTCTCGCTCCGAGACATACTCGAACCTACCAGTCTTAGGGAATAAAATTCGACTACAAATATTATGCAACAATCTTAGCTCAAGAGGCAACTGATTTTGCCCTGATTTCCTCAAAATCAACAACATCTCTTCCTAACATCCTTGACAAAGCTCCTGACCTATCACTATGAGAGTTTGCAATAGGTCCAAGAGTAGGAATCTCAAGAAGGTTCCCAAGAATCTCGGAAGTGAGATGTATCATCTTTCCTCTTACAGTACTTACTATGCCACCATCTCCTCTTGACAAGTCTTGATAAAATTCTTTAACTAAAGCAGGATATGTAGGAATGTCTAAAGAACACACCTTTTCCCAACCAATTTCTTTTAGTTGTCGTCCAATAGCGAATCCCTCATCTTCAAAAAACCGAAATTGACCTTTCTTCCCATTGTAATCACCCGACCGGCTAGAGTGTCAATGTGCGGTGAAGGAGGTGAGGAAGGGTCTGGAATCGCACTAGGAGTAGAGGACGAGGATGAAGAATCCGAAGATGGCGACGGTTGACGGATTGGGCATCTCGCCGTCGCTTCCTCGTTGCCACCGGACCACCATAGATCGTTCCCCTTCTCTTAGGTGCCATGGAATCCTAGGGAATGATTAATTGAAGGAATCTCAAGTTTTGATAGGGTTTAGAGAGGATTTGGAGATGATTTGAGTGAGATTAGGTCGAAGAGGTGTCGACTCGGCCCTAAATAGTCGAAAAGGGTCCACTAGGTGTCGACTCCCGCAAAGTCGGGTGTCGACTCCAACTCGCTAAAATGGTTAGCGCCCGAACTGGAGTCGGCTCCGCTAAAGCGGGTGTCGGCTCCAAGGTCCCTGACCGAGAGCACACAGAAATAAGGTGTCGACTCCAAAGATTGAGGTGTCGACTCCAAGACAGATTCAAAAAAGATAAGAGTTTCAGTAATCCAAAACTCATCAAGATAAAAATCAATAAATATGATAAAAATCCTTGGAATATGGAGAATCAATTGGTTCAACAATCTA
The DNA here is from genome assembly GCA_900491605.1 of Calamus simplicifolius. NCBI lineage: Eukaryota > Viridiplantae > Streptophyta > Magnoliopsida > Arecales > Arecaceae > Calamus > Calamus simplicifolius. Next base: position 1,120,287 of record UESW01004144.1, read on the forward strand.
GATGAATTTTCCTTAAAAATTATGAAGAAATTTTTAAGATGTTGAATAAAATCTAGATAATTGAACTTAAGAGTTTCGAGTCATTCCAATGGATCACAAATCCCTAATTCTCCTCTAAGATAACAAAATCTCTCTTCACTCAAGGGTTTTGTAAATATATCGGCTAATTGTTCCTCAGTATTAACATATTCTAGACAAATGTCATTATTAGCTACATGTTCTCTAATGAAGTGATATCTAATTTCAATATGCTTAGTTCTTGAATGTTGAATTGGATTTTTTGTTAGGTTTATTGCACTAGTATTATCACATCTAATATGAGTTCTATCAAGTGTTATGCCATAATCTTCAAGTTGTCGCTTAATCCAAAGGATTTGAGCACAGCAACTTCCAGCTGCAACATATTCTGCTTCAGCAGTTGATAATGCAACCGAATTTTGCTTTTTGCTAAACCAAGAGATTAAGTTACTTCCTAAAAATTGACATGCTCCACTTGTACTCTTTCTATCTAGTTTACAACCAGCATAATCAGAATCAGAATAAGCAATCAAATTTAGTGTTGAGTCTCTAGAATACCATAAACCTACATTTTTAGTTCCACTCAAGTATCTTAGTATTCTTTTTACAGCAATTAAATGTGATTCTTTAGGTTCAGATTGATATCTAGCACATAAGCAAACAGCAAACATGATATCAGGTCTACTTGCCGTTAAGTAAAGTAGTGATCCGATCATACCTCTATAATATTTTTGATCAACTGGCTTACCGTCTTCATCTTTGTCTAGTTTGCATGAAGGACTCATTGGTGTTCCGAGGGGTTTGATTGATTCCATCCCAAACTTTTTGAGGATTTCCTTTGTGTACTTTGTTTGGTTGATGAAGATTCCCTCTCTTTCTTGTTTGATTTGGAGTCCCAGGAAGAAATTGAGTTCTCCCATCATGCTCATCTCGAATTCACCCTGCATTAACTTAGCAAATTCTTGACACAAGAGATTGTTAGTAGCACCGAATACAATATCATCAACATATATTTGTACTACTAATAAATCCTTATCTTTTCTTTTCAAAAATAGTGTTTTATCAACATTTCCTCTAGAAAAATCATTTTCAATTAGAAATTTGCTTAATCTATCATACCAAGCTCTAGGTGCTTGTTTTAAACCATAAAGTGCTTGTGCAATTTAAAAACATGATTTAAAAATTTATGATCTTCAAAACCAGGTGGTTGTTCAACAAAAACTTCCTCATTTATAAATCCATTTAAAAATGCACTTTTAACATCCATTTGAAATAAATTGATATTCATATGACATGCAAATGCAAGTAATAATCTAATTGCTCTAATCTAGCTATAGGTGCAAAAGTTTCATCAAAATCAATTCCTTCTTCTTGATTATATCCTTTTGCGACTAATCTAGCTTTGTTTCTAATTACTATGCCATTTTCATCTAATTTATTTCTAAATACCCATTTTGATCCTATAACTGAATGATCTTTAGGTCTATCTACAAGGGTCCAGACATTATTCCTAGTAAATTGATTTAATTCCTCTTGCATAGCTAACATCCAATTATCTTTTTTAGCTTCTTCAATAGTTTTAGGTTCAATTTGAGATACAAATGCAAGATGATTATTGATGTTTCTCATTGATGATCTAGTTCTTACTCCTTGAGATGGATCACCTATAATTAATTCCTTTGGATGACCATAGGCATATCTCCAATCTCTAGGAAGATCTACATCATTATGATTAGCATCAACAACATCAACACTAGGAGAATCATCATCTTTAGCTTCTTGTTCATGATCTGAAGATACATTTATATTCAATTTTTCAATATCTCTCTCAAGTAAATTTGTATCTTCCTCATCATCAATCTTTTCCGAACTCGATGCTAAAGATTCATCAAAAACTACATGAATAGATTCTTCTACAATTAAGTTTCTCTTGTTAAACACTCTATAGGCTTTACTAGATTGAATATCCTAAGAATATGCCTTCATCTGATTTTGCATCAAATTTTTCAAGATTATCTTTACCATTATTATGAATGAAACATTTACAACCAAATGCATGAAAGTAACTAATGTTTGGTTTTCTATTGTTCCATAGTTCATAAGGAGTTTTCTTAAGGATTGGCCTAATTAAAGCTCTATTAAGAATGTAACATGCCGTGTTTATAGCTTCCGCCAGAAGTACTTTGGGAGTTGGCTTTCACATAGCATGGTACGGGCCATGTCTTCTAAGGTTCTATTCTTTCTTTCTACAACTCCATTTTGTTGTGGTGTTCTAGGTGCAGAAAAATTATGATGATGCCATTTTCAATGCAAAAGTTTTCAAATAAATGATTTTCAAATTCTGTGCCATGATCACTTCTAAGAGACACTATGGTGTTGTTTTCTCATTTGTGACCTTCTTGAAAATTTCAGAAATATTGGAAAGGTCTCATCTTATGAGCTAAAAATAATACCCAAGTGTATCTAGAATAATCATCTACTATCACAAGACCATATTTCTTTCCTCCTAGACTAGTGGTTCTAGTAGGTCCAAAGAGATCCATGTGAAGTAGTTCAAGTGGCCTAGAAGTGGAAACAATGTTTTTAGTTTTGAAAGAGTTTCTAGTTTGTTTTCCAAATTGACATGCATCACAAACTTTGTTATTTTCAAAATCTAGTTGTGGAAGGCCTTTTACTAAATCCATTCTAATTAATTTTGAAATTAGGTGTGTGCTTGCATGACCTAATCTACGATGCCACAGCCATCCAATCTCATTCATACTAGCATTATTAGCAACTAAGCAATGATTACTAGTAGACAAATTGTCTAAATCAATCAAGTATACATTGCCATTTCTATTTCCAATAAATACAATGCTATTATCAATGGGATTAGAAACAGTGCAAATAGAAGCTTCAAATGATACTTTGAAACCTTTATCACACAATTGGCTAATACTAATTAGATTATGCTTTAAACCATTAACATATAAGACATTTTCAATAAATGTGGAGGGAGTTATTTGAATTTTACCAAACCCATGATTTGGCCTTTGCCATTGTCACCAAACGTAACAACTCCTCCTTTTTTGCTTTCAAGGGTGATGAATTGATCCTTGTCACCCATCATGTGTCTTGAGCAGCCACTATCGAGATACCACTTTCGCTTTGATCTTTTGGCCGCAAGACACTCCTGCAAAATGATCAAGTCTTATATTTAGGTACCCAAGCCTTCTTGGGTCCTTCATGGTTAGTAGCGAAAAAGATTGTTCCTTTTGAACCCATATTTTTTTTCCTTTAATATTTAATTTCTTGTTACTTTTTTTGCATTACATTCATAAGATTTATGGCCTTTCTTGTTGCAATTGTAACATATAACATCATTTGTTTCTTAACAAAGAAATTTTTACAAATTTTTGTTTCATGTTGGTCTATATCCTAATCCAGCTCTATCAAAAATAGCTTTGATTACTTAAAAGTAAATTCAGTTTTTCAGAGCTATATGTAAATTTATCAACTATGTTCTTGTATTTTTTAATTTCTTTCTTTAAGTTAAGGTTTTCATTCATGATTGATTCTTTTTCTTTTAGAAATCTCTCCTTTTCATCTTTTAAATCCTTAACTTCAAGTGTTAAATCATTTTTCTCTTTACACAGATTTAAGTTTTCATTTTTCAAAAACTTTTTTTCTTTTTCAAATTTTAAAATCATTGACTAATTCATTGAAAGCCTCATATAATTCATCAAATGTAAAATCATCATTGAGGGTTTCGGTACTTACTTCGTCGTCATTGTTTGCCATGAAGCAAATGTTTGCAACTTCTTTTTGTTCCTCCTCGGAAGAGGATTCTTCGCTATCGCTCCATGTTGCAACATAAGCCTTCTTCTTCTTCTTGTAGGCTTTCTTCAATTGAGGACAGTCATATCTGAAATGCCCCGGTTTCTTGCACTCATAACATATTAAGGGCTCTTTTTCTTTTTATTTGTTCTTTTCTTTCTCTTTCTCTCCTTCCATTTTTGTTCCAGACTTTTTCTTGTGGAAGGGTCTCCTTCTTTGCATGAATCTTTTGAATTTCTTTGCAAGAAGTGCAGTCTCCTCATCATCATCACTGTAGCTTTCCTCACTTTCTGCAGCCTTAAGAGCAATAGTTTTCTTCTTCTTGACTTCTTCCTCTTGATGTTGTTTCATAGTCAGCTCATGGGTCATTAAGGATCCAAGTAGCTCCTCCAAAGGTAAAACATTTAAATCCTTGGCTTCTTGGATTGCAATCACCTTTGCTTCCCATGATCTTGGAAGTGACCTAAGAATTTTACGGACAAGTTCAGAATTAGTATAAGTCTTACCAAGATTTTTCAAGCCATTTACAATATCAGTGAATCTTATGTACATGCATGTAATTGTTTCAGTTTGTTCCATGCTAAATAGTTCATATTTATGCACCAAAATATTAATTTTTGATTCTTTTACTTGATTAGTACCCTCATGGGTAACTTCTAATCTATCCCAAATTTCTTTTGCGGAAATACATGTAGAAATTTGATTAAATTCATTTGCATCTAATGAACAATACAAAATATTCATGGCTTAGCATTGAGCTGAGCCAACTTCTTATCATGTTCATCCCATTCCGTTTTCGGTTTAGGAATCACCATGTTGTCTACTCTAATTGTGGGTGTATGTGAACCATTAACTATGATTCCCCATAAGTCATAGTCAAGTGCTTGAATGAAAATCTTCATCCTAGCTTTCCAATAACCATAATTAGTTCATTGAATAAAGGAGGTCGATTAGTGGATTGACCTTCTAAATAAGATGAACTAGCTTGAGCTGCCATTTGGATCTTTTGCTCTTGATCGTTAGACCAAATTCAAATGAGCACTAGCTCTGATACCAATTATTGGCCCAGATGGCAACCCAAGAGGGGGGTGAATTGGGTTCTAAAAATTTTAACTCTTTTAAAATTAAATTGATTGATATCAAAGTATGCAAGCAATGGAGTTAATCGAAGCTTAGCACAGGCAATTAAAGTAGAGAGAGAGATCAAAACACTACAAACATAAAGATTTTATAGTTGTTCGGTGTAACCAACACCTATGTCCACTCCCAAGCTCCACTTGGGTCCACACTATAATCCTCTTGATTACAGTCGAGTTGTTTTACAAGCTCACAACTCAAACTTATTGTTTTACCCAGATCACAATGAACCCAGCCGGTTTTTTACCAGTACAAAACCCAACCTCAAGCTATATCTAGCTTGACCCGAGGTATACTACCTCCACTAATTCAATCCTCCTGATTGAATTAGCAAACAAATGAAATCAATTAATGTTTACAATGACAAACAGCTCCTCAAATGAGCGAATATGCAATAAAAATAGACAAGGAATAGAAAAGCCTGATTGAAGCGATTTGAATGTAGGCTTGGCTTCTTTTCTTCTTTTCCTCTTCTTCTTTGAAAGGTTGAATCAAGCTCCAGCTCAAATTTCACCCAGGAATATATTGTTGAGAAGATGGAAAAAAATAGGTTTTGGCTTCTTCTTTTCCTTCTTTGAAATCCTCCGAAATTGAACTTTGTACGCCTTGGATTTCTTTTAAGCCTTTCTTTAGAAGATGGGCGAGCTAACAGAGATTTCTCTTTTTGAAATGGCTCTCTTGAATATCTCGATTTTTGATCTTTCTCCCGTTTTTTGTTTCTTTCTCTGTCCTTCTTTTAAATGGTTTTCTTCCTTTTTATAGATTTTCTTTAATCTGAGATTAGGTAAAAAACTAGCCATTATTTCTGTCCTTGGATTGCTCCTACACATAAGAAAAATAGCCGTTAGAAATTAGTAAGAAAATATTACCGTTGAGGCCGTTCTGACACTTTGAAAATCCATTCCTGTTAGGTTGGAGTCGGCTCCAACTTTTTATGTGTCGGTACCACTTCATGTATACAAAAATAGTAATAAAAGTTTTCGTTAAGGGGTCGGCTCCCAAAAAGTTATGTATCGGCTCCCCGCATCCAGGTGTCAGCTCCCGAAACAAAAGGTGTCGACTCTAAATATGGCCCAAAATACGCTCTATTCTCAGGTTAGAGTTGGCTCCACTCATTCTAGGTGTCAGTTCCCGAATCTCAGGTGTCGGCTCCCGAATTCCATGTGTCGGCTCTAGAAACTGACGCAGAAAAGCACACTTCTGTTTCTTAGTTGGAGTCGGCTCCAGACATCCATGTGTCGACTCCCGACCGTGCCAAATTTTGAGAACTGTTCTGATACGCCCATGTGTCGACTCCTGACTTATAGGTGTCGACTCCAAGGTCTGAACTTTTAAAATTATAATTTGAAATTCATCTTAAAATTAATTTTGAGTGATATTTGAATTGTTAAATTTTCTTAATACTGGAACACTCCATAAATTTGTCAGAAATAATATGAATATACTCATGACTTTTGTTAATCATCAAAATCAATAATTGGGTCAACACTTTGGCTTGACCGAGGCTTATAATATGTGACGCACTTCGGCTTTGGCTGAGGCTTTTAATAAGAGATGCACTTCAGGTTTGGCCGAGGCTTTAATAAGTAACGCACTTCGGCTTTGGCCGAGGCTTTAATAGGTAACGCACTTCGGCTTTGGCCGAGGCTTTTACACTTCGGTGCCGGTCGGAACTTGTAAGCTGCCCGAATCCGATCGAAGTTTCTTCACCCTTCGGTCCGGCCGGGGCTTGTAAGCTGCCCGAATTCGGTCGAAGTTTCTTTGCCCTTCTGTCCGGCCATGGTTTGTAAGCTGCCCGAATCCGGCCGAAGTTTCCTTCGCCCTTCGGTCCGGCCAGGGCTTGTAAGCTGTCCAAATTTGATCGAAGTTTCTTCGCTCTTCGGTCCAGCCGGGGCTTGTAAGCTGCCCGAATCCGGCCAAAGTTTTCTTCGCCCTTCGGTCGGCCGGGGCTTGTAAGCTGCCCGAATCCGGCTGAAGTTTTCTTCGCCCTTTGGTCCGCCGGGGCTTGTAAGCTGCCCAAATCCGGTCGAAGGCTTTAAGATCACTTGGCCCCCAGCCATACCGGGGGTGCTCGCCATACCGAGTCTTTATTGAATAGGACTCGGCCCAGCCGAGGTACGAAGATTTAGCTCAGGACTCGGCCTAACTAAGGTACGAAGATTTCTTGCTCAAGACTCGGTCCAATCGAGGTACGAAGATTTAGCTGCTCAAGGAGATAGCTCGGTTGTGCCAAGAATGGGTGAGCAGCATCTATTTTTCATTATGACTTTTTCAAAAAAAATGGTTGTAGCGATCATGTCGTGGATAATAGGAACAAGACGCCAAAACTGTAAATGGGGCAAGTCTATAGAAAGCGTACTCTACTAATGATATATGTGGAAGTTATCTGAATTCCACGTCTGGAGAATGGATTTCCGTCCAGATCCTGGAGCTTGTAGGTACCGGATCCGACGACTTCCGCCACTTGATAGGGGCCTTCCCAGTTTGGAGACAACTTTCCTTGTTTCAGTGGTTTGAAGACAGATGCTTTCTGAAGGACAAGATCGCCGGGCGAGAAAGATTTTCCTTTGACTCTGGAGGCATGATAGTGGGCCACTCTTTGCTGATATGCAGCTACTCTAATTCGAGCTTTCTCTCTGATCTCTTCCACCAGGTCGAGATTGGTACGAAGCTGCTCGTCGTTAGCCTCCTTCGAGTAGCTCTCCACCTGTGGAGAAGGAAGTCCTATCTCTACGGGAATGATGGATTCCATGCCGAAGGCCATCCGGAATGGGGTCTCGCCAATGGGGATTCTCTGGTGGTGCGGTAGGCCCATAGGACGTGTTGAAGTTCATCTGTCCATCTACCTTGGGCTTTGGTAAGCCGAGCCTTGATCCCTTGAAGTAGGGTTTGGTTAGTTACTTCGGCTTCTCCGTTGGCTTGCGGATGCCCTACCGATGTGAGGTGGTGAAAGATCCCATGCTTCTCGCAGAAACCTCGAAACTTTGGATTATCAAACTGCTTGCCATTGTCGGTGATGATGGTATGCGGGAGGCCGAAGCGACAAATAATGGATCTCCATACGAAGTCTCTGGTCCGAGCTTCGGTTATCTAGGCAACTGTCTCGGCCTCGACCCACTTGGTGAAGTAGTCAATGGCGACAAACAAGAACTTTCTCTGTCCAGTGGTGAGGGGAAAAGGGCCAAGGATGTCCATACCCCACTTAGCAAAGGGCCAAGCGGAGGAAATTGGGACCAAACTGGCAGAGGGGAGCCTCTAGATATTAGAATGTCTCTGACAGGGGTCGCAAGCTCGGCCAATAATACCCTGGCGCAGCACCTTGTGGCATAAGGATCGGCTCCCCAGATGGTTGCCACAAATTCCCTCATGTACCTCCCGAAGAGAATAATCAGCCTCAGATGGGCGAAGGCACTTGAGTAGCGGCATGGAAAAGGATCGCGTATACAGCTGGTTGTTGATCAGCACATAGTGGGTGGCTTGTAATTTCAGCTTTCTTGCTTCCTTTCTGTCGGCTGGGAGCGATCATTCTTTAAGATACTTTAGTATGGGGTCAACTAGGATGGTTCGGCCTCGACCTGCATCACTTGGTCAGCCTCCGCGATGCTAGGCTTTTCCAGAATCTCCAAGGAAACTTCTGCTCGAAATCCATCGATTTTGTGGTTGCCAGCCGGGACAGTAGATCGGCGAGTGCATTCTCGGATCTTGGGATCTGAATGACTTCAAATTCAGAGAAGTGGGAAAGTAAGTCCCACACCTCTTGGAGATACCGAATCATGTTCGGCTCCCGGGCCTTAAACTCGCCCCGCACGTGACGGCTACCAATTGAGAGTCGGTAAAGGCATTCAACTTCTTCACTTTAAGGTCACGAGCGATTCGAAGTCCAGCGAGTAGAGCTTCATACTCGACTTTATTATTGGAGGATGGGAAGGAGAAGTGAACGCCGTACTCGAAAGTCGCCCCCTCTGGGCTGGTGAGGATTAAGCCAGCGCCAGAGCCATTGGCTTTAGACGATCCGTCAACGTGGAGCAGTCACAGGGCATTAGATCTCAGATGCTCAGAGGAGTCTGGAGTGGAGCCATCCTTCGGGATAGTACATTCGAAGAGGAAATCAGCTAGAACTTGGCTTTGATGGCCGGGCGAGGTTGGTATCGGATATCATGCTCGCTTAGCTCGACGGCCCATTTATCCATTCTCCCTGATGTCTCTGGACGATGGACCACTTCCTTGATGGGTTGGTTGGTAAGGACCATCACAGAATGTGCTTGGAAATACGGTCGCAGCCTCCAAACGATGTTACCAGGGCCAAAACCAACTTCTCGATCTGGGTGTACCTTGTCTCGGTGTCTCGGAGCGGTTTGCTGACATAATAGATCGGCTTTTGGGTCTTGTTCTCTTCTCTGACCAACACTGAGCCAACTGCGCCTTCTGAAACTACCAAGTACATAAACAACATTTCCCCAGATTCGAACTGCTGAGGAGGGGTGGAGAGCCGAGATACCTCTTAAGATCCTCGAACGATTTCTGACACTCGGGAGACCATTGGAAATTCTTGGCTGATCGGAGAGATTTAAAGAAAGGAAGGCATCTCTCAGCCAACCGGGCCACGAAGCGGTTGAGGGCCGCGATCCTACCAATCAGACGCTGGACCTCTTTGAGGGATGCTAGGGACGCCATTTGTCGAAGGGCCTAAATCTTCTGCGGATTGGCCTCAATGCCTCGCTGAGAAACCATGAAGCCCAGAAACTTTTCAGAATTGACACCGAAGGTGCACTTAGTTGGGTTGAGCATCATCCGATATTTTTGGAGCATTGCGAAGCTCTCAGAGAGATCCTCAATGTGCTGGGATGCTTCTTTGCTTTTGACCAGTATGTCATCAACATATACCTTCATGTTTCGGCCGATTTGCTCCTTGAAGACCTTGTTAACTAGCCTTTGGTAAGTAGCACCTGCATTTTTCAGACCAAAAGGCATGACACAGTAACAATAAGTACCTCGGTCGGTTATGAAGGCGGTCTTCTCTTCATCCTTGGGCGCCATTTAGATTTGGTTGTAGCCCGAATAGGCGTCCATGAAGGTCAGCATCTGATGACCTGAAGTAGCATCTACAAGCTGGTCGATCCGAGGGAGAGGGAAACTGTCATTCGGACATGCTTTATTGAGGTCGGTGAAGTCGATGCAGATCCACCACTTACCATTCAACTTCTTCACCATAATGACATTCGACAGCCAGTTAGGATAGTTTACCTCCCGAATGAAATTTTCCTTGATAAGTTTGTCAACTTCTTCCTCAATTGCCTTCTGTCGCTCAGGAGAAAGCTCGTTTTCTTCTGTTTTATGGGCCGGGACATCTCGTCCACATTAAGATGGTGGATGAGAATGTCTGGGCTGATTCCCGGTATATCAGAGGCAGACCAGGCAAAGATATCAGTATTCCTTCAGAGAAAGTCGATCAGCTCCAGCCGAGGTTTTCTTTCAATTGCGACCCGATCTTTATGGTCCGGTCGGGCCGAGCTTCGTTCAGTGGTACCTCCTCCAACTCTTCGGCTGGTTCTCCTCGTTGCTCGGAAAAATCCTCCCGAGCGTCCAGCCTATCAACCTCGAGCAGTTTGGATTGAAGGCTGGTGACGAAGCACTGCCGAGCTATAGCTTGGCTTCCTCAAACTACTCCCGCTCCCCATCCGTAGGGAACTTCATTGCTAGATGCGGGATGGAGACAGCAGCTCCAAGGGACATCAGGCCAGGTCTCTCAAAGATTGCATTGTAGGGCGACCGAAGTTTGGTCACTAGAAAATCTGTATGAACAGTGGCAACATGAGGCCAAGTTCCCGCGTGGACCGTCAAGGTCACGACCCCCTCTGGGGTAATAACATCGCTAGTGAACCCCATTAGGGTAGAGTCCATGGCTCGAAGATTCTCCATGAGCAATTTCATCTTCACAAACACATCGAGATATAAAATATTGACAGAGCTCCCACTATCAATAAGGATCCGGTCTACATCATAATTACTCAGATTGAGAGATACAACCAATGCATCATCATGCGGGAACTGTATCTTCTGGAGGTCATTGTCGGAGAAGGAGAGCTCATTAGTCCGCACTCTCTTTGGTGCTGAACCTTCTTCATTGTCCTGCCAGCTTGACGGACTACCGACTGCCTTGATTACATTGATGTGGTCGGCGACTGAAGGATTCAGAGGAGGAGGCTGCTGGGGCTCGGGCTGGCGGTCACCCCCATTTCTTGGCTCGGCACTCTCCTGAATTGGTCCAGCCTATCCCGCTGGATGAGCCTCTCAATTTTGTTCTTCAGCTGCCAGCACTCCTCGATGTCATGGCCATGGTCCTAGTGGTAGTGGCAATATTTGGTGGGGTCTCTCCGAGCCGCATTCCCTCGGAGAGGAGGCGGTCGAGAGAGTTGATGCTCTATCTCCATGAGGATCTCCGTCCTCAGGGCAGTGAGCGAGGTAAACCGGTTGAACCTCCTAGGCGGGCTTCAGGTGCGGTTCCTCAGCAGCGGCGGAGAAATCCTTTGGTGGCGAGGTGGGCTCAGCTAGCGGGCAGATCGGTGTCTGTCCGAGCCCTTGGACTCCTTCTTCCTTGTCAGTTCGGCACGGGCAGCCCTCCGTGATTCCTTGACTCTAGCGTACTTGTCTGTTAGGGCCATCATATCGGAGAGGTTCGAAGGGTAGCTGACCTCCAATGCTAGTTAAAAGTCACTCTCCTTTAACACTCCGCCAGCTAGGGCGGACATGGCCACCTCATGGTTAAGGTGATCCACTTCCAGCATGGCCGTATTGAAACGGTCGAGATAGTTCTTCAAGGACTCTCCCTCTCTCTGCTTAACCTCAGAGAGGGAGTCAGATCTCCACTGGTGATGATGGCTGCTGACGAACTAGCTGATGAAGAGGCAACTCAGCTCATCAAATGAACCAATGGAACCTGGTTTTAAGGCATTAAACCAAGATCGAGCGGACCCCCTGAGGGTGGAAGGAAAGGCGCGGCAGAGGATCGCATCTGATGCCCCATAGAACATCATGATCGATTGGAAGCTACTGAAGTGGTCGTCGGGATCGAAGGATCCATGATAAGACTCGATGGTGGGCAGCTTGACATGGGAGGGAATCACTTCCTCCATGATCTCCTTGGAAAAGGGGATGCCTTGCTCTGCCTTATGCTGAAGCGGGTGGGCCTGCTTGACGGCATCCAACTCCTAACGCATCTCCCGAAGTTGTCGGCGGATCTCCTCCTCAGGCATAGCAGGAGGGGCTGGGCGAGGAGAATACTGAGACGATGTTGAGTCGTGACGAGAGAACACTGGAGAGAGGGATCGGGTCCGCCGAGATCTAGGAAGATCCTTGCCGCAGACCCCTTGGAGGACCGGCTCAGCCCCCTTAGGGCGACGAGGGGGGTCAGCAACCCCATGCGGATTGGAAGAAGAGATTGCTGGGTGAACGGGGGCCGCGTTCTCCTTAGGAAGATGCGAAATATGAGAAGCTGGACGGGAGCTTCAAAGCGCTCCTGAATCAGATGGGTCAGAGCTTGGACCTGCTGAATCAGTGAGGCAAACTGGTCCTGGGTCACTGGGGCCGCCGGTGGCGATGGAGTCTCAATTGGTGGTGGCTGCGGGCTACACTGCTCACCGGATCAGGTCTTTGGGAGGTGACCTGGTCCCGGGCTTCAGAAGTAGCCTTTCTTCGATTGGCCATGGGAGAGGTTCTCTTCAAGATCGAGACCTTTATCTCCTGGATCATAAGTTTATGGGACTTGAGGACCCTTCCTCTAGCGTCATTTTGTTGCTGCTGAAATCTGTCCTCCGACTCGGGCACGATCGAGCTTCAGAGTGGGCTCCGTCCTGGGTGGACCTGCAAAACAGTCCTCATGCGAGAGGCGTTGGAGGTGGCCCTCTGCAGAAGACCCTCCAACGCTCAAGTCAGCGGAGATCAATAGCGAACAAATATGGGGAGAAGGCTCCCGCTGAAGAATCTCTCCAAGGTGGCCTTTCGAGAGCTCTGAGCAGAGCGTTAATGGCGGAGAGGGGTGAGCAAGGGTAGATGGATAGTGGGAGAGTAAGCAATTGCACATGTACCTGAGAAGTAGGAAGACGGTAGTATTTATAGAGGATTACCTAATTCCTTGGAGGCGTCGTGGGTCCGAAAGCTGTTAGGATTCAAATCCAGTTTGTTATGAGGTCAGTAAGATTCGTATTGTTAGTTAGAGAATCGACGGCTGGGAGAGCTGGTTGATATCCTGAGATTCGGCGACTGTATAGGCTCCGGGGCTCTAGGCCACTCTCGTGGGTCCTAAGCCACTGTCGGGTATAATTTCTGTTTGGAATCTTACGAATTCAAATTCTCCCGCACTGGATTCTACAGAGGTGCTCGAATGCCCGGGTCTGGCCGGGGCATAAGGATAGCTCGGACTAGGACCGAGGTATGAGGATAGCTCGGGCTAGGACCGAGGCATAGGAATAGCTCGGCTGGCGAGGCACATTGGATAGCTCGGCTGGCGAGGCACAGCGGATAGCTCGACTGGCGAGGCACAATGGATAGCTCGGCTAGCGTGGCGTAAGGATAGTTCGGACTAGGACCGAGGTATAGTGGATAGCTTGGCTGGCGAGGCACATCCGGGGAATCCTTGGCTCGTCGAGGGGCTGAAGTGCTTCGATCCATCGAGGCATAATGGCTGACTTATTTCTAGCGGGCATTGCACAGCGAGTGAGAGTTAGGGTTCAAGGTTGATCCTAACCTCTTGTACAATTATTAACGTAATGATGATTTTACCCCTCAACAGCAACATTAAACATGCTTCCATTTGTATACAAAATATAATAGCAAAAAGCCAAGCTGCAAGAGTGGAAACTAGTTGAATCAGTCTTGGAATGTTTTGTTTACATCCATGAACCCTCAAAAGACACTTTCCTTCTCACAAGAATTTGTGCTTTTAAGTGAAAAATCTAATAATTGCCTCAACTTAAATACACTTGTAACAGAATCATGAGATCGGATAGATGAAAATAACCGTACGTGCAGCTCATGATTCTTTCTACAGGTCATTATTTAAACAAAGAGCCACAAATATAGATTCAGCAACTAGAAACAGGAGATCATATTAAACTAATATTTCACGGTAAATGTGACTCATGACTTGTAAACAAATCGCTGATCATTCAGTCTTATGATGGAATTAAGATGTAAGTCTACTGTATGTTGATCAGTTGATAAGACATCATGTGACTGGATTTAGTAAGAAAACTTGATCGATAGCATAACATGGCACAATGATTCAATGCAAAACATAAGCCATGTCTGGAATGAGATTACTGACAAAGAAAGTATGCTTATAAATTATAAATTCACTCAAATTCTCATTCAGTAAAAGTAATATAAAAAAGAAATGAAAACAACCATTCGATAAAAGATAATTTTTGTTTATACACTGGACACAAACTGGTTCACAAATGTAAAAAGTGCAGATATAGAATATCTTTTTTTTCTAAGCAAAAAGAAAAACTGATCACAGGAAGGCTGTCATTTGTGTATCAATTTAAATTCTGCATGACCATGAATAATCGACTGAGAAAATTCTGTTGATGCACAAGTAAGACAATCTTTAGAGCAAAATGCAGGTGCTTATCCAACTTCCTCGGCAGCTAATGTAAATTAGACACCTAGTTCATTCCCTCCATGATCTGCGCTGCCTTGAAGCATAACATAATTCAACATCTGTCCAAAACTAAGTAAACTCAATTACGAGAATCAGATTAGTTTTTGTTTTGTATAACATTGTTAAAACAAAAGAAAAGAAAGAGGAAATGGAAGGCAGGTAAGCACCAGTTGAACAAAGCTTGTAATTTTTTATGACATGGTATAATAATATGTCAAAATTTTCGGTGGAAAGCAGGTTGACTACACAACTTAAAGAAGATGCATGTAGTCCGAGAAATCCATGTGGACTGTTCTTCAGCAAGGCTGTTTCTTGTTTACAACTCTCACATTAAGCAGACAAGCAACAGGGACGTAGCCATCTCTTATAATGGTGTCGTAAAAGCCATCTCTCGGTTAAATTTCCATTGTACACCCTCAGCTTCTTTTTCTTCTGCTGAGATAACCATACTGCTGGCCCAAAAGATGGCATCTGTCAAAAATATATAACCTCTTCCCGTAAAGAAGCACCATTGCAAAGAAGAAAAGGCCGACCCTTTGTTGCCAACCTTATCAGCATAATTTCAGCAGGCATTTAGTGTTTAATCAACTTTATACTTGAGCAAGCATTGAGGAAATGATGGTTCAATTTCCATGCCACCAACCAGACGGAGAAATTTCAGTCGACCAGGTGCCTTCATTTGTTCCGTAGAGTTAGATGCCTATGAAGTAGACTTGTTCATTATCATTGCTTATCACCTACAGAGAGTAGAAATTTTCGTCTTTCTATTCTTCAGACGCGGCACTTTCTCACATTCAGCATCCACAGGTGTCAATCCGTACATTAAACGGAGAAAGGAAAAAAGAAAATTTAACAGTGCAAGAGAGAACACAGATGCAAACAATGGATGGTTCTGAAAGCACGTCCGCCTAATAAGACAAGGAAACCAAATCTGAAATAAAGAATAGCAATCAATTTTTAGCTAAAAGATTCAAAGGGCATTACAATCCACTAACAGTGTAAGAATTCTAAAATCAAGTCTACCAAAAGATCGAAAATAAACTGTTATCGCCAAATCACCTCCCTCCAAGCATTAGGTAAAATCCAAAACTCGGTAGCTGGTGAGGATGGGGATGGAGATCTTCCGATGCCTCGACCCCGGACTGGGATCTTGCAAAAAGTTCTGGTGGGCCGGTTGTTCCAGTGGAGACACTCCGACACTCAAATGAGTAATCTGAAAAATAGTAGTGTATCTCCCTCTTTTCGGGAGTTAGCTAGGGACTTAGAGAAATCCTTGAAGTTGGAGAAGTTGAAGTCCCCTCTCATCATGAGTTAGGGTTTTTATATATGGTCGGGAGTTCCTCTTATCCCTTTTTGGACAGTTGTTGATTTTGAGACGTTTGTCCTGACATGGAACAAGCGGTAAGGCCAGCAACGACGTGTGGTGTCCGCCTCATGGCTTGTCAGAATTGACAAGCCACCTCTTTGTTTGATATGGGTGGTTACGGTCAGTTGGTGGGCCACGTCTTGTCAGGCATGGCAGACGATCGGAAGGCTAGATCTTGTCGGACGTGCACTGCAGCTGGTAGATGGGACACATAGGGCCACAGGTGGGCCACATGGGGCGATAGCGGCCCATGTGGAGTCGCAGATGGTAGCGGGCCGTGTGGTGCTGAGGCCAACTCTGGGGTCAATGCTGGGGCCAATGCTGGAGTCGGTCTTGGGTCCGACTCTGGAGTCGGTCCCAAAACCAACTCGAGAGTTGGTGCTGAGGGCCGACACTGGAGTCGGTCTTGGGACCGACGCTGGAATCAATGCTAAGGGCTGAAGTGACACATCGGATTATGACAACTTTAATTGTTTGATTTTACCTCCATCAGTTAGCCTTTTTTGTTAACTGTAACGTGGCTTGATCAGCCACATCAGATGCCCTCCTGCTCCTGAGCTCGTGCAGTCGCCTTTCTTGCCGAGCGAAAGGAGCGTAGACTTTTAATGTCCTCGATCCTCGCCTTTGATTATGGGCATGCGCCTCCTTGGGGGGTCAAATCCTTTTAATTTAAGAGAGCATGGGATGTTATATCGCCACCGTGCAAGAGATTCTTTCTCTGAAACCGAAGAGATTTTTCTCAGAACTGAGGCCATCTCTATCAGATAAAGTGGCATCCATCATTGCGGTGACATCGTTGGCATCCCATCATTGGCCGCAGATCATGCCTTTGCGCTTCTATAGAGGCATCTTTCCTTGGGCGAATAAGATCGTGCGATGGTTGGGGTATGCCTTTAATAGGGGACCTCTACGTGGTGGATCGAATTAGGCGGGATGATTCGAAAGACTGGCATAAAGGGGGTCATCCCTATCACTGAGCCCTTTGTGTATCCGAAGCTTCTTGTTTCTCCTGAAACCTAAGTCCTTGGAGCCCTTCTCCTCCAAAACCCTATGTCCGCTGTCTCTCTCTCTATTCCAGGTTTGTCAGCTCCCCCTTCTCTCTGGGGCCACCGACAGCACACCTGCACACCTATGGTAATCGGATAGAGTTTTACTAGTCTTTATGTAGCGCTCCATAAAGAGCTAGAGAATCCCAACAAATTATCATAAGTGGTAGACACTCAAAAACATATCATGTTAAAAACTTTTTATTATCAGCTCAATTATATATGTACATCACTCAAATCAATACTAAGCATCAACCTATTCAGATAATATTTTTCATGACATTCCTCAGGCAGTTTACAAGATCACATTCACAATTGACATCAAAATCATAAGTACATACACCATCCTCATAATTTTCTTCAAAACATAAGACTTGTATTCATATCTAAATAAGTCTGATACATCACCATATCTCACTGTACACATACACATATGCAAATATATAAATATCATCCCACACTAACTCAATATACATGGCTACCATCTATATACCCTTGCATCCAAGCAAGCATCACCAGCTAAGGGTCCAGTCCTGCTTAACCTTTGATCCTGGCAGAAATACCCACTGATCTAAAAGTAAATATCAATCAAAGAGGGGTGAGACCTAAGTCCCAGTGACTGGATAACCATCTAACTATGGAGAAATAGAGAACCATAACCTTACATTTTTAACTGTATGCTGATACTATATAGCTTGTATAACTCAAAGTATATTTTTAACATGATATTAGATAAAGTAAAATATAGCTTATTCTTCAAATAATATATCAGTATTGAAATACTCTACAATAACTTTCCACTGAAAGAAAACTCATCAAGAATAAAAACCCATGTATTACAATATAAAGACATGCATTCTTTATCTACAGCTCAGACTTTCTTTATTAAATTCTCAGATTCCCACTAGGATCTGCCTGCCCACTGGCATCTCATGTAAACTTCCCCTCTTGGGATAATTACTTGGCTCACTGGCCCTTTTTAAATCACAACATATACTTTTAAATCTCATGCTACTGGGTTGTGTGTGTAATGCCTCTGAGGTACCATCCTACAGTCGCCCTCCTGTAGGTGTACTCTCATTGGGTGCGTGACTAGCAACAGGATCCCCGCACAAATAGCACCCCTTACCCGTGCGGTTCACCCAACAAAGTGCTTTGATCCTTAACCCTGGAACCTTGGGTTTTCTCTCTGCCCCCACGGGCTATATATCTAGTAACCAGCTCCACTGAGCTATGATTCATGCCCCCATGGGCTGCTTACAACTTGCCCCACTGGCCTGGTCAAGCGTGTACTCACCCTTGATGCTGGGGTTCATCGTACGATCGAATCGCAAGGAGGTGTCGGCTCAATAGTAGTATGCAATGCTCATGCTACAGTACAGTCTAAAGGGTGATCAGCCCCATAGCTGCCCAATGCTTAGTATAATACATACATCAAAATATATTATTTGTAAAGCTTTATCATGCAAATATGCCATGTATGCATCAACCATCCCCTCATCGAAACTCATGCTTATGTCTTTATGCTCAAAACTTATGCTTATTTCTTTATGCTTAAAAGTCATGTTCAAAACTCATGCTTATTTTTTATGCTTAAAACTCATGCTCAAAACTTATGTATCAGAATATCATGTACTATGTTCTCATTTCTCAAATTTAAAACATACACAATACTCTACTAAACATAACATACCACAACTAGGTATTAGTCTCATTATACTAGCTCAAATTAACTTCTCATTGCTAGATGAGAAACCCACTCACCTTAGCAGGTTACTCATCAACTGGTACTCAACTCCAGTATTCCAGCTCCCTGAAATAACCCTTTTGACCTACGTCAATATACAGATATGATAGCAATTAGGATTACCTCCACACGAGGTTTTTCCACGAAACCATGCATGCATACATGATCTATCTTCTAATATCTCATTAATTTCTTCCATCCTTTCTCTACTCAAGATTACTTCCACTATTACCTCAAAATATAAGAATCATAAGAAAATCTAAAGTCATGCAAGATCTAGGAAAGCTATAGCTTACCTGAAGCCAAGACAAACCCCAAGCTTTTCTTTCCTTTCCTCTTTCTTTCTCCTTTTCTTCTTCTTCCTCTTCCTCTCTTTTCTTCTCTTCTTTCTCTCTTTCTTTCTTTCTTTCTTTTTCTCTGGCTGAACCCACGTTTCCCTTTTTCTCTAATGACTTGGGGACCAAGTCATGGGTAACTTAGGGGCTAAGGCATGCTAAATTTTCATTTTGCTATCAAACACTCTTAATGCACGCTTTTTAAAAAACATGTGGCTCACTTATAACCATGATATTTTTTCCTTATATTTTCTTTTCCAAATTGCCCTTAGCATAATTAGCAATTGACATCGGAGCCTTTTCCAAATTTGCTCCTGATATAGCAATTTTTTAATCAAATTATAGTCCATATTATTATTTTTTATTTAAATAAATACTTTTATATAATATTTTTAAGAAAATACCTCACAACTTGAAGATCTTGATTTTATAAATCCAACGGTTCAAACGGCACTCAAATTAAACTTAAAACGGAATAAATATGAAATTTTAAGATTTAACCCAAAAAATCTACTGTCTTAGAGTCGGCTCTAACAGAATTAGAGTCGGCTTCCGTAAAAATTAGAGTCGGCTCTAATATGATGCAGAAATGCTAACCTTCTATTTTTTCAATAGAGTCGACTCCCCTTTTGCAGGTGTCGACTCTAAAGCATGCCGAAAGTTCAAAACCGTGCTAGAGTCAACTCTAATTACTAAAAAATATTTAAGGATAAAACTCAAACTAAACTTAATTTTTCTTGTGATTTAAGCCTATTAAAACTTAAATCTCTTAATTTCTTAAATCAAACTCATTAGCACTCAAAAATATACTCATTTACTCTATTTTTTTTTTTTACATTTATCAAGTGGCCAACACGCCCACACTTCATTGAAACCCTCTGACTTTCATTTCGAATGAAAAAAAAATGTCATTAATATTACCAATAAATTACAAGGTTTTTAGGATGTTACAAGGTTAGTCCCTTTGGCCTCTCTTTTTCTTCTTTTTCATGGCTTCCGATAGGAAGGGCAAGAAACCTACAATAGCCTCTCCATCCTCATCCTCCTCCTCCTCCTCCGAGGATAGGGTTCCTTTGACCCAGCTACGAGCGATGGGTAGGATTTCGATCCGAGGCCCTTTGTTGATCATAGCACCACCACCACCTGTAGCTCAACCATCACCTAGGGTTAGTCGGGCCTCCTCTCCGGCCATTGCTCCTGCCTTGGCGGGGCCAAAGAGGATCGCTTCCACCATGACCTCAGCAAACATAGAGTCCCTTAGGGCCACATATAGGGTTTCCAGGGATGTCCAACTATCTGCTCCTGGACCCAGTGACAGGGTGACCTCCGATTCTTCTGATGGGATAGCCCTATACGAGAAGTTCCTCAAGGCAGGCCTTCGGCTTCCCCTCCACCCCTTCATTGTCAGCATACTCTATAAGTATGCCCTAACGCTGGCATAGTTGTTTCGAACTTTTTTCAGACCATCTGTGCCTTCATGGTGTTATGTCGTTACCTCGTTATAGTGGGCCAAGTGTCCTTATTCCGCAGCCTCTACACCCTCCGTCGTCAGTCAGATACCAAATGGTGGTTATTCACACCCAGACCCAGTCGAACCTTTAAATTGAACCTTCCTTCGTCCATCAAATGATGGAAAACCTGATTCTTCTTTGCAAACATTAAAGGGGTGAGGCGGAGTTGGGGAGACCCATACTTAGAGCAGAATAAGGACTCGGCGGTGATCCTAGAGGAACAGGAGGTATATGAGCAATTACTATCCTCTCGGGTCCCCCTCTGTCGGGAGCTTCTATCGAAGGAGAACCTTCAATATGCAGGTCTAGCCCCGGGTGATGGTGAGCGCCCACGTTCCCTTCTCTTTTTCTTTCCTTTTTTTTTGACTGATTGGCTCCTAGCTCCCAGCACGTGCAGATATGAGGATATCCACCGATGCCGTGAAGAGGGAAGTCAAGAAGAGGAAGATGACCGTCGGTGACGATGTTAGGAGGCCAAAGGAAAGGCCTCGTCCTTAGCCTCCGGCCTCTCCTCCATATGAGCACTAGGCGGACCAGGAGCCCACTTCACTGATCGACCTCACCATCGAGTCGCCCCTGGAGGAGCCAAGGGGTGAGGCGGTCCCCTTGCCAGTGGAGCCGGTCACTTCGGGTATGGAGCCAGCCCTAGAGGAAGGCCCGCCAGTAGGAGAACAGGTGGTGAGGAGGTCCCGATGGTGACAAAGTCGGCGGAGGAGACCGTCGTTTGAGCGAGAGGCCGCGAGGAGTCACCACCTACCCCCGGCCCTACACCCATGACCTCAGCATTAGCCGGTTCGCGGAGGCATGTGGGCTGAGGGAAATCCCATCGCGGCCATCCTTGATGAATCACGGCCGTGCGATGGAGCGGCTGCTGGCCCAGATGTATCTGCCGAGTTTCGAAAAGAAATTCGTCGCCAGTGGGCCATAGACTTCTTCCGGGATGCCTTCTCAACTCTACTTTGGATAGGTATCTCTTCGTTTTCATAAAGTTTTTCTCCCACATTATATGCTGACAGGGTTATCTTTGTGCAGTCGGTGAACTCCATGTTCACCGCTCGAGATGTCGCCTTTCAAGCCAACACCGTCCTTGCCCATGTGCATAGGATGCCTCCACCGCTCAGGCCTGAGCTAAGAGAGATGAGGGTACACTGAAAATGGCCAATGCCGAGCGGGCAGAGGAGCTCGAGGAGGCGAAGCGTTAGGCAACGATCGAGCTTGAGCGCTCCCGCATCACCGAAGCAAAGCTGGAGGATGTCATGTCGACACTGAGCATGCATGACCTCCAGCTCCAAACTGTTATGCTGAAGGTGAGGGCAGCTGAGCAGCGGGCCGAAGATGCCAAAGCGATTTCTCGAATGGCCTACGCTAGGGCGGTCGATGCTGCGAAGGATATGTGCATGGCGATCGCGAGGGCAATAGAGATGAAGGCAGCGGTGCGAGCTGCTAAGGAGAGGGCCGCGGCGACTGAGAGGAAGGCCGCAAAGGTAGTGGAGCTCTATCGAAGCTCTACTGCCTTTGAGGACGAGCTGGTGGAGGCCTCCATTGGGGTCTACCTGCAGGGCTTTCGGAAATGTAAGGAGAAGGTGGCCAGGGTCTTTGGCATCATGGGCCTCAACACCTCGAGCCTGATAACGATAGGGAGCTGAAGGGGCCATCAACGGCAGAGGGACCAGCTGATGATGGGTCAGCACCAGCCGACGATGAATCGACACCCATCGAGCCCTGAAGGCTTTTCTCTTTCTTTTTCTTTTTTTGTTTTGTCTTTGTACCGAGGTCCAACTTATGTTGGCATTTTTGTAAACTTTTTGGCAATTAATAAAAAATGAATTTTCTTTTGAATCTTTGAGTCTTGAGCACTTAGCTTTTGTAGTATGTTCTATCGTTCCTCGCTTTATACTTGTGCGAATCCGTGACAGGGTTGTGTTGTCTTATGGCTGTCGACCATATGCTTCAGGTTGATATTAAGGCCGACACTGGAGTTAGGCTTGAGGCCGACGCTGGAGTCGATCTTGAGGCCGACGTTAGAGTTAGGCTTGAGGTCAACGCTGGAGTCGGTCTTGAGGCCGATGCTGGAGTCAGTCTTGAGCCAGGATCGAATGCCCCTTTGAAACTTCTGAGGGTGACTCGAGGGTCTTTAATACCAAGCCTGAGGGCCTTTTGAACCCCGAAGGGTGACTTGGGAGTCTTAGAGACCATGCCCGAGAGCCTTTTGAATCCCATCTTGCAGAGCTAAGAGGAAGGGATACTCGAACTTATCTTTATTTCAATTAGCTGAGTATGTATATCACTGATAGTATCGGTAGAAGTTGTCCATATTCCAGGTGTGGGGATATGCCTCTCATCTAGTCCTTCGATCTGATACACTCCGCGATAAAGTGTCTCGATGACCCAGTAGGTTCCCTCCCAGTTTGGGGATAGCTTGCCCTCCTCTGTAGGCTTTGAGACTTTGGCTCGCCTGAGGACCAGATCCTCAGAAAGAAATGCTTTGGAGCAAACACGGGCGTTATAGTACTTTGCATCTCTTTGGTGGTAAGCAGCCATCTTGAGTCACACCCGGTTGCATGCCTTCTCGATGAAGTCGATGTTGGCCCGCAGTTGATTAGGGTTGTCCTCCTCATGTATGACTCCACCCGAGGGCTGGGGATGACTGCCTTGATCCGAATACGAGGCCAAAGGAAGTCTCTCCAGTGGGAGTCCTTGGCATCATATGATATGCCCACAGCACGTTTGGGAGCTCCTCCATCCATCTTCCTTTAAACTCATCCAGCCATGTTCTGAACCCCTGAAGAATGGTTTGGTTCGTAACCTCGGTCGCCCTATTTGTTTGTGGGTAGCCGACGGAAGTATACCGCTGGCAGATGCCTAGGTCGGCGTAGAATTCCTTAAAAGGGGCATTGACGAACTGCCAGCCATTATCTGTTATGAGGGTGTGGGGTAGCCTGAACCGGCAAATGATGGATTTTCAAAATAAAGCCTCTATCCACTTAGTGAAATGTTCGATGGCGATGAGTAGAAACTTTCTCTATCCAAAGGCCGAGGAAAATGGCCTCAGGATGTCCATTCCCCATTAGACGAAGGGCCATGGAGCTGATAGAGGACTTAGTTGGAAAGTTGGCTATCGCTGAATGTTGGTGTATCGTTGTAGCTATCGTACTTCTGAACCAACTTGATGGCATCCTTCCGTATGGTAAGCCAATAGTAACCCTGGCGCATGGCCTTGTATGCCAGCGCTCTGCCCTCTAGGTGGTTCCCGCAGATGCCTTCATAAATCTCACGGAGGATGTAGTTGCCATCCGCAGGGCCGACACATTTAAGGAGGGAATAGGAGAAGGATCTCTGATATAGCCGCCCATCCAACACAGAAACTTGGAAGCTCTCCACTTGAGTAGCTTGGCCTCCGTATGATCGACGGAAAGGGTGCCTTCGATAAGGTAACGAATGTATACATCCATCCAGGTAGGTTTCTGGTTGACCAGCAGAGCTTCCTCCACTGCTTCGATGCTCGGAACCTCCAGATGCTCCACGTATGTCCTTCCCAGGGCCCTGTCCGTTGAAGTGGCCAGGAGGGATAAGGTGTCGTCCCTGGCATTCTTGCCTTGGGGATATAGCTGATGCTAAAATGAGTAAATAATAAGGTCTATGATTGGACCTTACTCAAATATCGAGACATGTAGGGTCCCGAGCCTCGTATTCTTCAGTGATTTGTCCAAAGATGAGCTAGGAGTCAGTGAAGGTTCCGAGGCACTTTACTTTGAGCTCCCTCGCGAGCTTTATTCCCACCAGTAAGGTTTCATACTCAGCTTGGTTATTATAGCTTGGAAGAGAAACTGGAGGGCATACTCTACCACCATCCCCTCCGGACTCGCGAGGATGAGGCCTGCTCTGCTCCCTTGGGAATTCGATGCACCATTCACATGGAGAATCCAATCTTCTCCTTCCCCCTCGGGCATAGCATCTGAGGGCCCTTCGATCCAAGCGCACTCGATCAAGAAGTCTGCCAAGACTTGGGACTTCATGGCCGACCTCGGTTGGAATGATAGATCAAACTCTTCCAGCTTGACTGCCCACTTAGCCAGCCGACCAAGGTGTCAGGACGGGACAAGATTTCTTGAGAGGTTGATCCATGAGCACCACGATTGGATGGGCTTAAAAGTAAGGCCTAAGATGTTCAGTGAAGACTATTAGTGGGAAAATAATCTTCTCGATTATGGAATACCTGGTCTCCGCATCATGAAGCACTTTGCTGGTGTAGTAGATCGGCCTTTGCACTTTGTTAGAATCCACGCAGATAAGAATGGAGCTGACCGCTTCCAGGAAGGCAGCGAGATAGAGTAAGAGGTCTTTCCCTTCCATCGGCTTCGACAGCAGTGGCTGGGTAGACAAGAATTTCTTCAACCCCTCGAAAGCCTTCTAGCACTCCTTTGTCCATTCGAAGCTATTTATCTTCTGCAATGCCTTGAAGAAGGGCAAGCACCGCTTAGCCTCAGAGCTGCCACCCTTCCAATTAGCCACTGCACCTCTTTCTTGTTGGCCGAAGGTCTCATATTCAGGATGGCTTAGATCTTATCAAAATTTGCTTCGATCCCTCGCTGGATTACCAAGAATCCCAAGAACTTGCTTGTCGTGATCCCAAATGCGTATTTGGGGGTTCAACCTCATCTGGTAGAGGCAAAGGTTATCGAAAGTTTCTGTTAACTTGGCAACATGGTTGGCGATGCAGACGCTTTTGGTCGGCATGTTGTCCACGTACACCTTCATGTTATGCTCGATTTGACTTTCAAAAATCTTGTTCATCAACCTCTGGTATGTAGCCCCTGCATTCTTCAATCCGAAAGGCATTATCTTGTAGCTGTAGATTCCTTCTCGGTCACAAAGGAAGTAGCCTTCTCGTCCCCTAGATCCATCTTTATATGGTTGTATCCTAAGAAGGCATCCATGAAGCTGAGGATCTCATGACCGGACGTGACATCCACCAACTGGTCAATTCTAGGCAGTAGGAAGCTATGTTTGGGGCATGCCTTATGGAGGTGGGTGAAGTCGATGCAAATCCTCTAGCTTCCATTAGCTTTGCGGACCATCACCATATTGGCTAACTAGTCCAGGTAATGTGCCTCTCGGATATGGCCGGCAGCGATTAGCTTATGGACCTCCTCGTCGATGGCCCTCTATTGCTCAGGGGCAAAGCTCCTCTTCTTCTGCCAGACTGGCCAACACTTCAAATCAATGTTAAGCTTATGGATGATCACCTCTGATGGTATTCCTGACATGTCTGATGTTGATCAGGCAAAAATGTCTGAGTTGGCCCGCAGGAAGGCAAGAAGCTAGTCTCTCACATCCGCGGGGAGGAGTGCTCCAATTTGGACCATCTTCGTCGGATCCTTCCCCAATGGGAAGGTCAGCAGGTGCTCGACCGATTCTCCTCCCCTCTCAGATTCTCTGGAATCAAGAAGCTCTAGAGTTGATGGAATAACCACCTCTTGAGGACTGAGAGCTGTGTGGTAACAGAGTGGCACCGAGCTTCGCCCCCCATGCATCTCCCCGATTCCTCCGCTAGTGGGGAATCTAACGAGAAACCACTTGGTGGAGATGATGGCATCCAGGAGGTTCAGACCGGCTCATTTGAGATGGCATTGTAGGCCATGGGGACTCGAACAACCATAAATTTCAGAAGAACCGTGCTCTAGCATGGCAATGTCCCGGCCATGACCAGGAGAGTGATCTCTTCCTCCACCTTCACAGAATCTTCGGTAAAGCCTACCAAAGGCGTAGCCATAGGTCGAAGGAAGTCGGAAGACAAATTCATCCAAACAAAGGCGTCATAAGTGAGAATGTCGGCCGAGCTTCTACTATTAACAAGCATCCTCTTTATAGGATGCTTAGTGATTATCATGGACACAACAACGCTATCATTATTAGGATTGTCTACCACCACTAGGTCCCCTTTAGAAAAGGATATTACAATATCTACTCCCTCGTCCCCCATGGCCTCTTGGAAGTGCCACCTGCCCCTCAGGAGATCATGGCCACGGTCTTCTCAGTTGGGGCATTGTCGATGCTAACTTAGGCGGCCAGAGATGCCGCCTAGCCTGGCAGAGCTGGGGTCCACTTCTGGATAAATTTACCGAGGTAGCCTCGCTGGATAAGCTCCTCGATCGCCCTCTTTAGGTGACGACAATCCTTCATGTCATGGCCATGGTCTCGATGGAAGCAGCAGTAAAGATTCTTGTTACGGGGAGATCCCGGCTTCAGGGGAGCAGGACGCCAAAAGTATGGCTCAACCTCGATCTTCATCAGGATGTGGGACCTTGGGGAGAGCAGAGGGGTGAGGTGCTCCTCATTGGAGGTAAAAGTCCAGGGCCGTTGTCCTGCCGTCGGGGAGGCTGGGCTTCTTGGGGCAAGATCCGCTTGGCTCCGCGCAGACCTGCCTTTTGCTGGATCCTCCGTTGGCCTCCCTTCGGGTAGAATTGGCCTCATCGGCGTGGATGTACTTCTGCGCATACTCAGAAGCTGACATATGAACCAGGGGGTTTCTTGTTAAGGGAGTAGGTGAAGCTAGAAGGGGCGGAGCCCTCGCTTCATGGCTAGGGTGGCTACGGAGTCATCGAGATGGTCGACCTCGATGACGGCCGCCTTGAAATGAGCCATGAAATCCTTTAGTGACTCATCATCCTTCTGCTGAATGAAAAATAAGCTATCGACCACCCGAGGGATCTTCCGACAGGCGTCGAAGTACACCAGGAAGGCCTTCACTAGCTGCCGAAAGGAGTTGATGTTGCATGGTGGTAGGCGAGAGTACTAGGCGCGCGTAGCCCTTCGAAGGGTAGCCAAAAATGTGATGCATAGGAGGGCATCAGTCGCCTCTTGAACCTGTATGAGCACTTTATAGCTCTCCAAGTGGTCCAACGGATCGGTGGTGCCGTCGTAGGGATCCAGTTGGGGGAGATAAAACTAGGTTGAGATCGATTCCTCCATAATATGCTGGGCCAACGAGGGCAGCTATCGTAGTCCGCCTCCTACTGATTGGGGAATCTGTGGCTAAGCTCCTCTAGCCACTGATTGTATTCATCAAGTCACCGCTCCGCCCAGCGACCGATCTGATTATCAAAGGACCCCTCCCTTGAAGATTAAGAGGATGAATAGGGGCAGGGATAGCGCTGATGGTGGCATCCCCACACGGGCTCCTTCCTATGCCGTCGTCTAGGGAGGCTGTTAGACTGGCGGGCGGGAGATCATGGCCTCTTGGGGGCCTCTCGGTGGTGAGACCTTGGCGAAGCATGGCGGTAGGGCTCCTGCGAAGGGAGTCTACCACAGTTAGACTATTGGCTGGCCTGGGGGCCTACTGCCTGAGGTAAAGAAGGCTGAGGTGGTTGTTGCGTGGCTATAGAGTGTTGCTCTTGCAGCTCCCGGACCACAGCCATCATATCTTGAACTTGATGGGCAAGAGCGGCAAGCTGGTCAGGTTGGATGACCAGCGGCGGTGATGGAGGCGAAGCAGGGAGGTTAACCTCCGGCTTCTCAGCCTGCAGAGGATGACCCCCAGCATGGCTGATGGAGGCCTCTTGAGCATGCATAACTGCCATATTCTTCTTAGAGAGGGATGGAGATCTATTCCTGGCCTTCGTAAGTATTTCGCCTCTCACCCCCTACCTGGTGCACCAATCTATTGTCGCCAAATCACCTTCCTCCAAGCGTCAAGTAAAATCCAGAACCCGATAGCTGGTGAGGATGGGGATGGAGATCTTCCAATGCCTCGACCTCGGACTGGAATCCTGAAAAAAGTCTCCGTGGGCCGGTTGTTCCGGTGAGGACCCTCCAATGCTCAAGTGAGCAGTCTGAAAAACAGTAGTGTATCTCCCTCTTTTTGGGAGTTAGCTAGGGACTTAGAGAAATCCTTGAAGTTGGAGAAGTTGAAGTCCCTTCTCATCATGAGTGAAGGTTTTTATACCTGATCGGGAGTCCATCTTATCCCTTTTTGGACAGTTGTTGATTTTGAGATGCTTCATGGAACAAGCGGTAAGGCCAGCAGCAACAGGTGGTGTTCGCCTCATGGCTTGTCAGAATTGGCAGGCCACCTCTTTGTTTGATATGGGCGGCTACGGCCAGTTGATGGGCCACGTCCTGTCAGGCGCGGTGCGGCAGACGATCAATAGGCCAGGTCTTATCGAGCGTGCGCTGCAGCCAGTAGGTGGGACACATGGGGCCACAGGTGGGCCATGTGGGGCGACAGCGGGCCACGTGGAGCCACAGACGGTAGCGGGCCGTGTGGTGTTGAGGCCGACTTTGGGGTCATGTCAGGGCCGACACTGGAGTCAGTCTTGGAACCGACTCTGGAGTCGATGCTAAGAGCCGACGCTGGAGTCAACGCTAAGAGCCAACGTTGGAGTCGGTCTTGGGATCGACTCTGGCCGAAGTTATACATCTGATTATGACGATTTTAATTGTTTAATTTTACCTCCGTCAGTTAGCCTTTTACGTTAACTATAACGTGGCTTAATCAGCCACATCATAAACTTTTATATCAAAGATCCTCTTTATCTTTTAGTCATTCATAAATAGAAACTACTCAAGATTTTAGCAAAAAAAAGAAGAAATGGAAGGCCCACATCGGTCGCGGAAGGCTAGCCGCACCAATGATGACAGAGAGTTAGGGAGGGGTGGGATTCTTGAATCTGGACGGATGCCAGCCGTGGGGGCGAGGTAACGTCCGTCCTTAGGCCGCCCTCGCGTTCCGGAAACGACTCTCGCGATGCATTGGCCCATCCCGCAGTCCTCCAGAAACGACTCTCGCGATGCATTGGCCCATCCAGCAGCCACAAGGAGGACGCCTATTGCTTTCGTATGTAAATCATTAAATTATAGAAGCCGACAGAGAAGGGTGCTGGAAAACAAAAAATAAAAATAAAAAAGTAAATATAACCATTAATCTCACCCCCTCGTTTCGGCTTCATTTTGACATTACTCATCCAACGCATCTCTTAGTTAAATTTTAACGGACAGTAATCAGTAAAGAATTGGTTTCTACCACCACCATGGGTACAATGCTAGCATCAATCAACTGATTTATAAATACCAAGGACTGGCCTCGGACTGGAGGGTATCCCCGCTAAAAGATAAAGCGAGGGCGGAACACACCAACCATCGAATGGGCGTTTGTGGTACCCAAGCTAAAGCAAGGGCGGAATACGCCAACCATCCAATGGGTCCACACGGGGAAGCCTGGCTGCACACCGTCCGGTTGACGTCCAGCACACCGTCCGGTTGACGTCCAGACAACGCGTAGCAAATGACGGCTCATCATGAGGGGATAAAGGCCAATAAAGGGCTGGCGTGTTTGCAACTTTGCATAAAGATGTTCATATATATTATATGCAGCTGTTTGATACGAACCGATGCAACAGCAACCCATCGGGGGAAAAATAAGTAAATAGCTCTATAATGTTCAGAAGGCAGACATTTCATGTGAAATAGCCCGAAACCATATATATATATTTAAAAAAAAAATCATATCACCTGCCAACTGGAACACTGGCTGCGAAAACATGCACAAGCCCCATTCCAAGTGATGACAAGAAGCTACAGACACATACATAGATACATACATACAAGCAAACTCCTTTTCTCTCTCATGATGGATTACAGTAGTATAATCGCAGAAAACGAGCCCGTTGGTAGAAACACAGAAATAGGCCGGCAAGCAAAGGTTTTCTAGATAAACGCAAAGGCATTGCATATGAATGCTTAAGACACCTGTAAAAAATGATGAGAGGACTGACGCAAATTATAGGACCCCATTACATATGGGCAGTGCATAAAACAAAAACCACATACTGTAACTCCTTCAAAGTATACAAAGGCAGGGGATATGATGAAATGCAAACTGACCAACTATTGAAACAATGCAAGACCAAGACAAAATCCCATAAAAAAAAAAAAAAAAAAAAGAAGAAGATTTAAAAAATAAAAAATGCAGAGCCCGGTGCAGGAAATATACATTTCCAACTCGACCATGGTGGAGAGCATAGTGAAACAAGAAATTGCTCTTTGAGAGGACAGGACAGTAAAATTTTGTGTAGCATTGGGTGCTATTCACTTGGACGGCCAACCAAATATAGCCTTGCCTTCTGGAAAAGGATAGCTCATACTTTAGGTCACCAATAAAATGCAATGAGCATGCATAACCGACGCTGACAGTGACACAAAGGTCATAGGCAAGCCATGAAAAACAACGAGACCTCAGGCTGTGCAGCCAACAAAAACTGAGCTCCCTCCAGCTTTTTCCAGAAGGGACATAATATTATCCTACGTCTTGGTGCAAATGAAAAAGGGGAAACCAACTCCATGTTGCCGATGCATGAGTTAGCAACAACACCGTGACTCCGCCCAAAACGAAAGCCTTTGTGCGAAAATGGTGATGACCGACGCATGAATGCAATCCCAGACCAGACTTGGACACAACCCGAATGCATATGCACACTTCTAAGACACTGGAATTATCATCAACCAGCAATCGCCCGACTGATAGCTAACTTAGCCCAATCAGCAGATTCTTTAATCAAATGATCGTCAGATGACAAGCATTCTTCCAAAAAGTCTTTGCTTGAAACAGACTGATTTATCAGAGGACCAGCATGACTGCCTAGCGTATCAGCCAGATCACCC
Source organism: Calamus simplicifolius (assembly GCA_900491605.1). Classification (NCBI taxonomy): domain Eukaryota; kingdom Viridiplantae; phylum Streptophyta; class Magnoliopsida; order Arecales; family Arecaceae; genus Calamus; species Calamus simplicifolius. The sequence goes on from UESW01004144.1 coordinate 1,151,583, forward strand.
AGAACACCTATTGCAGTCTTCATCACTGTATCATCCCTGACAAACAAAAGAAGCCAGACAAGATGTGATCATCCAAAAAAAAATCCATGGTGCATATAAAGAATAAATAAAAGAAGAGACGATTTGGAAACTCACATATCCTTTTCATTGTACAAAGTATCCAAGAACTGAAGGACATGAGGAGCATAAGGCAAAAGCAGCTGGGTCTTTGGAGAGTTCTTGAAACCTTGTAATATGCCAGAGTATGCCTCCAAAATTCCATTCCTGAGCTGGTTGGTGTACTCAAGCATTTCATCGTCCGCAGCTGCAGCACGTGCAGATAGCTCTGCTGCACTCTGGAGCATAGGCATAGCATAGATCAAATACTTCTCGAAGTTCTCCCCTATTGCCAAAGCAATATCGCCAAAGCAAGAAAATATGGGGGGCTTCACAGATCTGTGCAGCTGATTGCTGGACAAATCCTTGAGGAGTTGCGTCATGATTCCATCGCAAAAAGGCAGAATCTTATCCTCCAATGCCCTGCATAAATCTCCAACAACACCAACAGTGATGGCACATACTTGATACTCCTCAAAATTCTGGAGACCCATTTCCAAGTAAGGATAAAATCCTTGCATGTACTTGACGAAATTTGCACCTGTGGCATACGCCAAAGCACCAATAGCCAGCATAGCCTCTTCATGAACTGTTGCATTTCGGCAAGCAAAAACCCTTAAAAAGAGATCCATTATCTGGTCTGTATACTGCAAGAAGGCATACTTTACTGCATCTGATGCCCCCAACTTCTGGATAATGACCTGCAGGCACCCACAAAGAAGGCCCTGCAGTTCATTTTGCTTTTCTCTTTCATCAGCTGACAGCTTCTGCGCCTCGAGAGTTTGGTGGAGCTCCATCATGATAACTGGCACCAACTGCATCACTATCGGAGCTGTCTCATCTGTTGAGCACCTTACCACTTCATTCAGAGTCTCATATGCTGCAGTTCGCAGGCGAGATTCTCCAGCATCTTCCCTGTGGGTAACAGTGAGGAGAGCCTGAATAATCTCCTGGAAGTAAGGAGACAATGGTGATGCTGGACCAACATCCTCATAACCTTGAGCAAGGAAATAGAGAGCACCACATGCCTTTTCAGCAACGTTCGGGACATCTTTCATGCTCTGAAGCAGGACTGTGAGGATCTGCTGACAATTTTCCTGTGTTATTATAGGTGTTTCCACTGTTGAGCCATGAAGGAACTCAAATATTCTTCCGAGTGTCCATGCAGTAGTATCTTTGACATGATTATTTGGATCTTTCATCAATGCAGTCAGCATGAAGTTCAGAGCAATATTGACAATGTAAGTGAGCTTATCTGGAGATGGACCCTCCAAAATAGAACCAAATGCATATGTTGCTGCCTCTCTTTGCCTCCAATCTGGTTTTGCTATGTTTTCTTCAATAAAGGGCATCACAAGAGGAACTATATCATCTCCAACGGTCCTTGCAACTAAACCCAAGCATGTTCCTCCAGCCATTGCAAGATTCCAAGCCCCTTCATCCTGATCTTGATCTTCCTCCTGCTTAAGGAGCGTCTCCAATAGCATAGGAACTAAAGCAGGTAGAGCCTGCTTAATAAAATAAAAGCAAGGGACATCAGAATCAGCAGTAAAATCACCTCCATAGTCATCCAAGATGTCAATTTCCTCATCACAGATTGAGCTCCAAAACTCTACAGCCTGAAGAGCAACAGGCTCTTCATCTTCCCTCACAGCTTTTGCTGTAATATTAAATATATCCTGCATGTATGATGCAAGCTTCTCGTAATAGGTAGACGAGATGGCAACCAAACACTCAAATGCTGCCTGTCTTATCTTCACCACGGGTGACAGAGTTGCTTCACAAACAACTCTCATGATATAGTCCCTCTCCATGTCATTTGAGAAATTAGCCTGAGCAAATCCCAAAGCGTTGTACAATGCTCGTGTAGCAGCCAACCTGACATCAGTGCTACCCTCAGAAGCATTCATGCCTTGTACAACTGCGGTAAGTATTTTATTCACTTGATCCTGGTCCACAACCTGTGGGGAAACTTCTTCACACAAATAACCAAGGGTTTCAAGTGTTGCTTGCTTGACATGAGGCTGAAGCTGGTGTGTGTTGGAAAGTAGAGAGCCAATGAGTTCAGGCCACTGCTTCTGAGGCAATTCAATACCTGCAATCTTAGCAATAACTTGGGATGCAGTGGACCTAGCATCAAGAACAGGAGAAGAAAGGGTCTGCAACAAGTATGCTTTGATCTGGGCCTTCACACCCACATCCAAAGATAACCATCTTTGGACAAGCTCATTTTTTCTATGTTGCTCCTTTGCATCCAAGGCATTTTTCAGAACCAAGCCAGCTAATTTACGGCTATCCACTGGCTTCTCGTTGTTCGCCAACTCACTGGAAAGAGACAGCAAAAAAGCAGGAAGATTTTGTTCCTGAAATTGTTTCAGGCTTTCTTCTGCATGTTTCCGAGTTGAACCATCCACTGATTGTGCATTTAAGAGGACCTGGGTTACTTCCATTGCCAACTTATGTTTCTGAGAAAAAATGAGAAGTAATCAGATGCAGACATAATGCAGCCTTTTTTTTCTTTAAAAAAAAAAAAGGATTTCTCGTATCATCTTCTATCTCCTTTTTTCTTTTAAAAAAAAGGATTTCTCGTATCATCTTCTATCTCCAAGGCCCACAAAACAGGTGGCACTACCCTGAGCAAGGCCTTCTCTATAGCAGACCAGAATTAGAGGAAATGCCAAACAATCAAACCATGGAGATGGAAGCATCCAAAAGTTTGTACATAGCAATAAGCTGCTCCACTCTTAAGTTCATGTCAGAATTCCATATTAGGGTCAACTACAAGAATCTTTTTTCTTCGTTCAGCTTTATTTTAAATCATATTTTTTATAAAATGCAAAAATTCTAAATCATTTTTTATCACTTCCTTCCGTGTGATTTTCGATCTATCTCTATCTCTTTTTTCTCTCTACATGTATCATCAAGTCATTCTTCCGTATAGGTGCATCTCTAGAATATGTTGCATATATCCAAACCATATAAATCATCCTTCTCTTAACTTATCCTCAATTAGAGTTACTTCTATCTTTTTACAAATAGTTTTATTTCCTAGTTTGTCTTTTCTTATATTATTACACATCCATCTTAACATTCTCATTTCCACCACATTCATCTTAGGTATGTGTACTTTTTTAACTGCTCAACATTTCGTGCCATAAAGTATAAATGATCATATAGCTGTCTTTTAGAACTTTTCCTTCAACTTGACAAGTACTCTATGATCGTATAATATTTCAATTGCACTTCTCCATTTTATCCAATCTGCTTTAATCCTATGAACAACAAAATCACCAATCTCTCCTTCTTTATGAATAATCGATTCTTAATATCGAAATTGATCATTTTAATAACTTCATAGTCCCTAATTTATACTTTACATTCATCATCATTTCTGATTATACTGAAATTATATTCCAGGTATTCTGTCTTTATCCTATTGAACCTAAAACCTTTAAATTCTAATATGTTTCGCCATAATTTTAACTTATGATTAACTCCAGTCTTAATTTTATTTACTAGTACTATATCATCTGTAAATAACATGCATCATGAAATATCATCCTGAATATGTCTAATAAGCTCATCTATAACTAAAGCAAAAGGATAGAGACTAAGAACAATCTCTAATATAAGCCTACTGTAATAAAAATTTTGCTAATATTGCCATCAATAGTTCTTATACTACCAACTATCCCATCGATATACCTAACAAACACCCCTTTATTTTCTAGCATCCACCTTAAGACAAAGCCCCTAGAAATGAGGCTTTATTTCAGTTATTCAGAAATAAGAAAAACATAGAATACAGTCAGCAGAATGCATACTTAAGTTCATCTAACATTATTCCCACATAGAAGCAAATGATCTACAGGAAAGCCAATAAAACCTGACATTACCAAGAGTTAAGACAATAGATAAAAAGGCAAACCTAATAGAGATAATGAAGAAATACGAATCTTGTTCATCATGTTTTAGATACTTGAAAAAGCAGAAGAGGAAGCACTGGGGTATGACAAAAACTATGCCATATTTTTGCCACCCCTGCTCAGTATAGCAAGGACCATCCCCAACCAAAGGGTGAAGAGATCTGTATTAATCTGTATTACTAGACTATAAGATTAAAATATGAAACTCAATACTGGACACTTAAAAGGCAAATTCAAGTCAAAAAGGTACATCTTGAGATCAACCTCGTCGAATTGATTATTCATACATATGAATCCCGCAGAGATGCATCAAACATAACTGATTAAAAGGAGGCAAATATCAGCAACATCAATAATACCGGGTCTATTGCTGTCCTTTTTTTGTAATTTATAAAAATAACCAGCAGATCTGAACAAAACAATGAGGCAATTATACTTATTGGCACGCTAACGATTGCGGAACAACAGAGATAAGATTTATAAAAATTTGATAAAATCCTGGGTTCATACCATGTTATCAAAATTTGAACCTTCTGTCATCCATCACTACATTCGATTCCTAAGTAATAGAACGGATCAGTTGCAAAAAAAACGTGATTCAACATCCTCGTACCATCATAAGTAAAAGAACCGATCCTTAAATCCTATTACCATCAAAACCGAAATAAATCCCTAATTCCACATCCACTAAATCGCAGCAAACAGCAGACTAAAACAAGGAAAATACTGAAACTGAATCAACAAAAGGCCACCTTTTTGAATTAAAACCCTAGATCAAGAACCCTAATCCACCAATAAAACCCTAGTCGCTTCTGCCCGGAGAAAGCAGCTAAACTCCTCGAACCAGGCCCAAATCGAGTGGGTAAAAGAAAGTCTTTGAGATCACTTACGGAGTTTCTTCGACGCCCCCCGCGCCGGAAAGATTTCCGAGAGCCGATCGACGATCAGACGCAGAAATTTGGCGGCCGCAACGCGGAAAGAGCAGAGAAACCCTAAGAGGGAAGGAAGGGGAAACCCGAAACTGGAAGTGGACGCCAATTGAGAGGCTGGAATTGAGAAATTTAAGAAATCTACTCCTCTCTATTTTATAGTCTCATTGAAATACTTATATTCTTACTCCCTCTTTCAAGGAAACCACGCCCTATGCCTCATAAACCAGCTTATTAGGTTCGGTGGAGTGAGCTATCACAAAAAGGGGTCACCATTATAAATAGTGGGGCTTTGTGACCGCTGTAATTTATTTTTTTTAGAGAAAACGAAAAATGATTGCTGTATTATTCGTGTTATTGTAGTATTTGCGTCTTCCTTATCACGCCTTTTCCCTTTTTCTTTTTTTTATGTACTTCTACACCTACTTCCATCCGGCACCCGCGTTGGCACCCCCTATAATTGGCTTCGTGTTGAGGGGAACAGTGTGCCAACTATTATTTGTCTACTTTCCATGGAAAAAGTAAATGTTAAGTAGAAACTCTAGTCTGACCTATAGCGTTGAGAGCGGTGAAGGATTTGAACTCAAATAAAATAACGTTGAGGTGAGGCCATTGGCTTGCTGTTTTATTAAGGATTTACTTTGATCCCATATTACTCGACAATTTGTTGTGATTAAAGGCTTCAAACTTGATCATAAGTGCCGGTTACAATTGAGACAAAACCAAACACGTACTATAGTTACAAACTCAAGCTAGAATTCAAGTTAAATTTCGTTGAGTACTGATGCCATGGCAGATATTTAATTTGCCCCAAGTCTCACTATTAAATAAGAAAAGTGGTCCTACCATCAGAACTTGGGTACATCTTTTGTCCATCCAAAAATGCATTTATCTAGGAAAAATCCAAATATGAATCAATGTATCGAAAAGGAAAGAAGAGAAAAAAAAATATATATATAGAAAGAACGATGTTCTCTGCAAAAAAAAATCGGTGAATCTAACATATCGTTGCATATCATGCTGTCATGACTCTAATGTGACAGTAGAGCATTCAAAAACATTACCATTTTTCCTATAATAAAGAACATAGCCAACACGATCCAGCTTAATTGACCACATTTCACCGGGTCAGAAGGGAAGCAGTACACAGATAAAAAGGACAAACATCACCACATCGGCCTGCTTCGGATAACATTGGAGGAAGGATGCATAATTGAATGCACTCACATCACATGGTGATATTTTGGCACTCCGCGCTAAGATCTCCTGTAAAGAGAATTTTATGCAGTTTATTCGTCCCATTTGCCCCCAAAAAAAAAAATTTATTGGAATCCAGCAAATCAACAGCCAGCGCGCATCATGACAGGCGCGGGACCAATCCACCTCCCTTCCTCGTGCCACGCCTGTCACCGGCCGGCTAAAAGGAGACGCTCTAGCCTCACCGATGTTAGCCGTGGGCCTTTGGGTTTCCATTCTTTCGCCGTACCTTCTCCTGCTCTCCCTCCCTGGTACTGGCACTCATGTCACGGGAAACCAAATCGAACCGAATGCTCCGCAGACCCAACCAGGTAGCAGAAGCCAGGCTTTTCAAAGGCCAAGATGGACACCAAAAGAGGACTCTGTTCCACAATTAGATCTGGTGGGCCTGACGAGCCCTCTCGTGTGTCCCTATGTTTTAGGCCCACTAGGTAGTGGAAACCTGATCCACTACGCCAGGACCACTTTTTTTTGTAAGAAAAAAAGAAAGGAAAAGGACAGAGCTAAAATACAATAAAAAAAAGTTATATGAAGACTTTGAAATAACCTACTTGTGGTTCATGGGTATATGTTTTTAGCTACCACCGTAGATAAGCACCCAGAACGTTCTAGTTAAGGAGATTTGTAAATGTGTGAAGGGGTATTTTAGAAAGTAAAAAATTGGAGATATATTTAATAGTTTTATGTTTATTTAACTAAGTCATGGCTGGTTTTAAACTCAAGTAAAGAAGAAGGATTGTGTTAGATAATTGACAACCAGCGTCAAACTCTGTCAAATTTTCTAAAATATAAATTTACAAAATTAAACCATGCAAAGCCTATAATGATTTATGTGAATGTCGATTTAATCCTGAATAGAGCAGTAGCAGATCATGCGTAAATGAATTGAGTTGCACCATTCACCGAGTCAAAACTAAAATGTTAAAGTGCTACAATTTCCATTGTTTAGTGGACACTCATTTCCAAGTGGATCCTTGTGCAAGTCCAAAGGTGATCTAAAATGATAAAGTGCTACAATTTCTATGGTGTAGCGGACACAACTCATGTTCAGGAGGAGAATCGTTGTGCAAGCCCATAGGTTGGGGGCCTTAATGACCATAAGGGCCAAGTCTGGTTGCAAATAAAAACGTAGGCCAAGGATTTCCAAAAAAGACTTGCTAAATTGTCCGTCGACGCAGCAAACATGATTACATGGATTGATTGATCGCTCACGAATGCTAATGCATGTATAATATGTAATAAGGCTTATTGAACCACTACATGCATATTAACACGTCTGAATAATCAATCCGTACAACAAATTGCATGCAGGCATTTCAAGCAATGTGATCATATATTTTTATATTGGCTAAATTACATAGCTACAAATTCATGATTTGCACCAAAATGCACATGAATTATTACTTAATAAAATGCTTGTATATAAACAGCTAATTAATCACCTGTCCCTCAGAAAGGGGAAGGGGCAGCTCCGAAGACTTGACCTAAACATCCAAGCAACCTTGGAACCAGTCTGGTCGTTAGCACGTGAATTCGCACCTGCCGGCTCGCTGCTTCAAAGCCTGATGGCTAGCCGTAGAATAAGTTCGACTTCTAGAAACATTGTCTGGCTGCCAGAATTATTAACAAGCCAAGCCAACGGCAAGCAAACAATTTTCCGTCGTTCTCCGAACTCTTTAATGGAAACTAACACATTTTAACTCCACAAAACAACGATCGCAACAAATAATTTCCACTTTCTTAAGATTAATTACAATTACAGCTAATCAAACGATACATTCGATCGGTCATCAGACATCTTCAGCAACTTGGAAAAAAAAAAAGGGAAAAGGAGAGAGACCGTGCACTCTTGGCCCTGCAATCCTCATCGATGAGCTGTCACCAGGGTCTCAATAAATCGCAACCCATCGAATCTCGGAGCAAATCTATCCGTCGCCGGAGACGACCGCTGCTGCTTCCTCTCGCCGGACTGGAAGGATAGATGCCAAATTAGACGACGCTTTCTTTCATCTTAACCAGAGAAAGGGAGAGAATTGTAAAAACGAAACCAAATTAGTAAATAATTACCCGGGTAGGTGGTTGGAACCTGGGATCGGAGGAGGAATCGGCAGAGTAGGAGGCGCAGGCGCTGAGGGCGGCGGTGAAGGACACAACGGCCAGCGAGGCGACGGCCACCATCGCGCCGGATCTCTCCATCACAGCGATCGAAGCAACGGGATATTTCGATTTCGGAGCAGAAGTAGAGGAACACGCCTCTTCTTCCCTTCTCCCCCAGCACCGTGTTGAATTTTAATTTCAAAAAGAAAAGGGTGGGGTCGAATGGACTCCGGAGGGAGAACCGAAAGATCCGGCGCTGAATTCGAATTCACGCGGCGAACGGCGATATTTCTAGCTTCCGCGATGACCCCCGTTTTGTCCAACAAGAGCGCTCGGCCAAGACCCAAGAGGGGCAAAATATGGAAATTGGAGGAATCGGAAACGCGTACGGGGAGTTTTCTCTATCGCTTCGGGCCGCTGCGGTCTGGAGCGCTGGTAGCGCGACACGTGTATGGCTGCAGTTCGGCCACCCTAGCTCCAGATTATCTGACGAGAGGTGCTTGGGCTGCGGCGGGAGGCATGAGGGGGCAAAATTGGCCGCCGGAGCGAAAAATTCGGGGAGGTGGATTACGGTCGATTCTTGGCACGAAACTGCCCAACTTCTTGGATTAAAGTACTACCTTAATAAAATTTTCTTTTGCACCCGAGTCGGAGCGGTGGGGATGGATTGGGGTCCGTTGGGCGGACGGTGGTGAGGCGTTAATTTATATAAGTTGATACACGTGATCTTGATCCTGTGCGCGGTACTGATGTACGATTTTTTAAAGAAATAATCGGTGTCATGCTGCTGCCGTGGGCTAGGAACCGGTTCGCCACAGCCGACGAATATTAGTATGTGATAAGAGGAACAAATGTTTTATATATATATATAGGACGAAGCTTTCAGGTTGGGTGGATGGATTGCATTATTTTCACATCCCAAAGAACCAAAAGGACGCTATCACCAGTGAATACAAAGCCACTTCTTTTTTATTATTATTAATTTCCACCGGTGAATACAAAGCCGCCAAAAACTCCCCGCCCGGATTCTTCACAGAAAACTTTTACGTTCGGGGTACGCGGTAAAAGAAAAGTCTTTGTACTATGCATTTAATTAGGGACGTAACTTAGGGCCGATTTTAATACTTAGATCGGGTTTAATTCAAATCCAACCCATCGAACCTAATTTACAGTAGTGTTTAAACTCATGTTTACCCAACCCGAACCCGAAAGACCCAGGTTTAACTCGACCCGATTTACAATTGATCCGGATTAGGATTGACCGCAATCCGAACCTGAGATAACCCGAACCGACGGTTACTCGAATGAGGATAGCTTATCGATACCAGATTTTTTGGAACATTGAGGGCGCCAATCGGTTCGGACGAAATGGCCAACTTGAGAGAAAGGAGGGCAAGCAGTCGGTCATAGGCAACAAAAAGGACAAACATAAAGGCGAATCATCCGCACATTTCGTTTTACTTCCTGCCTCCTCTTCTTCTTTATTTATGGCACCACCATCCCTGCAACAAGGTGTTGCAACGAGAGAGAGAAAAGTAAAGGAAGGTCGTGCCTTCTGCGAATAGGGTTTTTTTTTGTGTTTGAAATGACAAAAATGGACATAGGTTGATTCAATCAGACGGAAATGAATGGACTAATAAAAGATGTGATGAAAATGTTTTGGTAAATGTAAAGGGATGGTTTTCAAAATGCTTTGGATTGTGGTGGTGAGCATCGGGAGGCAAGCTGGAATTAGAGATTTTTTTGGTTTTTATCGCAAGAGGAGCCCACGAAATAAAATAACCAAGTGCAACAAAATTGTAGCAGGAAAGTAGTCGTGCCCGTGGCCCATTCATTTTTTTCTTTCAGGTAAGACTTTTTTTAATACAATGTTAAACCCCGAGTTCAGCTTATACGATCGGCGAGGAATTTTATTTTTTTATCTTTGGAATCCATAATTCGATGTTTATTTACTTTGAAAAAAAATTTTTTTTTTTTTCCTATCAACCCGAATTTCAACCCGAAACTCAACCCAAACTCGATTTTTAAAAATAGAGTTAGGATTGAGGTTTTACAAATAGGATTAGGGTTAGGGTTGAGGTTTTACAAATAGGTTAGGGTTGAGAAAAACCCGAGTTTCATAAGCCCGAGTTGCACCCCTACGTTCAATACAGCAAATTTTTTTTATTATCTATATAAATTTTACATAACTTAAAGCGATGGAACAAAATAAGATAGCAAAAATATCATCTTAAATTTTAATATAATATATATTAATATTTATTTAATTTTTTAAAATTATATATAAATCAAAGTACATATTTTTTATATCGTAATTTTATAACTATGGTATCGTCAATTTATAACAGAGATATCATAATTTTTTTTTAACTTTCTAAATGAATGTCCTAATTTTATAACTACGATATCATAATTTTACAACTTAAGCATTATCTTAAATTTTGACATGACATGCATTAATATATGTTCAGCTTTTTTTTTTATATGTGTACAGACACGTTTTCTGAATGAATGTCATAATTTTATATTACGATATGGTAAATTTACAACTAAGATATAATTTTTTTAAGCTTTCTTAATGAGTATCTTAATTTTATAATTACGATATCGTAATTTTACAAATGGAGTATCATCTTAAATTTTGACGTGACATACATTAATACCAATTCAATTTTTTTAAAAAATATATACACATTTTCTAAATGAATGTCGTAATTTTATAACTACGGTATCACAAACTTACAACTGAAATATCATAATTTTTTTTTGACTTTCTAAATAGGTATCATATTTTTATAACTATACTATCGTAATTTTATAAATGGAGTGTCGTAATTTTTTTGTTAAAATATCGTAAAGCTGTCTTAACATTTTTAAATTAATATCATAATTTTACAACTATTGTATCGTAATTTTACAACTAAAGCGCCTTAATATTCTTTTGAAAAGCAAACCATTTCCTCCCATTCCATCAGAGACTACCATTTACAAATTAGTGATCATGATTCCTGCTTTCATTCCATCGTGTTAAGCTATATAGTATGCACATGGATCAATAAAAAAATGATATAGCCCACATAAAATTTGTTGCATCGAATGCGATGGACAAAGTCTTCTCCTGTGCTAAATTGTTGTGAGCTGATGATGAATGGTTACAAGATGGAACGCGCATCATCATTCATTTGACCTAGAGACAGACATCCCTCGTGTACACAAAGCGTAGATAACTTTGACCTATTAATTTTCACATGCATACAAGCAATAGGAACCACTTGGAGTCGTAGGCAATTTTGTGTGGCACTACCTAAAAAAATGCTTTTATAACTTTTAAAGCAAGAAAGTGCTCTCTCGAAACATAGAAATATCTGATAATAATATGTCAAAAGTATTTCCATGAGAGGAAAAGCCCCCCCAAAAAAGTCCTCATAAAAAGCTAAAAATTCTAGGCTTTGGCTTGTCATTTTATGACAGCTTCAATATCTGAGTAAACAAGACAAAGGTTTGCTCTTAGCTTTCATTATGTTATCACGATTCGTTACCCTAATTCTAAGCTTCTTTATCTTCTGATCAAGCGTTATCTACTCTTGGCTGATGATATAAATAAGAGCAGATCTAGCAAAAGCATTCCACTTCCTTCTATACTACCATAAGAAGATATAAACCTTGTAAGTCAGAGCTTAAGCTACAAAACAAGATCGCTCCAGGAGGCCTAAAATAAATGTCTGTTCAAACACCCACATATCGTATGCTTTTTTAGGTTGTTGCTGTGACAATGATTTGGCATTTTTGGCATGCACCACCAGTATTTTTCAGTCAAAGCCAGCGCCCTTAGAAGGTATTTCTGCCCCATGAGCCCCACCATCAGGGCAACTTTAAGTCAGGGTTGCCAAACAGAAAATTAAATTCAGACATGACTTTAATGTTTAACAATGGAATTCATGAGGAAAACACCTGGCTTACCTAAACGAAGAATGAGCTACAAAGAAACCAACCTTTATGATGAAGGGAACAAATTAAAAGATAACAACTTTTCTGCCATTTTCCAAACATCAACTTTCTTGCCGAAATCAGCATTATTCCTCTCTAAATCCTCTCCTTTATATCATTCCCAGTTTCATCAAGATCATATGCAGACTCAAAAGAGTAATCAAGATGAGTGCTAGAATCCCCTAAAGTGCGTTTGGACAGAAAATTTTTAAAAAGACTTTCATCTAAAGTGAAAATTTAGAATCCCAAAACTAAAATTTCTTATTTAACTACTCTCAAGAAAAATTTCTAAAATTTCATAAAATATACAAATTTCTCAAAGCAATCATATATAAATTTCATCCCTATAGATGTCATTTACAAATCTCTCTTACAAATCCACTTATAAGTAGTTAAAATATTTAATTTTATTTACATACCAATATGTTTACATAAAATATTTGATTTTATTATTAAACGAATATTTTTAAATAAAATAATAAATACAAATATTTAAGAAATATAGTATTATATATATTCCATAAATATTATTAATATGTACAACAATATTCATAATAAATATTTTAATATTAATAATAAAATATTAATATTAAAATAATAAATATTGATGAGCATTATTGAAATAAATATTAAATATTTGTTGCATAAATATTTAATATTTACATAAAAATATTTATAGAAAATTTTACAATTCTTAGATAAAATTTTATTTTCAAAAGTAATTGTTCAGACAAAAATTTGTAAACTTTTAAAAGACTGCATTTTACAATTCTAAAAATTTTAAAAATGTCTCGTCCAAAGTTATGAAAAACCAACACACCTTTCATACTTGAGTTCCATGCATATAAGACACAGAAACTAAAAGCTAGTTGTATCGTATAGGAAAAACATCTACATGTAACACCAAAGCAGGCTGCACTGATGGACATATTTACCATGTGATGACGCTCGATCACCCCTCCTGGACATCGGGAACGGAGGCTCCTCTTCCTCACCGGATCGCCTGCAAAGAAGTCCCAAGACCGGAGAGGGTTCTCCGATGGAACCCTTCGACGCCCAAGTTAGTGACAAAGGTCATAGTAGAGAATGAGCTCGAGAGAGCTCTTGAGGAGGAAGAGGTCTCAGAAGGATCAGGTAGTTCCTTTGAGAATTAGGGCATCGAGTGTGTAAAATGCGCGTTAGAAAGCCTTACCCGATTCTCGACGTAGTTTACCCTTTTATAGGGGGTGACACTGGCACGATCACGTGGGTCTGCGTCCCATCAGTCGGTGGGGCCGTTGGATTGTCGGATCTGGCGCTATCGGGAGGCGCATGTTGGCGCTGCGGCGCGCATCGGCGCTGTCGAGCGGCGCGCGTCGGGCGGCGCGCGTCAGAGGAACGAATTCTTGAACCGCTGGGGCTGATCTGGCGGGAACCGGGGGTCCCATCTTGCCGGGGCCGAGCTGGGTCGGCCTGAGATGGCTGGGGCCTACCCAGCCGGAAAGGCAGCGCCGAGGTGGGGCCGAATCGGCGGACTTGGAGACGACGGGGCCGAGCCGGACTGACCGGGGACGGCCCGGGCCGACTCGGCGGATAGGAGACACCGGGGCCGAGTCGGGCCGGCCTGGGACGGCCTTGGCCGACTCGACGGACAGGGGACGCCGGGGCCGAGTCGGGTCGGCCTGGGATGGCCTTGGCCAACTCGGCGGGACAGGAGTCGCCGAGGCCGAGTCGAGCTAGCCGGGGACGGCCTTGGCCGACTCGGCGGGGCAGGAGTCGCCGGGGCCGGCTTGCCTGGAGAAGTAGGGGCCGACTAGAAACGCGTCGGGGCCGGCTAGCTTGGAGACGCCGGGGCCGGCTAGGAATGTGCCGGGGTCGGCTAGCTTGGAGACGCCGTGGCCGGCTAGGAATGTGTCGGGGTCGGCTAGCTTGGAGACGCCGAGGCTGGCTAGGAATGTGCCAGGGCCGGCTAGCTTGGAGACGCCGTGGCCGGCTAGGAATGTGCCAGGGCCGGCTAGCTTGGAGACGCCGTGGCCGGCTAGGAATGTGACGGGGCCGGCTAGCTTGGAGACGCCGGCCTTGGCAGGTGTCGGTCTTTGATATGCCGGCCTAGGGGCCTGCGCTGGAGCCTGTCGGCCTTTGGCCAGCGCTGGAGGCCGACGCTGGAAGCCGACGCTAGAGGCCGACGCTGGAAGCCGACGTTGGAAGCCAACGCTGGAGGACGTCTCTGGAGCTGGCGTTAGTCTGGGCCTTTGGGGCCGTCCAAAAATTTTATTTTTCATGGGGTCAACTGGCCCCATCAAATGCCCCCCACACTCCTTGAGCTTGCATGCCCCGCATCGACTAAGCGAAAGGAGTGTAGGACTTTTACCTTGGCACCTTACGCTGCCTTGGGTGGACGTTTGCATGTCTTCTTTGGCTGGCTGAAGGCGGCCAGTAATCCTTTCCCAACGCGGAGTCAGGTTTCCTTTGAACCGCCTCGGGGGGTGGAACCGCTACGAGGGCGACTCAACCAGGTACGGAGCCTTTAGGGGCTTAACCGACTCGGGGGCACCGCCGTGCCAGGGCCGAGTGGTGTCCCGTGGGCCGTGATGCCAGTGAGCTCCTTTTGAACCAGCCTGGAGGTTTGCGTTCCGCTCAGGTGGCGACTCAGTCGGGTACGGAGCCTTTAGGGACTTAACCGACTCGGGGGCAACGTCGCGCCGGGGCCGAGTGGTGTCCCGTGGACCGCGTTGCCAGTGAGCTCCTTTTGAACCAGCCTGGGGGTTTGTGTTCCGCCCAGGTGGCGACTCAGCCGGGTACGGAGCCTTTAGGGACTTAACCGACTCGGGGGCACCGCCGCGCCGGGGCCGAGTGGTGTCCCGTGGGCCGCAATGCCAGTGAGCTCCTTTTGAACCAGCCTGGGGGTTTGTGTTCCGCCCAGGTGGCGACTCAACCGGGTATGGAGCCTTTAGGGACTTAATCGACTCGGGGGCACCGTCGTGCCAGGGCCGAGTGGTATCCCGTGGGCCGCGATGCCAGTGAGCTCCTTTTGAGAGACTTGCGCAAGGGAAGACAAATTGCGTCGTCAGAAAGGACCCTTTTCTTTATTGCTTATGCCTCTGGGAGTACATTATTGATAATATCAGCGGAGGTTGTCCGCATTCCAGGTACGTGGAATGGGCTTCCCGTCAAGCTCTTCTAGTTTGTATGCCCCCCGGTGGAGCGCCTCAGCGACACGGTAGGAACCTTCCCAGTTGGGGGATAGCTTGCCCCCCTCGGTAGGCTTTGATACCTCGGCCTTTCGTAGCACCAAATCTCCGCGGCGGAAAACTTTGGGACGAACCCAGGCGTTGTAGTACTTAGCCGCTCGCTGGCGAAAGGTCGACATGCGTAGTCTCGCTCTGTCATGCGCCTCGTCGATGAAGTCTAGGTTGGCCCGAATCAGCGCGGGGTTGTCCTCCTCACTGAAGGACTCCACACGTGGACTGGGCAATCCGATCTCGACGGGGATGACGGCCTCGGATCCGAAGGAGAGGCTGAAAGGAGTTTCGCCCGTCGGGGCTCTGGGCGTTGTGTGGTAAGCCCATATCACACTGGGGAGCTCTTCTACCCAGCGTCCTTTGGAGCTGTCCAGGCGAGTCCTGAGCCCTCTGAGGATGGTGCGGTTCATGACCTCAGCCTCCCCGTTGGTCTGGGGGTGGCCGATGGAGGCGAATCGATGGCGAATACCTAGCTCCTCGCAGAAGGTTTTGAATGCCTCGTTGTTGAACTGGCGACCGTTGTCCGTGACAAGGGTGTGAGGCAAGCCAAAGCGGCATATGATCGACTTCCAGAAGAAGGCCTTAACTTTGATCTCGATGATTTTGGCCAACGCCTCGACCTCGACCCACTTGGTGAAGTAGTCGATGGCGACCAGCAAGAATCTTCGCTGTCCTGAAACTGGGGGGAACGGCCCAAGGATGTCCATTCCCCACTGGGCAAAAGGCCACGGAGCCGAGAGTGGGCTCAGTGGGGCAGGTGGCTGACGCTGGATGTGCACGTGGCGCTGGCAGCCATCGCACCTTTGAACTAGCTTGCCGCGTCCTCCTTCATAGTGAGCCAGAAGTACCCCTGACGGAGAGCCTTTGGGCCAAGGATCTGCCCCCCAGATGATTCCCGCAAATGCCCTCATGGATTTCTCTAAGGATGTAGTCAGCGTCGGCAGGGCCTACGCACTTAAGCAACGGGTAGGAGAATGACCTTCTGTATAGGCGCCCGTCGAGGAGGATGAACTTGGAGGCTCTCCACTTGAGCAATCTGGCTTGTTGCGGTCGTCAGGGAGGGTGCCGTCGGTAAGGTAGCGGACATAGGCGTCCATCCATGTAGGTTCCGGGGTGAGCGGGAGGACTTCCTCCCCGCCCTCTACACTGGGCCTTTCTAGATATTCGATGTAGGCGTCCCTTGTCAGCCGTCGGCGGAGGTAGCCAGTCGAGAGAGGACGTCGGCCTTTGCGTTTTCACTCTGGGGATGTAACTGATGCTGAAGTAAGGCAGTGAGGAGGTCAAGAGTTGAACCTTTTTCAGATATTGCGCCATAACGGGGTCGCACGCCTCATACTCTCCGTTGATTTGCCCGGAGACGAGTTGCGAGTCCGTGTAGGCTCTGAGGTGCTTTGCTCCAACCTCCTGGGCTAATCTTAACCCGGCCAGAAGGGCTTCGTACTCCGCCTGGTTGTTGGTGGCTTCAAAAAGAAATCTCAGGGCGCACTCGGTTCTTTCTCCTTCCGGCTCGGCAAGAATGAGGCTAGCTCCACTCCCTTGAGAGTTTGATGCGCCATCCACGTGGAGGATCCAGGTCTTCCCATCATCTATCGGCTCAGGCTTGGGCTGCTCCCCGGGGACCTCCTTGAGATCTTCCTCCGCCCAAGTGCACTCGACCAGGAAGTCGGCCAGGACCTGGGACTTCAAGGCCGGTCGTGCCTGGAAAGAGATGTCGAACTCCCCCAGCTTGATGGCCCATTTGGCGAGTCTACCCGAAGTATCCGGATGGGCCAGGATGGCTCGGAGAGGTTGGTCCGTGAGCACCACGATAGAATGGACTTGGAAATACGGGCGAAGACGCCGGGCGGAAACTATCAAGGCGAAAATGACTTTCTCTATCTTGGAATACCTGACCTCGGCGTCGTGCAGGACCTTGCTCTCGTAGTAGACTGGCCTTTGGGTTTCGTCAGCGTCAATGCGCACCAGGACTGAACTGACAGCTTCTGAGGAGGCGGCTATGTAAAGGAAAAGACTCTCCCCGTCTCTCGGCTTGGAGAGGAGCGATGGAGAGGACAGGAACGCCTTTAAGCCGTCGAAAGCTTCTTGGCAGTCGTCCATCCACACAAAACCGTTCACCTTCCGCAGGGCCTTGAAGAAAGGCAAGCACCTCTCTGTCGATCTAGAGAGGAAACGACTCAGTGCCGCTATCCTTCCCGTTAGTTGTTGCACTTCCTTCTTGTTGGACAGCGACCTCATATCAAGTATGGCACTGATCTTCTCTGGGTTCGCCTCGATTCCGCGCTGGGTCACCATAAAGCCCAGAAATTTACCCGCCGTGACCCCAAAAGCACACTTCTTAGGGTTCAGCTTGACTTGGAAGCGACAGAGGTTGTTAAAAGTTTCTTTCAGGTCATAGATGTGGTCGGTAGCACAGGTGCTCTTCGTCAGCATGTCATCCACATAGACTTCCATGTTCCGGCCGAGCTGGTCCTGTAACACCTTGTTCATCAGCCGCTGATAGGTCGCTCCCGCATTCTTGAGGCCGAAAGGCATCACCTTGTAACAGTAAATGCCTTTCTCTATCACGAAGGAGGTGTGCTCCTCGTCGTTGGGGTCCATCCTTATCTGGTTGTATCCGGAGAAGGCGTCCATGAAGCTGAGAAGCTCGTGACCAGAGGTGGAATCGACCAGCTGGTCAATTCTTGGCAAGGGAAAGCTATCCTTTGGGCATGCCTTGTTGAGGTCAGTGAAGTCTATACAGATTCTCCAGCTCCCGTTTGCCTTGCGCACCATGACTACGTTGGCCAGCCAGCTTGGGTAGTGCGCCTCCCGGATGTGGCCGGCGCTGATCAGCTTGTTGACTTCTCCATCAATCGCCCTTTGTCGGTCGGGGGCAAAGCTCCTCTTTTTGACGGATTGGACGATGGCGCGGGTCGGTGTTAAGCTTGTGGGTGATGACTTCCGGAGGAATGCCGGCATGTCGGACGCTGACCAGGCGAAATGTCCGAGTTAGCCCGCAGGAAAGCCAAGAGGCGCTCCCGGTCCTCCAAGGGAAGGAGTCCGCCCATACGGACGGTCCTTGTTGGGTCATCGCCGAGAGGGAAAGTCAGGAGGTGTTCGGCGGGCTCCCCTCCTTTGGCGGAATCTCTAGGGTCAGACGCCTCCAGGGCCGGGTCGGTCTCCAGAGGGCTTGATGCCGCATGATAGCAAGGTAAGAACGGGCTTATCTCCCTGCACATTTCTCCAACTCCCTCGCTGGTGGGAACTGCACCAATAGACGTCGGGTGAAGATAACCGCATCCAAAAGATTTAGGCCGGGACGCCCAAGAATGGCGTTGTATGCCAAAGGGACCCTCACGACTAGGAATTTCATGATCACGGTGCTTTGGCATGGCGGGTTCCGGCCGTCACGGGCAAGGATATCTCGCCCTCGACCCTCACAGAATCTCCGGTGAATCCAACTAGCGGGGTCGCCACGGGCTGGACGGAGTCAACAGATAAACCCATCCGAACAAAGGCGTCGTAAGTAAGGATGTCAGCTGAGCTGCCACTATCAACTAAAATCGTTTTTACAGGGTGCTTGGCGATCGTCATAGCGACGACTACGCCTTCGTTGTTTACATTTCCATTGCAGCCGTCTCCCCCCGGGGCATTACATTATTTGGAGCATCCTCTCCCCTCGGCCGCTTGGATGCAGAGGCTGACCCCCAGGACATCATCCCGACGGTCCGCTCCGTGGGGCGTTGTCGACGGCGGCTTGAGCTGGTGGAGGCCCCATGATGGCTGGCAGCGGCTGTGGCATCTTCTGTACGTACTTGCCGAGGTAGCCCTGCTGGATGAGCTCCTCAATAGCCCGTTTCAGACTGTAGCAGCTGTCGGTGTCGTGGCCGTAGTCCCGGTGGAATCGACGGTAGCGGTTTCTGTCGCGGGATACACCCTTCTTCATGGGGGAAGGACGTTGAAGGTAGGGCTCGCCCTCGATCTCCATCAGATGTGGGATCGAGGGGCGAGGAGAGGAGTGAGCTTATTCTCGTCGGGGACAGGGCTCCGGCGCCTGTTGTCGGACCGGCGAGGTGGGTCGGATCGGCGATGTCGAAGGGGTCCGCTTGGCTCAGGGCGAGCGGATTTGTGGCTGGAGCCCTTCGAAGACTCCCGGCGAGTGAGGTCGACTTTATCTGCCCGGATGTACTTCTGGGCCCGAAGGAGGAGGTTGGAGTAAGAGCTCGGGGGCTTCTTGTCCAAGGAGAAGGTGAAGCGGGACGGAAGGAGTCCCCGCTTCAGCGCCAGGGTGGCCACCGCATCATCGAGATGGTAGACCTTGAGGGCGGCGGTCTTGAATCGGGACACAAAGTCCCGCAGGGACTCTCCTTCCTTCTGGCGGACAGAAAAGAGGCTGTCAGCCACCCTCGGAATTCGTCGGCAGGCGTCAAAGTGGGCCAGGAATGCCCTCTCCAGCTCCCGGAATGAGTCTATGCTGTGGGGGGACAGGCATGAATGCCACGCACGGGCGGCCTTCCGCAAGGTTGCAGGGAAGGCCTTGCAGAGAAGGGCGTCCGAGGCGCCCTGGACTTGCATCATGGCCTTGTAGCTCTCGAGGTGGTCGAGAGGGTTGGTCGTACCATCGTACGGGTCCACCTGGGGGAAGCGGAACCTGGAGGGAACCGGTTCCTCCAGTATGCGGCAGGTGTAGGGAGGACGAGTGTCAAACTCTTCCTCCGGCTGGTGGTTTATCTTCCTGGCGAGCTCGTCGAGGCGCCGGTTGTACTCCTCCAGGCGTTCCTTCGCCTGGCGGTTGATCGTCGGGCCCTTCGGGATGGCTCGGAGGAAGAAGAAGAGGAAGTAGAAGATGGAGACGGAAATCGGGACTTCCGCCTGGGCTTCTCGTGATGATATGGCTTGGGAGGAAGCTCGCTGGGGCCGTGGCCAGGGGACCGCGGCCGCTTGGAGGGCTCGCGTCGAGGCTTCCTTGGGGAAACCTGACGTCGGCCGACGGCTCGCCGAGGAGAACCTCCCCTCGCCGACTGCTGGCTGGCGGGGGGAGCAGTCTAGTGCTGGGTGGCCACGGACTGCTGCTATTGGAGTCCGTGGACCATGGCAGTGAGATTCTGAACTTGCTGGGAGAGGGTTGCCAGCTGCTCCGTCGTTTGGAGGGCGGCGTCCGACGGTCGGCCAGCAACCAGAGGGCTGGCAGCAGGGGGATTGGCCTCCTGCTGTCTAGCTAGCGGAGGGAGCCCCGTCGGGCAGCTGACGGAGGTGTCCTGGGCTCGTGTCACCACCATGGCTTCTAGGAGAAGAGAGGGGATGGAAGGTGTAGCTCAGGGAAGATGTTCGCTACTTTTCTTATGCAGCAAGCCCCTTCCTGGCGCGCCAATCTGATGACGCTCGATCACCCCTCCTCGACGTCGGGAACGGAGGCTCCTCTTCCTCACCGGATCGCCTGCAAAGAAGTCCCAAGATCAGAGAGGGTTCTCCGGTGGGACCCTCCGACGCCCAAGTTAGTGACAGAGGTCACAGTAGAGAAGAAGCTCGAGAGAGCTCTTGAGGAGGGAGAGGTCTCAGAAGGATCAGGTAGTTCCTTTGAGAATTAGGGCATCGAGTGTGTAAAATGCGCGTTAGAAAGCCTTACCCGATTCTCGACGTAGTTTACCCTTTTATAGGGAGTGACACTGGCATGATCACGTGGGTATGCGTCCCATTAGCCGGCGAAGCCGTTGGATTATCGGATCTGGCGCTATTGGACGGCGCATGTTGGCGCTGCGGCGCGCATCGGCACTGTCGGGCGGCGTGCATCGGGCGCTGTCGAGCGACGCGCGTCAGAGGAACGGATTCTTGAACCGCTGGGGCTGATCTGGCGGGAACCAGGGGTCCCGTCTTGCCGGGCCAAGCTGGGTCGGCCTGAGATGGCTGGGACCTACCCAGCCGGCAAGGCAGCGTCGGGGCGGGGCCGAATCGGCGGACTTGGAGACGACGGGACCGAGCCAAACTGGCCGGGGATGGCCCGGGCCGACTCGGCAGACAGGGGACGCCGGGGCCGAGTCGGGCCGGCCTGGGACGGCCTTGGCCGACTCGGCGGACAGGGGACGCCAGGGCCGAGTCGGGTCGGCCTGGGACGGCCTTGGCCGACTCGGCGGGACAGGAGTCACCGGGGCCGAGTCGGGCTGGCCGGGGACGGCCTTGGCCGACTCGGCGGGGCAAGAGTCGCCGGGGCCGGCTTGCCTGGAGAAGTAGGGGCCGACTAGAAACGCGTCGAGGCCGGCTAGCTTGAAGACGCTGGGGCCGGCTAGGAATGTGCCGGGGCCGGCTAGCTTGGAGACGCCGTGGCCGGCTAGGAATGTGCCGGGGCCGGCTAGCTTGGAGACGCCGTGGCCGACTAGGAATGTGCCGAGGCCGGCTAGCTTGGAGACGCCGGAGCTGGCTAGGAATGTGCCGGGGCCGGCTAGCTTGGAGACGCCGTGGCCGGCTAGGAATGTACCGGGGCCAGCTAGCTTGGAGACGTTGTGGCCGACTAGGAATGTGCCGGGGCCGGCTAGCTTGGAGACGTCGTGGCCGGCTAGGAATGTGCCGGGGCCGGCTAGCTTGGAGACGCCGTGGCCGGCTAGGAATGTGCCGAGGCCGGCTAGCTTGGAGACACCGGCCTTGACGGGTGTCGGTCTTTAATATGCCGGCCTAGGGGGCCGGCGCTGGAGCCTGTCGGCCTTTGGCCAGCGCTGGAGGCCGACGCTGGAGGCCGACGCTGGAAACCAACGCTGGAAGCCGACGCTGGAGGCCGTCGCTGGAGTTGGCGTTAGTCTGGGCCTTTGGGGCCGTCCAAAATTTTATTTTCATGGGGCCAACTGGTCCCATCACCATGCATCCATCAGCACAATACCTTATCACCAAGACTGGGTTTCCCTGTAGACTTGCTATCTAAAATCAGGATGAAATCCATAGAATTCGTTAAAGAAAAGATAAAGAACTTCCTTTTTTTCTAGCCTTAACAAAATTTTCTTTGAATTTTTTGGCTTCCCAAAACAATCTTGGATGCCAAACTTTTTTGGTATTGGTTTAATGAAAAGAAACTTTGGTGTAAAACATGTAATAGCTGCTCATTACAAAAGCTACAAGCTGGTTGGTGTAAGCTCACCTGTTACTAGCATAGCTAGAGCCTAGCAACATAAGTCTTGCAAGTTAGGGTTCTGTTTACGAGGAAAGTTTGCATGCCATGAAAATGCAAGAGTTCTTGATAGAAGAAAATGCTTCAAATAACAATGTATCCCAAAGTTTGATTCACGGTTAAGAGTAATGGAAAATGAATTTCTGAACCAACTATATGGACAAAATATCTCAGACATCAATTGACATCGAAGTGGATCGAGCAACCTGAATGTTCCAACCTGTCAAACATGATGTTTGAATGGATAATCATAAATAATCCTTTTTTTAAAACAAATGGAGAGCAAATGTATGGCAAATACAAAGGAAAGCAAGAAACACCTCCCAACAACCTAACGTGCGTCCCCTGTTGCAGAGAGACATGAAAATTAAGAGATCCACAGACCAAAATTATCACTTCTTGGAAGTGCTAAGGAAATTGTCAAGCAATCCAAATAAATCCCTTAGCAAAGTCAGACAACCATCTAAAGCAAGAGTCTTTTGCAACCACTTGACAGAGCACACATTCCAGCTTTGAAGTATGCAATGCTAGTGATTGCATAACAAAATGGAAAACATGCATGCCATCATCTCAGGCATACAATAAGCCATAAGCAAACTCAGCTTATGAGAACAAAAGAACTTCATGACTTAATGGTTCACATGCTCTGTGACTCTATCAAAGAACAAACCCACATATCTGATCTACAGTAAACTATCATAAATACTATAGTCCTTTAAAGTTTGAACAATCAATTACTCCCTTATTTCCCCAATAACAGTCACAAACAAGAAAATTTGCCATAACCCCAAGTCCCAATCCTGATATTCTTAGGTGCTAGAAGGCATTAAAACTCTTGGCAGAAATTGTTAGGAAGAATGAAAGGAAAAAGTACATTCCTGAATTTAATCATTTTACCACATAAAGAAATGCATCAAGATTCCTGTTTTTTCAAGACATCAATCAGGCTCCGTACTTCCTACATAGATTAGTTAAACATGCACGTGCATGTGCACGCACAATTCATTCACCATCATTTCAATGTGTTACCATTACACACAGAATTGGATGTGGAAATAAAAGACAGGATTTCTTCATATAAGCATAGGTTTAAGATACAAGTCCTATATTAATTAGATCTCCCACCAAACCACAATGCTAAGAACGCAAGGAAGAAAATGTTTGCATACATACACATACACTTACTATCAGTTCAATGTCTGACCAATAGACACAGATTTGGATGTGGCAAACTGGCAATAAAAGACATGGAATTTCTTTATATATGCAGGTGCAAGCTTGCGCAAACAGTAGATTCAATATACAAGCCCTAGATTAATTGGATCTCCCACCTAACAACAATTCTAAGAACTGAAGGAAGAAAATATTTACCATACAGAAAACAAAGCTTCTTCCTTTTACCATCCCCTGTTCCAGATCTGGTTGAGGTATGAATAAGCACTACCCATGACCAAGCCTAGAAATATTCAGCTTTTGGAAAGTGGTAGCAGTACTGAGAATACATGATTTTAAGGGTAAGAAGCAAAGGACACAGAAAAGGAAAGAATGGAGAGAAGGGTTGCAGATAAAAACTGGAGCATGATTTGATGGGATTGATGAGTCAGTAGTTTTATCGTATAACTTTTTTCACCTTCTTTTTCCCCAGTTAGCAAGGTGTATCTATCAGTGGTCTTGGGACACAGACGTGCTAAAGGAACTAAGGAAAGCTACATAGTACAAAAAGCAATGAGAGATAAAACATTAACAAGAGACTCTAATTCAAGCATCCAAAATGAACTCCTCTGTCATACAGCTGTCCCTGCAATCAAAATCTCACCTTTAGTCTATTCTCGCTTTTTTTTTTCCACTCACAAGGCAATGACTTTCCTGCATTTTCCATCATCAGGATCAATTTATTAGTTCTTTGACATTCCCAATAAGTAGCATCATGCAACAATTTCTAGAATTGTAGAAATTGCAATCGTTGCCCAACCCCAAATTGTATAATGTGGAACAAACATGTGGGCACGACGAAATGGTGTTTTTGACCAACAATCATCCTTCTCTAAATCTTTCTGAGAAGGTCCATCAGGAGAATAAATGAGATAAGATCACACCTTCTTCACCACAAAGCACACAAATGCTCTCAACACTCATTTTGTTTCTAAGAGGGTTGCTGTTGTATCTTCCCCAAGGTTATGGATCATGAAAAAAAAAAACTTTTTTTTTAAAAAAAAAGGTAATATTCTCTGTATCTTGTGCAGAGATTAACCATAATGCCTGAATCCCCATAGGTCCTACTTCAATTCTTGCACAAGGGTCAACTCCGGTTTTCATGATCAGAATGCATCAAAAAAATCTTCATTCAAAGTTCATGGCTTTTCCATGGAATGATACACAACCAAACATATGTAATACATATAATATCAAAATGCTTAAGAAATTAAAAATAAAAGATATGGATTCTGAATTATTATAAAATAGATATGGATTCTGAATTATTATAAAACATAACATCATAAAGCCGCATTAACATTCCATAGTGAATAAGAAGATTGACATTCAATTCTTGATTTTAGAATAATTTAAAAAAATAAAAAAGGAGAAGTTGCAAAGACCTGACAGATATGAAACTGAACAGGAACCATAATTTAATATGAAAAGCTCTTGAATATGAGAATCAGACAGTACACGGAAGTAATAAGCATGAAATTTCATCTAACTGCGTAAAATAAGGCTAAACTATGGAATCATCTAACCTAAATTGCCAAGAAGAACACTATGTGATATTCAAAACTTAAATATCAGGACTAAATTATGATCCACTGTGTAGAACAACAAACTGTATTCTGTCAATTTGAGGTTTGCTACATGAATCTTGCCTTGCCATTGGTTCCTTTTCCGACTTTTTTTCCCAAATAAAAGATATTTAAAATCATAGCTCACTATATTGTGGTAAACTTGTGAAACCAAATGAAGTAAAATCTCAGAACCAGATTTTTCATGTGTGCAGAAAACTAACAGAACATGTGTCAAGGAAAATTTTCATGTACCGTAAGAAACTGTAGTCTAGAACATTGTCTACTTAAAAGCTTACAAAAATAATACTGAACGCAAATACTCATCCTCAACTGATGATTGCCTGCAAACTAACACCCTTGGCTCCTCCATTAATCAGCCAAGATAAACACAAAAAGCTGAATTGCAACTCCATTGCATAATGAGATATGCGAATTCAAATTCCGAACCCCTCAATCCTAACGAATAACAACACAACAAAGTTTGAATTTTGATAGATATATCGCCATCAGAAACCTTATTTCACCGTCAATTATAAAAGAAGGTACAGCGTTTCACCCAAAAAAAAAATCCTAAACATTTAAATCAAAGTAAGAGAAGAAAAGGAATGACGAGGGATTGAAATCTAAAATACCTCTGAATTCCTTTCAGCTTCATGAAGAACTGACAGAGGCGGCAGACCCAAGCCCGCTTCTCAGCATCTTCTCAATATACTTCCCAAGTATATCAACCTCCAAGTTCACCTTATCGCCCACTTTCTTCAAAGGTATCACCACCTTCTGTTGGGTATAGGCCACCAGCATAAAGTCGAAGCATTTCTCCTCCTCGTAAACGCCGACCACCGTTAGGCTCGTCCCATCCACCGCAATAAATCCCTTGGGCACTATGAGTCGGAGCAGCTCCGGCGGCGCCCTTACTTTCACCCAAAGCGAGTCCCCTCGGGCTCGAGCGACACGATCTCGCCGGTACCATCGACGTGGCCCTGGACGAAATGCCCGCCCATCCTCGATGTCGGCAGGAGGGCCCGCTCCAGGTTGACAGGCGAGCCGGAGACGAGATCGCCGAGGTTGGTCTTTCGGAGGGTCTCCGGCGAGAGGCCAACGGTGAAGTGGGAGGCAACGGGGTCGAAGTCGGTGACGGTGAGGCAGGTGCCATTGATGGCGATGCTGTCACCGAGCTGGACTCCGCCGAGGACAGTCTTTGCGGTGATTCTCATCTCAAAGCCGCCGTCGTCGGAAGGACCTAGATGTTGGACCTGGCCCATCTCCTCCACTATGCCAGTGAAGAGGGACTTGACGGCTCCATCGCCGGCGCCGGCGGCGGATTTGGGGGGTTTGGAGTTCCTGAAGAAGGGAGAGAGATAGGGTTTGAGAGGACGGGTACAGGATCCAGGACGGGTTTTAAGGGTGATTGAGCGGGAGTTAGAGACGAAGCCGGGGTGGAGGAGGGTGTTGGCGGTGTGTAGATGCGATGGTTTGGGGGTTTTGATGAGGGAGAGGGAGATGGAGGTGTGAACTGTTGCCATCTTATGCGCGTTGGCGGAGGAGTGTTGCCGTTCGCAGCCCTCTCTGGACTTTTGACGAACAATTGCAGGCAACACCGACGGACAAGATGTTTGCTCCTGTGACGCGAATCTGAAAGCAGGCTGTAAGGGAATCGCCTCTCACTGAATTGGACTGAGACCGATTCAAAATGGGTTCCAGAGCTCGACTCCTCGCATGAAAACCGACCATTTTTTAAAATAAGAAATTAAAATATTAATATGCCTTGATGTGGCTGATCAAGCTCCGTTAAAATTAATGAGATAAGAGCTAACGAAGAATTTTTCTTGGCCTCGGACCTCCGCGGTCCCCTCGGCCTCGAACCTCCAAGTTTTCCCTCGACGTGGTTCCCAGTCCTCGGCAACTGCCACGTTGCCCACTATCTCCCGACGATCGCGGGTGATGGGACGATATGAACGTGGTCAGGCCCACTATCGCCTGTACGGCAACTACTTCATGAAAGCATGCAAAAAGGGAACTTCGAATAGGTATAAAAAGGATAAGTTAGGTTTTTCTGGGACAACTTTTGAACTGTTTTCCAAGGCACTAACTTGACCGTCAGAGGGTCCTCGCCGAAAACCCCCGGCCCTTGAGGACTTTCTTGCAGGTTTGCCGTCTGGGAGGTGGGAACAGAAGCTCCTTCATCACCTGGCGTCAAGAAGACGTGTTTTGGCTACAACAGATTGGCGCGCCAAGAAGGGGCAGAGGAACGAAGAGAAGAAGAGCAGAGTTCGGCGCTCCGAGGCTATAATCCTTCACTTCCTTTCCCTACACGATAAGATGGTGGTAACATGAGCGTAGGATATTTCGCCCGAGGGTCCTAGAGGGCAGTATGAAGAGCCGGAGCAGCTAGAAGCCAGCTTCCCGGCCCCTCCGGTCCCTTTCCCCGTCCGCCATTGTCACCAGCGCAGGGTGACCGGGTTGACGCTCTTGCTATGCAAGTTCATTCCTTGGTGGCGGCGGTCCAGCACCTGCAGCAGCAGGTGGCGGCTTCGCAGCAAGGGCCACAGCCCCCTTTCTCCGATGCGGGGGTTGCTCCTCTCAGTCAGCAGTCCACCCGCGGGAGAGCTTCCCACCGAGAGGTCCCTGCCGATATGTATCCCCCGGTCATCGCTACCGGGAGGCTTCCAAAAGACCGTGGTCTCCTTCTCGTCATTCTGACAACTCCCGCAGGCGGCGGCAGAGGAAGGAAGCCGAGCGAGGACATCGTTACCGCCGCAACCCATCCCCATCTATGGGATCGTCGAGAGAAGGGTCTTTCGACGGGCGTGTCGCTCGCCGGGCTAAGCGGCGCCTGGAGGAGTATAATCAGCGGCTGGAGGAGCTCAGCCGCAGGGTTACCAACCCGCCGGAGGCGGACTATGACAGCCGTCCCCCCTATCTCGCCGCATAATGGAGGAGCCAATCTCCACCCACTTCTGCTTACCCCAACTGGACCCTTATGACGGCACTGCTGACCCCCTGGACCACTTGGAAAGCTACAAGGTCCTTATGCAGGTCCAGGGAGCGACTGATTCTCTCCTCTGCATTTCCTTTCCTGCCACTCTTCAGAAGGCAGCACGGGCCTGGTATTCCCGGCTATATTCATAAAGCATTAACTCCTTTCGGCAGCTGGAGAGAGCTTTTCTGGCGCATTTCAACGCCTGCCGAAAAATTCCACAGGTGGCCGACAGCCTATTCGCCATCCAGCAGAAGAGTGGTGATCGCTGAAAGATTTCATAGCTTGGTTCAAGGAAGCCACGCTTGAGGTTTACAATCTTGATGACTCAGTTGCAACTCTGGCCCTGAAGCGAGGGCTTCGCCCCTCCCGCTTTGCGTACTCCCTCGACAAGAAGCCGCCGAGCACACAAGTACATCCGCGCTGATGAAGCCGACTCCTCTCGGCGCGAGGCAGATGGAGGCCCTAATAAGAAGCAAGCTCGGCCTACATCCGACAGGCCACAGCAGGAGAGGCCTGAGCCACCCCGACGACCCGACAACCGGCCAAGGGCCCTCGCTCCCAGGGAAGGAATTCGCACCCCCTGCTCGCTCCGATATCTCACATCCTGATGGAGATTGAAGATGAGCCGTTCCTTTAACGCCCCCCTCCCCTGAAGCCCGGAGTCTCCCATGACAAAAATCTCTATTGTCATTTCCATCGAGACCACAGGCATGACACAGAGAGCTACCGCCAACTTAAGAGGGCGATCGAGGACCTCGTTCAGCAAAGCTACCTCAGCAAGTTCGTCCGAAGGATGAATCCAACTGCTCCAGGCCCGTTCACGCCCCCGCTTGCTCAGGCCGAAGTAAACAATGCCCGACTGAGAAAACGGTGGCCATGATCTTCTGGGGGGCTGGCGGCCCATCTAAGATGTTCAGGGGGGAGGAAGAAATAGAACCTGTAATTCCTTTCTTTGAAAGGGACCTAGAGGGGTGAACAATCCAAATGATGATAGTGTTGTTGTTTCTATGACAGTTGCAAAACATTCTATAAAAAGGATACTGATGGATAGTGGAAGCTCGGCTGATATTTTAAGTTACGATGCATTTGTTCGTAAGAGCGTGTCCTCACCGGAGAGACCCCCTTCAGCCTTGTGTTTGGCTCCAAGGCTGTTATCCTCGTGGAGATTGGCCTTCCAAGCCCGCGGGTGGAGTCGTATGATGAGGATTATAACTCGGCCCAACTGCGAGCCAACTTAGACCTGGTCGAAGAAGCGTGCGACCTAGCACGCCACAGAATGGCAGCTTACCGCTAAAGAGCTGCCAGGTACTATAATGCATGCGTCCGCTTTAAAGCCTTCTTGCCAGGAGATCTGGTTCTCAGGAAGGCCAAGGTATCGAAACCAACGGAGGGGGGCATGTTGTCCCCAAATTGGGAAGGCCCTTACCGAGTCACTGAAGCCCTTCATCATGGAGCGTACTGAATTGAAAGTCTAGATGGGAAGCCTCTCCCTCGCCCTTGGAATGCAGATAACCTCTGCCAATACTACCAATGATGTACGCAACTGGATGATCTTAAGTTTGGATACCTCGTTCTCTCCTTGTTATAACGCAGAAGTCTGTATATCCCATTTTTATCTGATGAAACAAGCGTTTGAGTGACATTTCTTCCTATCTCAAGCCCGAGCTCGCCTCGGCACTTCAAGCCTGGTGTACCATCGACACCTAAGCGAGCCCAAGCTCACCTCGGCACATCAAGCCCGAGCTCGGTTTGACACATCAAGCCTGAGCTTGGCTCGGCACCTCAAGCCCGATCTCGCTTCGGCACATCAAGCCCGAGCTCGCCTCGGCACTTCAAGCTTGATGTACCATCGACACCTAATCAAGCCCGAGCTCGCCTCAGCACTTTAAGCTCGGTGTACCATCGGCACCTAAGCGAGCCCGAGCTTGCCTCGGCACATCAAGCCCGAGCTCAATTCGGCACCTCAAGCCCAAGCTCGCCTCGGCACTTCAAGCCCAATGTACCATCGGCACTCAAGCCCGAGCTCGCCTCGACACTTCAAGCCCGATGTACCATCAGCACTCAAGCCTGAGCTTGCCTCAGCACATCAAGCCCGAGCTCGGTTCGGCACATCAAGCCTGAGCTCGCCTCGGCACATCAAGCCCAAGCTCAGTTCGGCACCTCAAGCCCAAGCTCGCCTTGGCACTTCAAGCCCAATGTACCATCAGCACTCAAGCCCGAGCTCGCCTCGACACTTCAAGCCCGATGTACCATCAGCACTCAAGCCTGAGCTTGCCTCAGCACATCAAGCCCGAGCTCGCCTCGGCACTTCAAGCCCGATGTACCATCGGCACCTAAGCAAGCTCGAGCTCACCTCGGCACTTCCAGCCCGAGCTCGCTTCGACATATCAAGCCCGAGCTTGCCTCGGCACTTCAAGCCTGATGTACCATCGGTACCTAAGCGAGCCCGAGCTCGCCTCGGTACTTCAAGCCTGATGTACCATCGGCACTCAAGCCCAAGCTCGCCTCAGCACTTCAAGCCCGATGTACCCTTGGCACTTAAGCCCAAGCTCGCCTCGGCACATCAAGCCCGAGCTCGCCTCGGCACTTCAAGCCCAATATACCATCGGCACCTAAGCAAGCCCGAGCTTTCCTCGGTACCTTCGGCCTAAGCTCAACTCAGCACCCTAAAACCGAGGTGCGACTGGTCCTCTGGCTCAAGTTCACCTCGGCACTCCCAGCCCGGTAGGCTACCAGCATTCAAGGTTGGTGAATGGTCGGGCCTTCGAAACCTGGTTACCGGACCCCAAGGTTCTGCCTCGGCATCGGCTCTGAGTTGCTACTTCAATCCTTGGCCGAGCTTGTTTCCAGCTCGCGTGATCTCGTGAAGGCAACGTTTCACTGGAATTAAATGCGCATTAATTGACACTAGGTCGAACATTTCATCAAAAGCAATGCCTTTCATTGTTCTTTCAAAAGGGAGTACAAAATGCCGACCTCGGTCGGACTTCAATACAGAGAAAAAGAAGAGCGAAAAAGCAAAATAGGGGTAGAGGAGTGTCCATTCAAGCTTCGGTCGACCTGTCGCCAGCTGGTCTGCCGCTTGTCGTCTCATCGTCAGTCGGCCTCGGAGATGCTGCCAACCCCTTCGACACCTCGTTCGGCTCGAGACCGTCAAGGTCAAAAAGGCCGTGGACTCGGCTGACTTTCTCCTTACCATCTCTGAAACCCAGGAGGTAGGCACCGGAGGAGGCTTCCGCCAACTCTTCCGCGAAGGTGGCGCTCTTCCAGAACTCATCCACCGCCTTAGCTGCTCGCTCTGCACTGATAGCTACTTTCTCTTCGATCGAGGCTGCCTTCTCCTCGATTGCCGCAGCCCTACCCTCGGCGGCCCTGACCTTCTCCTCCACCCCGCGGACGGATTCTTCCATTCTTGCCATCTTGCCACCTAGGTGTTGGACTCCCATGCGATCTCCTCACCATCGGAGGCTCGCTTCCTCGCCGCCTCCACCTCGATGCCGAGGGGCTGGATATGCAGGTCCTGAGCCTTGACGATCGCCTCGGCGGCCTCTAGGCATCCCCTCAGATGCTCGAGTTCGGCCTCTGCCTGATGCTTGACCTTGTCAAGCTCATCAGCTCAGTTGACCAGGGCCACCTCGACCCTCTCTGCCTGGGCCCACATCTCGATGGCTTCCTGCTGATATCGGCAGAGCGCTTCCTCGGTTCCGGCAAGCATATCCCTCAAAGCTATGAGGGAATTTGCCATCTACATTAAAAGGCCGGCATCAGTGAACAGTTAAGGGGGAACATGGGGCAATGTGTAAATAAATAACCTCAGTACTTACCCATATTTGGGCTGAGAATGCAACTTGGAGGAGCGATGCGGCCCCTCGGCGGTGGAGCTCTCTTTGGTACTCGGGGCAGCATATCTGGGCCACCAACTGCTCGGCCTCCAGCCCCTGGCCCATCGGCGATGGCCTGGAGGGGAAGGTCCATCGCTCCTCCTCGGCCTGCAGGCTTGCCGATGCCTGGTCTGGCTCAGTCTGGACCTCTGGTGAAACCCCCTCCAGGGTCGGCTCAGCCTCGGGGCAGGATGGCCCCGCCTCCGGAAAGGTCAGCTTTTTGGTCGGGAGGGCGGCATCGGCTTGGGGCCCCTCGAGAGGAGTGTTTGGCAGTGAGATCGACGGGGAGGACCGGCTCTAGGGTCCCCCAAGGTGGATCCTGGCGCTCCCGGGGTTGGCGGATTAGCGGAGCCGGGGTTGGAGAGCGTGTCGAAGACCGGGAAGGGCTTGGAGACCGAGGCCTCTTCCTCGAAGGCTCGGCATTACTGATGGTTTTCTTCTTCTTCTTGTCTGCAGACCTCCTCACCCTACGATCGGGCAGCTTCATAGCTGCACAAGTCAGAGCCAGATTAAAAAAAAGAAAAAAAAGAAAAGAGAGAAGAAGAGATGGAGAGGGGCAGTGAGAGGAAGGGTGTCTAAGGCTGCTCACCGCCGCTCAGAAGGAGGCCCACGAATTGGAGGTTGACCTCCATTAGCAATTGGTTACATCGGGGAATGTTAGCCATCTGCAACATGCCGAAGGCCTCCTTGTCCCTCGGAGTTACCAGATGATTCTAGTTCGGCCCCACATTCGGGTCCCCCCAACTCGGCCTCCCCCCTTCGACATCGGCGAAAAAGAATCTGGTCTTCCACCCTTTGACTGAGGTAGGAAGGCCAAACTTCAAAGTTCGGGTGGGTCGAGGTTGAAACACCCACTAGCCCGATTGTTGGCAGAGGTTGTAGAAACTACGGAAAAGGGACACCTTGGGCTCTAATCCACGGAGGCGGCATAGGACGAAGAAAGAACAAAGGGTTCGGATGGAATTCAGAACCATTGTGATAGTGTTAGGGAATAGAAGTCTAGGAGGTTAGAGATTAAAGGGTGAAGAGGTAGTCGGAGTCCGGCCTTGAGGAAGGCCTCGTACAGGGCAACCCTCCCGGGGCGGGAGGAGATCACCCTGTCATCTGGTGGGGACGTACAATCGGACGCTATCGGGAATCCTATAGATGGCTTTGATCCTGGCTAGCTCCTAGCCAGTCACAATGGAGGTAACCTTATCGGGAGACTCTAAGGAGGCCCTACGGGTCCCAGCGGTGACCGGACGGGGCCTAGTGGGGGCCCGACCTATGACCCACCGTTGGGACAGAGGAACCTGGTCCTCGGAGGAGGGAGAAGAGGACCAGGAGAGAGGGGGAGATAGAGAAGCCTGCGCGTGCAGGGGAGGACTATAACCCTCGGGGAGAGCCGAGGATGACCAAGAAGGTGAGGAAGACATGGGAGAATGACTAACCTGGCTAGCGGAGGAAAAATGGCGAAGAGTGTATCAAGACTCGGACAGAGGGAGCTTAAGGAGAAGACGATTCTGAGAGTAGTAAGGCAACAGACTCAGGGCATTCCCCCTATTATAGCTCCCTTTGAGCTATCACACCATTTCAGGAGCGCGGGGGGCATCTGATGTGGCTGATCAAGCTCCGTTAAAGTTAATGAGATAAAGGCCTAACAAGGAGTTCCCCTCGGCCTCGGACCTCCTCGGTCCCCTCGGCCTCGGACCCCTAGGGTCCCCTCGGCCTCGGACATCTGCGGTCCCCTTGGCCTCGGACCTCCAGGGTCTTCTCGGCCTCGGACCTTCGCGGTCCCTCCGGCCTCGGACCCCCAAGGTCCCCTCGGCCTCGGACCTCCGCGGTCCCCTCGACCTCAAACCCCCAGGGTCCCCTCAGCCTCGGACCTCCACGGTCCCCTCGGCCTTGGACCCCCAGGGTCCCCTCGGCCTCAGACCTCTGCGGTCCCTTCGGCCTCGGACCCTCAGGGTCCCCTCGTCCTCGGACCTCCGCGGTCCCCTTGGCCTCGGACCTCCAGGGTCCCTCGGCCTCGGACCTCCAAGTTTCCCCTCGATGTGGCCCACCAGTCCTCGGCAACCGCCATGTGGCCCACTAGCTCCCGACGATCGCGGGTGATCGGATGGTACGAACGTATCCAGGCCCACTATCGCCTGTACGGCAACTACTTCCTAAAAGCGTGCAAAAAAGGACTTCGGAATAGGTATAAAAAGGATAAGTTAGGTTTTTCTGGGATAACTTTTGAACTATTTTCCAAGGCACTAACTTGATCGTCGGAGGGTCCTCGCCGAAAACCTTCGGCCCTTAAGGACTTTCTTGCAGGCTTGCCGCCTAGGAGGTGGGAACAGAAGCTCCTTTGTCACCCGGCGTCAAGAAGACGTGTTTTGGCTACAACATGCCTCAAGGACTAAACTTAAGGCATCATATGCAACTCATATATATTAAAATTAATTACTTAATATTAATATTTTTTATTAAATGTAATCAAAGAAAAAAAATTAGTTATTCGATGTTAAACATATATTAAATAAAAATTAATTCTATCATGAAATCAATCTTATTGGATTGATTTTTGAACAATTCTAATATTGGATCACTTCAATTATATACCTAAAATTTTAAAATTTATTAAATTAAGCTAATTAATTCAATTGGAGTCATGTTCACCGATACTTGCTCACGGATCATCCATCTAGAATAACACTTAACTTTTTTATGGCTATTTTTCCTTATTAATTCTGCTGATGATTGTGAAACTATGCAGCCAACTTCTAATTCTTTTGGTTTGAATTTTATTTATCAAGAAATTCTAAGAGATATGCCATGTAATAGTTGGTGACTTTTATTGTGATATTGGGCATGGCTTGCCCTGATCAGCCTACCATATAAAAATGTGCAGCTAACCTCTCTTTGTTTGAGTTTGATTTTGGTTTTATCAAGAAATTCTGAGAGATATGCCAAGCCATAATTTGTGTTTTTTATTATGATTTTAGACATGACTTGCCTTGGCTAGCCTACTATCATAATTGAGAGAATGATCGGTGTGTTTTTGTAGCATATCAAGTTCCACTCAACTAGTATTCAGAAAAATCTTTTCAACTCCCAAAAAATGCAAAGCATGTTTCTGCGTGTACTATCAAAGCAATACTAAGCATATTTCACTGCTAATCACTTAAGATACCCTTCTTTGTGAGGATAATGCTAACAAAATTTTTCATTGGCCATTGGCTAGTGTAGGGTTGTCCTGTTATAAAGGCATATTTTATATGATTCTTTAAAAAAATAATTATAATTTAGTTGAATTCTAAATCTATTCTAGCACATAGAGATAGAGATAGCAGCAAAAAAATTTAGAACAAAAGATATATTCTTAGTTTTCACCCTCACTTCCAACTTCCAACTTCATCTTCCATATATGGGAACTATTTATTCTCTCCATCCACACCCTTACTGTTCTTCATCTCACATGAGAATTTTCAATTTGGCCAATCCTTCCCCTTTTTTTCCCCTAGACTTAGCCATTAACTTTAAACCTAATTCTATATTTTTAAAACATTCATTTAAAGCTTAAAACTTATTATAAACTAGTGAATATTTAAAATACATTAAAAGGATCAAATTTAAGAGACTAAACTCAACATTTAAAAAATCTAAATTTTTATAATTGCTTCTATTAACATTTGGAGAAGATGGATGAACCCTTAATTTCTATCTCTATTCCTAAGCTTGACAAATTTTTAAAATTTATCTTCATCTCCATCTACATTTAATCGCTCCAAACTTTTTCTTATTGGGACACTTCTTCATGGGAATTTGATTTTTTTATCCACATGTAGATATGGTATTTCCATGTTGATGGCTATTTATTTGAATAATATATACTATATTAGTTGAATCCTAGGTTATAGATGAGCTTTAGTGTTACAACTACAAAGAAGATGAAATCAAATTAGCCAAATAAATGGGAGAAAAAATTAAATCTACAACATGAACGTTAAAAGATCGCTTGTCCTATATTATTTGATTGATTCACAGAGATTACCAAAGGATGATTGATTAATAAAATCAGATCTTTGATTGAGATCCTTGACTGATCTTTGATTGATTCTCTAACAAGAATCATCTATTTATTTCAGGCATATCCATTGCAGCATGCTTGCGGCCAGTGTTCTGCTGTTAAGTGGCCGTGTCCAATCCAAAGAGAAGATGAAGCCATGGTCTGCCGTGACCACCCTCCCGCCACTAGGCCCAAAGCTCTCCAAAGGACTACCTTGATGCCCAGTCCGAGGTGGGCGTTGGCCCGATGACATGGAATTCCACTATAAGGGATTATGCGGTGCAGAAAAAGTCTTTGTACATCGCCTTCAATGCAGCAAGTTCTACGTGAACTACACCGTCTTTCCTTATTGGTCCACATGAATCCTGCATGGAATGACAATGCGGGATGGTATGGCCCTACTATGATGTTACGTTCTGATTGTGACGTCCATTAAAAGCGCTTCGCCTTTATTTTAAAAATAATGTGTAGATGAAAATGTCATTTCCCTTCAGCTTACTTCTACCGTCATTTTTTCTTAGATTATATCTGTGCAAGAGAAATTCTTTCCGATTCTAAAACATTCTTCCCCTCTGTTGACCCAATTATTGATTTTGATGATTAACAAAAGACATGAGTATATTCACTATGTTTCTAACAAATTTAATAAGTATTTCAGGGATTAAAAATGTTTAATCAGTCAAAAGGTGTAAGGAAATGAGTTTTGAATCAAAATTGAAAAGAAATATGTAAGTTCAGAACTTAGAGTCGACACTCAAACAGTCAGGAACCGACCCCATGGCGTATTAGAACCTTTCTACATTTTCGGCACGGTCCGAAGTCTGTTGGGGTTTAGTCCCTGATGAATAGCAGTGGGATCAATCTTGCTAGAGAAGTACTCTTGGGCTTTCATCCGTTGTCAACAATTAGGTGTGTAGTCTCTTGATCCAAGATTCAAGATTTACTGAAATTAATTCCTCCCAGGCCTTTTTGTCTTCGAAATTAATTCATAATTAATTTCAGGAATTAATTCCTCTATGTCATCGTGGACTTCTTGGCTTCTAGTGATGGAACTCCCACGCCAAAAGAGCTTTTAGTGATGGAACCCACGTGAGAGTCCCACGGAAGGACTCTTCCCGTATTCACTGCACTGCCTTCCCGAAAGGCTCCTTTCACTTGAACACCAAAGCCCGATTCTGCTGTGCGTGCTTCCGCCCTCCACGTAGCCAACCCCACGGCAACATTGCAGCACTAGGCGGCTCCGTTCACGGCAACATTCTTCCGCCAAGAAGGAATTTCTTCCGTGAAGATGCTCTTCACTAGGAATCCAAGGGCACGGACTTGATCCAAGGCCACAGACTTCACAGAAGGCGTCTTCCACCACGCACCTAAACCGGCTGCTTCTTCTCCTTCCCACAACGCACGAATCCCTCTTTCCGTTGGCCGTGAGCGCTTATTCCTATGCTTGCACGATTGAGAAAGGAGAAAGATGGGGAGGAGGAAAAGAGGGCTGCCGCCCTGTGATGAGAGATGAAATTTCTGGGAGAAAAGAATCTGTTCTCTATTCCATCCAAACCCTAGAGACTAGAGTTTAAATACATCCACGAAGTGGGCCAGGCCCAGACTCAACAAAAAACTCCCATGGACTAAACCAATGAGATTAAACTAATCCCCAAGCCCGTGTACACCCGTGACTTGATTTAATCTCAACCCTTGGACTCAAACCCAGCCCAATACAAGTTAGCCCACCTGGGCCTTGATAGCACCACACCAGGCCCAACAATCTCCACCTTGGTGCTTTCAAGGCCTCAGCACGTCCACTGTGTCCATCAGCTTTAACAACGAAATACACTTTTGAAAACTGTCCCGTGGAAGAACCTTAGTCAGTGCATCTGCTGGATTTTCTTTGGTGTATACCTTCACCAGCTCCACCTCACCATCTTCCACCAGCTCTCTGATCCTGTGGTATCTGAGGTCAATGTGCTTCATCCTGGCATGATAGACTGCATTCTGCGCAAGCATCAGAGCACTCTGGCTGTCACTATGCACCTGGACAACCTTCTGATCAAGTCCCATCTCCAACATCAAGCCCTTCAGCCAAAGAGCTTCCTTTGCTGCCTCTGTGATACCTATATATTCTGCCTCCGTGGTAGATAAGGCTGTGATGGGCTGCAGACATGATCTCCATGATACTGGACCACCAAACAGGCTGAACACAAAGCCTGTTGTGGATCTCCTAGTGTCCACATCTCCACCAAAGTCTGCATCCACATACCCATATAACTGCCCACGAGCCTCCTTGGATAAGTTGGATCTCTCAGCACCTTCTTGCTGTCCATAGCAAATACCAACCCCAACTGTACCTACCAAGTACCTGAAGATTCCCTTTAGTGCTCACCAGTGCTCCCTGCCAGGGTGCGCCATGAACCTGCTCACCTGGCTCACTGCATGGGCTATGTCTGGCCTACAACATACCATGGCATACATAAGGCTCCCAACACCAGAAGCATATGGTACCTTCTCCATCTCCTGAGCCTCCACCTCAGTCTGTGGTGACATGGTCTTCGATAAGGAAAAATGTGCTGCCAAAGGTAGTGCTGTCGGTTTGGCATCCTTCATCCCATATCGCTCCAGAATCTTTTTAATGTAGCCACCCTGACTCAGATGCAGCACACCTTTGGATCTATCTCTGATGATTTCCATCCCTAGGATCTTCCTGGCTGGCCCCAGATCCTTCATCTCAAACTCCCGAGACAAAGCTATCTTCAGTTCCTGTACAGCCTTCTCACTCTTGCATGCTATCAGCATGTCATCTACATACAAGAGTAAGTACATCCTAGACCCATCATCCAGAGATTTAACATACACACAAGAATCATACTCACACCTGGAAAGTCCAATGCTCCTAACATAAGTGTCAAATCTCTTGTACCACTGCCTCGGCGACTGCTTCAGCCCATACAGAGATTTCTTCAGCAAACAGACTTTCCCATCTGATCTTGGTTCCCTAAACCCTGGTGGCTGCTCCATGTAGATGCTCTCCTCCAAATGACCATGGAGGAATGCTGTCTTCACATCCATCTGCTCCAGCTCCAAGTCCTGAGCTGCTACAATACTCAATAATAGTCTGATGGAAGTGTGCCTGACAACTGGAGAAAATATCTCACCATAATCGATGCCTTCTTTCTGAGAGTATCCTTTGGCCACTAGTCTTGCCTTATACCTGATACCCTCTTGTTCTGAAGCTCCTTCCTTGCGCTGATAAACCCATTTACAACCAATGGGTTTCTTTCCTTGTGGCAGCTGGACCACCTGCCACGTATTATTTCTGTGAAGAGACTGCATTTCCTCTGCCATAGCATGGATCCACCTATCTCTATCCTGACTTTCCATAGCCTCTTCATAGGTGAAAGGGTCTCCATTTGCTGTCATCAGGGCATATGACAACGAATCCTCGAAGCCGTATCGAACTGGTGGTCGCACGTTCCTCCTGGGCCTTTGCTGTGCGATCCCAGTATCAGTCCCCTGTTCAGCTGCATCCTGCTGAACTCCCTGGCTTCTACCCCCTCTGTCAGTCCTCTTCACCTGAATCTCAAATCCTCCTGGTCCACTAGCAAATGGCACAACTGTATAGGAGGTTATCTGACTAGTGTTACCGTGTTCTACCTCCTGTAGTCCCTGCTGTGCATCCATGCCACTTCTGTTCTGGAGGATTGAGCTCTCATCAAAGGTTACATCTCTGCTGATGACAACCTTCTTCTCCAAGGGGTCCCATAGCCGATACCCCTTGACTCCTCGCGGGTAGCCTAGGAACACCATCTTCTTAGACCTGGCATCCAACTTACTCCGCTCCCCAGCTCCAACATGCACATATGCTGTGCATCCAAACACCCTTAGATGGTTTAGGCTTGTCTTCCTTCCAGACCATATCTCCTCTGGAATGTCTCCATCTAACCTGGTGTGCGGTGACCGATTGACCAAGTAGCTAGCTGCATCTACTGCGTCAACCCAGAACATCTTTGGAAGCCCTGCCTGCAGCCTTAAGCATCTTGCCTTTTCCAATAGTGTTCTGTTCATCCTCTCAGCCACCCCATTCTGTTGAGGAGTTCCCATCACCGAGAAGTGCCTTCTGATGCCCCACTCCTCACAAAAAATCTGGAACTCCCTGCTGGTGTATTCCCCGCCATTATCAGACCTCAGACACTTCACACTTTTACCCTGCTCCTTCTCCACCTCAGCCTTCCAGATTTTGAACTTGGTGAAGACCTCTGATTTCTCCTTCATAAAGTAGATCCACAGCTTCCTTGAGAAATCATCTATCAGGGTCATAAAGTATCTGGCCCCATTCCTTGCAGAAACTGGGGCTGGTCCCCAGACATCTGTGTGTACTAACTCCAGGGGTTCAGCACTCCTAGCTGTGCTGACTGAGAACTGTACTCTCCTCTGCTTTCCCATCTGACAAGGCTCACAGATCTCCATATCTCCGCTACTCAAGTCTGGAAGCAGACCTCTCTTGCTCAGTTCTTTCATCCCCTTGTCTCCCATGTGGCCCAGGCGGTAATGCCACATCCTGTACACATCCCGGGGATCTTGCTCCACAGCTGCCACCTCAGATTTCACAGTCATCACAGAGCCCTCCATCTTGTATAGATTATTTTCCAGCCTCCTCCCTCTCATCACCACCATGGCTCCATTGGAGATGTTCAGAACTCCACTCCTGGCACGACTGCTGAAGCTGTATCCAGTCCGCTCCAAGTACCCCAGTGATACCAGATTCTTCTTGAGTTCTGGAACATGCTTCACACTGGTAAGAGTGCGCACCATACCATCAAACATCCTCACCCTCACTGTGCCAATACCTGCCACCTTGCAAGGGTGATTATCTCCAAGAGTCACATTCCCCTCCTCAACCTCTGTGTAAGTACTGAACCACGACCGGTTGGGAGTGTAATGATGAGAACAGGCTGAATCCAAGGTCCACATCTCTGTGCTGTGCCTGTGATCATCTGATACAACCAAGAGATCATCCTCCACCTCCTGATCTGCAACTGTACTCACTGACTCAGATCCTCCTTTTTCTCCCTTCTGATTTTTCCACTTAGGACAATTCTTCTTAAAATGTCCTACCTCTCCACACTTATAGCACTTCAGCTCTCTCTTGCCTTTCCTGGACTTTGATCGTCCTCCAGACTTACTTCTGTCCCTGCCCCTACCTCTGCCTGTCCTTTCCCCAACTGATAGACCCTCCTGGGGAACAGCTTCCTTGGTCATCTTCTCCCTCTGCTCATTCGTCCGAAGCACCGAGACAATATCTCATAAATTAATGTCTCCTTCCCATAGAGCAGTGTTGTGACCAATGAGTCATAAGACGTGGGCATTGAACATAAAAGCAGAAGTGCTTTATCTTCTTCCTCCATCTTGACCCCAACATTCAGAAGTTCATTGCTCATCTGGTCGAATATCTGGATGTGACCCAGCACATCTCCACCTTCTGACATCCGAAGGCTGTAGAGGCGCTTCTTCAACATCAACTTGTTGCACATATTCTTTCCCATATAGAGGGTGTGCAACTTCGTCCAGAGTCCCTTCGGGGTCTTCTCCTCCAGCACTGAATAGAGGACTGAATCCGCCAGACAGCCCCTGATCATTGAACATGTCTTCTTCTCCAATGAAATCCACTGCTTGTCTGTCATCCCATCTGGCCTTTCCTCCAAAGCCAATCTAAACCCTGCTGCACAAGGAGGTCCTCTACCCGGACTTTCCACATGGAGAAACTTCCCTTCCCATCAAACTTCTCAACCTCTAATTTTATGCTACTCCCCATGGCCAATTTCAAAAATAGCACAAAAATAAATTTTATAAAATAGAGAAGTACCTTGACGAGATTTGTTGAAATTATTTCAACTCCTTGAAGGCCTCCAGATTACTCCTTGAACCTGGCTCTGATACCACTTGTTAGGGTTTATGATGAATAGCAATGGGATTCCGTTGAACGTTGAACAAGAACTGAACTAGGGATGTAACCTTGATTGCTTTGATGAAAAAATGGGATTAAGAACTAGAATTAACGATTTCTAATCTTGTTATTAAAGCGACTTGGGAAAGGAGAAGATGGGGAGGAGAAAGAAAGGGCTGCCGCCCTATGATGAGAGAAGAATTTTTGGGAGAAAAGAATCTGTTCTCTATTCCATCCAAACCCTAGAGACTAGAGTTTAAATACATCCACGAAGTGGGCCAGGCCCAGACTCAACAAAAAACTCCCATGGACTAAACCAATGAGATTAAACTAATCCCCAAGCCCGTGTACACCCGTGACTTGATTTAATCTCAACCCTTGGACTCAAACCCAGCCCAATACAAGTTAGCCCACCTGGGCCTTGATAGCACCACACCAGGCCCAACAAAGTCGACACCTAGAGTTTCGGAGCCGACTCCAACCTGAGATATAGAGAAGTGGTTTCTGCTTCAGTTTCCGGAACCGACACCTGGAGTTCGGGAGCCGATACCTGAAAGTTGCGGAGCCGACACCTAAGTTTCTGGAGCCGACTCTAACCTGACAACAGAGAGCATGTTTTTTGGACAAAGTTAGAGTCAACACCTTGGAATTTCGGAGCCGACTCCCGATAGCGCCAAGCCGACACTTAACTTTTTCGGAGCCGACTCCTCAACGAACTTCTTATTACTATTTTTGGACACCCCGATTCGGAGCCAACACCTGAAAAGTTGGAGCCGACTCCAACTTGTCAGGAACAGATTTTTTAAATGTCAGAACAG
This sequence comes from Calamus simplicifolius, assembly GCA_900491605.1. Taxonomy (NCBI): domain Eukaryota; kingdom Viridiplantae; phylum Streptophyta; class Magnoliopsida; order Arecales; family Arecaceae; genus Calamus; species Calamus simplicifolius. The sequence continues at coordinate 1,194,655 of UESW01004144.1, forward strand.
ACTCCAACGGTAATATTTTTTTACCTAATCTCTAACGGCTATTTTTCTTTGTGTGTAGAAGCAATCCAACTACTCTGCAACGGCTATTTTTTTCACCTAATCTTGGATTAAGGAATCTATAAAAAAGGGAACCGTCCGTTTGAAAAGGGGAGAAAAATAGAAAAAGAAAAAAGAAATATTTTGTGAAAAATCCAAAAATCTTGAGAGAGAAATCAAAAGAAAAGACTCAGAGCTTACATCAACCAATCCAAGAGAGTCCGAAAGAGAAATCCAAAGCATTCAAGTTCAAAATCGAAGGATTTTCCAAGTGAAGAAAAAGAAAGCAAAAGCCCTTTTTTTTTTCAACTTCTCAACTGTAATTTTTGTGAAGAATCTGAGCTGAGGCCTGATTCAACATTTCAAAGAAGAAGAGGAAAAGAAGAAAAGCACAAACCAAAATCGCTTCATACAGGCTTTCTTACCCTTATTCATTTAATTACATATTTGCTCACTTAAGGAGTTGTCTTGTATTGTAAATTCTATTTTTCATTGTTGTTGGCTAATTCAATAAGGGGATTGAATTAGTGGAGGTAGTATACCTCGGGACAAGCTAAGGATAGCTTGTGGTTGGGTTTTGTACTGGTGAGCCCGAAAAAATCGGCTGGATTCGTTGTGACCCCGAAAAAACAATAAGTTTGAGTTGTGAGCTTGTAAAACAACTCGACTGTAATCAAGTGGATTATAGTGTGACCCAAGTGCTGCTTGGGAGTGGACGTAAGTGTTGAATACACCGAACCACTATAAAATCTTTGTGTTTATTGTGCTTTGTCTCTTTCTCTCTATCTTATTTATTTGTGCTTAGCATTTATCTATGCATTGCACTCAACCACTTTCATATCAAAGCACATAGTCTTAAAGTGTTAAAATTTTTTAAGAACCCAATTCACCCCCCCTCTTGGGTTGCCATCTGGGCCAACAATTGGTATCAGAGCTAGTACTCTTTTCTTGTTTGATCCAACGATTAAGAGTCAAAGATCCAAATGGTAGCTCAAGCTGGATCTTCATTTGCTGAAGGTCAATCCACTAATAGACCTCCTTTATTTAATGGTTCAAATTATTCTTATTGGAAAGCTAGAATGAGAATTTTTATTCAAGCTTTAGATTATGAACTATGGAGTGTAATCACTATGGACCTAGCACACCACACACATCGTAGATGGTTCAATAGTTCCTAAACCCGAAAGGGATTGGAATAAGAATGATAGAAAAATGGCTCAGCTTAATGCAAAAGCCATGAATATTTTATATTGTGCTTTAGATGCTAATGAATTTAATAGAATTTCTACATGTATTTCCGTAAAAAAAATTTGGGATAGACTAGAAGTTACTCATGAGGGTACTAATCAAGTTAAAGAATCAAAAATTAATATTCTAGTGCACAAGTATGAATTGTTTAGCATGGAACAAAATGAAACTATAACATGCATATACACTAGATTTACTGATATTGTAAATGGTCTAAAAAGTCTTGGTAAGACCTATACTAATTCTAATTTGGTGCGTAAAATTCTTAGGTCTCTTCCAAGATCATGGGAAGCAAAGGTGACTGTAATCCAAGAAGCCAAGGACCTCAATACCTTACCTTTGGAGGAGCTACTTGGATCATTGATGACCCATGAGCTAACAATGAAGCAGCATCAAGAGGAAGAAGTCAAAAAGAAGAGAATGATTACCCTTAAAGCTGTAGAAAAGGAAACAAGCAGCAGTGAAGAAGAAGAGGAAGATGATGAGACAACCCTTCTTGCAAAGAAGTTCAAAAAATTTATGCAAAGAATGAGACCTTTCCACAAGAAAAAGTATGGAACAAAAATGGAAGGTGAAAAAGAAAAAGAGAAGGACAAGGACAAAGAGAAAGACCCTCTCGTATGTTATGAATGTAAGAAACCAGGGCACTTTAGATATGATTGTCCTTAATTGAAGAAAGCCTACAAAAAGAAGAAGAAGGCTTATGTTGCAACGTGGAGCGATAGCGAAGAATCCTCTTCCAAGAAAGAACAAAAAGAAGTTGCAAACATTTGCTTCATGGTAAAAGAAGATGATGAGGTAAGCATTGAAACTCATGACTTTACATTTAAAGAATTGTTTGATGCATTTAACGAATTAGTTAGTGATTTAAAGTTTTGAAAAAGAAAAGCAAATCTTTGAAGAATTATAATTTAAATCTTGACAAAGAAAAGGATAAACTAACTCATAAAGTTGAAGAATTAAAATATGAAAATAAAAATTTGTTAAAAAAAAAAGAATCAATTTCTAATAAAATATTAGTTTAAAGAAAGAAGTTGATAAATATAAAATATAGTTGATAATTTACATATAGCTTTGAAAAACTTAACTTGCTATTGAATAATCAAAGAGTTGTATTTGATAAAGCTGGATTAGGTTATAGGCCTAACAAGAAACAAAAGTTTGTTAAGAATTTCTTTATAAAGAAACAAGATAAAAATGATGTTTCATGTTATTGCTGTAACAAGAAAGGACATAAAGCTTATGAATCAATTTTAGAAAAATTAATAAGGATTTAAATATAAAAGGGAAGAAAATATGGGTTCTGAAAGGAACAATTTTTATCGCTACTAACCATGAAGGACTCAAGAAAGCTTGGGTACCTAAACATAAGATTTGATCACTTTACAAGATGTCTTGCGGCCAAAAGATCAAAACGTAAGTAGTATCTTGATAGCGACTGCTCAAGGCACATGACGGGTGACAAGGATCAATTCATCACCCTTGAAGATAAGGGAGGAGGAGTTGTTATATTTGGAGATAATGGTAAAGGCCAAATTATGGAATTTGGTAAAATTCAATAACTCCCTCTACTTTTATAGAAAATATTTTATATGTAGATGGTTTAAAACATAATTTGATTAGCATTAGCCAATTGTGTGATAAAGGTTTTAAAGTTTTATTTGAAGCTTCTATCTGCACTGTTTCTAATCCTATTAACAATAGCATTATATTTACTGAAAATAGAAATGGCAATGTATACTTAATTGATTTAGACAATTTGTCTACTAGTAATCATTGCTTAGTTGCTGATAATGCTAATATTAATGAGATTGGATGGCTATAGCATCGTAGATTAGATCACGCAAGCACACACCTAATTTCAAAATTAATTAGAATGAATTTAGTTAAAGGTCTTCCAAAGTAGATTTTGAAAATAACAGAATTTGTGATGCATGCCAATTTGGAAAACAAAATAGAAACTCTTTCAAATCTAAAAATATTATTTCCACTTCTAGGCCACTAGAGCTACTTCACATTAACCTTTTTGGACCTACTAGAACCACTAGTCTAGGAGGAAAGAAATATGGTCTTATGTAGATGATTATTCTAGATTCACTTGGGTATTATTTTTGGCTCACAAGGATGAGACTTTCTTGATATTTCTGAAATTCTTCAAGAAAGTCACTAATGAGAAAAACAACACCATAGTGTCTCTTAGAAGTGATCATGACACAGAATTTAAAAATTATTTATTTAAAAATTTCTGCATTGAACATGGCATCATCATAATTTTTCTACACCTAGAACACCTCAACAAAACAGAGTTGTAGAAAGAAAGATAGAACTTTAGAGGACATGGCCCATACCATGCTATGGAAAGCAACCTTTCAAAATACTTTTGGGCAGAAGCTATAAACACGGCATGTTACATCTTTAATAGAGCCCTAATTAGACCAATTCTTAAGAAAACTCCTTATGAACTATGGAATAATACGAAACCAAACATTAGTTATTTTCATGCATTTGGTTGTAAATGTTTCATTCATAATAATGGTAAAGATAATCTTGAAAAATTTGATGCAAAATCTGATGAAGGCATATTCTTAGGATATTCAACAACTAGTAAAGCCTTTAGAGTATTTAACAAGAAATTCTTAATTGTAGAAGAATCTATTCATGTAGTTTTTGATGAGTCTTTAGCATCAAGTTTAGAAAA
>UESW01004144.1:1199941-1260466 GCA_900491605.1 Calamus simplicifolius
ATTCAAGAACTAAACATATTGAAATTAGATATCACTTTATTAGAAAACATGTAGCTAATGGTGACATTTGTCTTGATTATGTTTATACTGAAGAACAATTAGCTGACATATTTATAAAACCCTTGAGTGAAGAAAGATTTTGTTATCTTAGAGGAGAGTTAGGGATTTGTGACCCTTTGGAATGATTTTGAAACCCATAAGGAATGATTATCTAGAATTCAATCAATTTCTTAAAATTTCTCTCATGATTTTAAGGACAATTTATCTAGACATTTGAACAATTTGATTCTCTACATTCCAAAAATTTTATCCAAAATTTATTGATTTTAGTTTGACAAGTTTCGGATGTTTGAAACTCTTTTTTTTTTCTGAAACTGTCAATGGAGTCGACACCTCAATTTGTGGAGTCGACACCTTGTCTGTATCGCTCTTGGTCTGAGACCTTAGAGCTGACACCCGCCTTAGCGAGCCAACTCCAGTTCGAGCACTGACTGTGTTAGCGACCTGGAGCGACACCTCGCTTTGCGGGAGTCAACTCCAATGGTCCCAGGTTGACTTATCTAGGGCAGAGCCGACTCCTCATTCATTTCAATCGACTCCTAACCCCTCCAAACTCTCTCCAACTCTTTCCAAAACCCAAAATCCCTCAAATTAACCACTCCTTAGCTCTCAATGGCACCCAACATAAGGGATCAGTGTTTGGTGGAGCGATGACGACCGGGAAACGGACAGTGAGGCGTCTAGCAAGGCAGCCTTCGCCAAGCTCTTCGTCCTCTTCCTCGTCATCCACTACGAGCGCTGCTCCAAGCCCCTCCTCACCTCAAATCGATACTCTAGCAGGCCGAGTAATCACTATGGGCAGAAAGGTAGACTTTCATTTCTTTAAGGAAGAAGGTTTCACCATTGGACGATAGTTGATTGAACTAGGTTGGGATAAGGTATGCTCCCTTGATTTACCTACTTATCCAGCCTTAGTCAAGGAGTTTTATTTCAATCTTTCTAGAGGAGATGGAGGAATAATTAGTTCAGTAAGAGGGAAAAGGATTCATATAACCTCAGAACTCTTAGAAATCTTTTAGGGATTCCTGTTACTGGGCTTGCTGGAAGCATTCATAGTGAAAGGTCAAATGCTCTATCAAGGATGCTAGGAAGAGAAGTTATTGAATTTGAAGAGATTAGGGCAAACCAATTGCCTCTTGAGTTAAGATTACTTCATAATATATGTGGAAGGATTTATTTCCCAAGACCGGCAAGGTTTGAGTATGTCTCAGAGCGAGACATTGTAATTATGGACAGTGTTTTGACTGGTCATCGAATTAATTTGGCTGTATGATGGTTTGGTATATGGCTGAAGCCGGGAATAAGAAAAGATCTACTTTACCCTATGGTATATATTGACTTTAACATTTCAGAGTCAGGGTGTTGTTATTTCTGAAAATGAACCCAAAAAATTTAAGGCACACAAATTACTATAGTTTAGCAACTGTGCATAGAATGAGAATTGTGAAGAAGGATGAATTTGGGAAAGGAAAAGTCTCTTGGATGAAAGAGCTACTGATGTTGGAGCTACAACACCTGGACCCTCTGTAAGACATATTTGCCAGGACCTAGTAGCCTGCACCTTCAGCAGCTCTGCACCTGCTTCAAGTTCATTTGTTCAAGCTTCTACCAATTTTTTTGATATTCAGTTAGAACAACTTAAAAGTCGATTTGCTACTCACAAGGAAGAGATGAAAACTGAAATTGACAATAGTTTGATGAATTTAAGAGAAATATTTTATTCTTTGGATGAGAGAGTAAAAAAATTAAGTCAATCCTTGGATCCTCTTCAGAAGCATTAAAGAATGATCTCAAGAATATTTTTGAGGAACTTAAAGATATTGGAGAGATTCTGAAACCTATTCCAAATGCAATGCAGAGCTTCAAGATAAAATTGTTACTGCATGTGGATTCATTGATAGAAGATTGAAGGAATTTGTCAGAACTCAAGGTGAAGGAATGGGAAAAATTATAGAAGAATTGCAAAGGCTTCTTAGAAATCATTAAATACTACATTTTGATACTTTTGATGTAATTTCTTTTTCTGAAATGAAGTTACTTTTAATGTAATGAAGTTTGATGAAATGAAGTTCTTTTGATGTAAAATGTTTACTTTTTATCATATGTAATGTTAAACTTTGGATGATGAAATGAAATGAGTGAATTACTTGTATTTTACAATGCAATTTGACTTCTTTTGAGAAAGATTAATTGAACATGAATCTTTTCTAAAACCTTTTTGTTGATTACAAAAAAGGGGGAGAGAAGATTGTATATGCATTGGAACAAATAAGCTTAATTAATGAGTATCAAGCTTTAAATGAATGAGTATCAAGCTTTAAATGCTTAATTAATTGGTATGCTTTAAATGCTTAATTAATTGGTATCAAGCTTTAAATGACCATTTGATATGCTCATTAAGTTTTGACATCAAGTAGTTTCGATGAGATAAGTATCAAGCTTTAAATGCACTTAATTTGATATGCTCATTAAGTCTTAATGATAAAGGGAGAGAAGATGTTAAATTGAGTATCATAGGGGGAGCTACCTCATTCAAGGGAGCTTAACTATGAGAACTTAAAACTTGAGAAATTTGATTTGCAACTCTTATTGTTTAATCATGCATATACTCTGTTTTTATCATCATCAAAAAGGGGAGATTGTTGACCCAATTATTGATTTTGATGATTAACAAAAGACATGAGTATATTCACTATGTTTCTAACAAATTTAATAAGTGTTTCAGGGATTAAAAATGTTTAATCAGTCAAAAGGTGTAAGGAAATGAGTTTTGAATCAAAATTAAAAAGAAAATATGTAAGTTCAGAACTTAGAGTCGACACCCAAACAGTCAGGAGCCGACCCCAGGGCGTATCAGAACCTTTCTACATTTTTGGCATGGTCCAGAGTCGACACCTAGAGTTTCGGAGCTGACTCCAACCTGAGATACAGAGAAGTGGTTTCTGCTTCAGTTTCCGAAGCCGACACCTGGAGTTCGGAAGCCGACACCTGAAAGTTGCGGAGCCGATACTTAAGTTTCTGGAGCCGACTCTAACCTGAGAACAGAGAGCATATTTTTTGGACAAAGTTAGAGTCGACACCTTGGAATTTTGGAGCCGACTCCCGATAGCGTCGAGCCAACACTTAACTTGTTCGGAGCTGACTCCTCAACGAACTTCTTATTACTATTTTTGGACACCCCGATTCGGAGCTGACACCTGAAAAGTTGGAGCCGACTCCAACTGTCAGGAATGGATTTTTCAAATGTCAGAACGGACTCCAATGGTAATATTTTTCCACCTAATCTCTAACGGCTATTTTTTTGTGTGTAGAAGTAATCCAACTACTCTGCAACGACTATTTTTTTCACCTAATCTTGGATTAAGGAATCTATAAAAAGGAGGAATCGTCCGTTTGAAAAGGGAAGAAAAATAAAAAAGAAAAAGGAAATATTTTGTGAAAAATCCAAAAATCTTGAGAGAGAAATCAAAAGGAAAGCTCAGAGCTTACATCAACCAATCCAAGAGTGTCAGAAAGAGAAATCTAAAGCATTCAAGTTCAAAATCAGAGGATTTTCCAAATGAAGAAAAAGAAAGCAAAAGCCCTTTTTTTCCCAACTTCTCAACTGCAATTTTTGTAAAGAATCTGAGCCGAGGCCTATTCAACATTTCAAAGGAGAAAAAGAAAAGAAGAAAAGCTCAAACCAAATTCGCTTCAAACAGGCCTTTCTTACCCTTGTTCATTTAATTGCATATTTGCTCACTTAAGGAGCTATCTTGTATTGTAAACTCTATTTTTCATTGTTGTTGGCTAATTCAATCAGGGGATTGAATTAGTGGAGGTAGTATACCTCAGGATAAGCTAAGGATAGCTTGTGGTTGGGTTTTGTGCTGGTGAGCTCGGAAAAATCGACTGAGTTCATTGTGACCCCGAGAAAACAATAAGTTTAAGTTGTGAGCTTGTAAAATAACTCGACTGTAATCAAGTGGATTATAGTGTGACCCAAGTGCTGCTTGAGAGTGGACGTAGGTGTTGGATACACCGAACCACTATAAAATCTTTGTGTTTGCCATGCTTTGTCTCTTTCTCTCTATCTCATTTATTTGTGCTTAGCATTTATCTATACATTGCACTCAAGCACTTTCATATCAAAGCACATAGTCTTAAAGTGTTAAAAAATTTTAAGAACTCAATTCACCCCTTCCTCTTGGGTTGCCATCTGGGCCAACACCCTCGCTCTGTCTTTCGGATGCAAGGAATCAGTCTAAGGTTTGAGCAAGATCCTGAGCCCTCGCTCTGAGAGTCCGGTGTCAGGTTTTGCTCTGTTTTGATTATCGGCCGAAAGAAAATATTTCAGCTTCGAGGCTAGAATATGTAGCTACCGAAGACTTCTTCATAATCTTCTGAAGAAAATGTTATCCGCAGCAGGAAGTAAAAAGTCCTTGTTCCCACTTCTTTGTAAAGCTCCTTTATTACACCAACTATTTTTTGTCGTTAGAGAAAGTTAATGCCTAAGAAAACCGTTTAATGCACGGGTAGCTTTCTTAGACCAAAACAATTATGACATTCTTAGCGTTTAGTGTTTTTTTTGCATGAATGCCAACACCTTGAGTTTAGTGTTTTGTAGCGCGAATGTCATACTCTTTTAACTAGGATATTCTCCGTTATTTCCTATCCGTATAGCTCTAGTGTCGTTTCATTTGATAACTCGGGTGTCCTACGATTTTCTAAATTCAGTTTCAGCTAGGGTGTCCCAATATGAGAGCTGGTGATGGTTGGGGCATGGCTTAACGGTTACATCCGGGGTATCGTTATATAAGAACTGGGGTATCGAAGGTTTGTAGCCGTAGTGTCTAATGTTTTCCTTGGGTGTTGCAAGGCTGTGGTTTTTTTAGGATTATTTCAGAGGTGTCATAAGTTCTATAGCTAACATTTGGAGCTAGGGTGTCGTCATTTGATAGCTCGGGTGTCATAGGTTATTTTCTGGGGTGTTGTCACGTTTACAGCTATGAGAACCGGGGTGTCATAATAGTCTTTCTGCGGTGTCATAAGTTGTTTTATAGGGTATCATAGGTTGTTTTCTTGGGTGTCGTATCGTAGTTTTAATCAGGAGTGTCGTTTGTTTCTTTCAGGGGACGTATCATAGTTTTAATCCTTCGCAACATTGCAGTTCAAACATCATGACATCCTAGCGACAATGCTACGACACTAGTGCTTATAACGGACGCTGGAGAGAAGGCCCATGACACCCCAAGAGGAATTCGCCTGAAAATCATTCGCAACACCCTAGTTGAAACATTACGACACCCTAGCGACAACGCTACGACAGCCATGCTTACAACGGATACTGGAGAAAAGCCTCGCGACACCCCAAGAGGAATTCGCCCGAAAATATTCGCGACACCCTAGTTGAAACTGAACAACACCCTAGCGACAACGCTACGACACCCATGCTTATAACCTTCACGATCAAAAAGGCCTGCAGTGTCGTAATGTTTCCTTGGGTGTCACAAGGCTAGGGTGTCGTTGGATTATTTTAGAGGTGTCGTAAGTTCTATAGCTAACATTTGGAGTTAGGGTGTCGTCATTTAACAGCTCGGGTGTGGTAGGTTATTTTCTGAGGTGTCATTAGTTCCTGTATGAACAGTTTCAGCTAGGGTGTCGTAATATGTGAACCTTGGTGTTATTAGGCCCTGCTTGAACAATTTCACCTAAGACACCCATGCTTAAAACGGACGTCGGAGAAAAGCCTCGTGACACCCCAAGAGGAATTCACCCAAAAATCTTCGCGACACCCTAGCTAAAACTGAACGACACCCTTACGACAATGCTATGACACTCCTGTGCTTATAACCTTCACGATCGAAAAGGCCTACAGTGTCGTAATGTTTTCTTGGGTGTCGTAAGGCTGGGGTGTCGTCGGATTATTTCAGAGGTGTCGTAAGTTCTATAGCTAACATTTGGAGCTAGAGTGTCATCATTTGACAGCTCGGGTATCGTAGGTTATTTTCTGGGGTATCGTTAGTTCCTGCCTGAACAGTTTCAGCTAGGGTATCGTAATATGTGAACCTTGGTGTCGTTAGGCCCTGCTTGAATGTCTTATGAATGGGTGTCGTCATTTTATAGCTTCGGTGTCATTTTTTGTAAACTGGGTGTCGTGACTTCTGAATTCGGTTATTGTAAGTTCATATCTTTAACTTTAAAGGGTGTCATATTTTTTAAAACTTGGTGTCCTCATACTTTGTCAGGATATATTGATAGCTAAATCTATGGATATCATTGTTCATGACTGTGTGCCTATATTTCCACATATGATGCTGAAATTATAGATCGGAAAGAAATCGAGCACACTCCCGGCCGTGCACCTTTACCCATTGCTCCAAATGTAGGGGATGATACTGTAGTTCCTCAAACTGGAATGGAATTCAATTCAGTAGATGATGTATTTACTTTCTATAATGGATACGCAAAAAGAGTTGGTTTTGGAATTACAACAGTGTGTAGCAGGGCCAACAACAAAAAATAACTTTGCTTCAAGCACCTGGCGTGTTGAAGGCAAGGAAAATCTAGAAAAATATAGAAGAGTATGAATCATAGGGATACTGGGAAAGTTGATTGTATGACATCCATAAAAGCAAGATTGAATGCTACAAGTGGTAAGTGGATATTGGTTGAGGTTTCTCTAGAACATAACCATCGGATGTCCATAACATCAACTGGTTATCTACAGTCGTATAGAGGATCAGCACACTAGAGAAGGCAGAGATCAGCAATTTACATGCCGTGAATGTGCCGATAACTCAGATATACTCTGCCATAGTAAGGAGAAAAGGGGCAGAAGACAATTGGATTTCACAGAGAAGGATGCTCATAATTTATTTGTTACGAACGTCAGTCTAAGCTAAAAGAAGGAGATGCTCAGTAGATGGTAATCCATTTCACAGAAATGCAACTTAGAAATCCAAATTTCTTCTATACCTTAGACCTTAATGATAATGGTCATCTTAGGTCTGTCTTCTGGATTCATCCAAGGTCAAGATTGGCATGCACATACTTCGGTGATGTTCTAAGCTTTGACTCAACCTACTTGACAAATAGATATCAAATGCCTTTTTGTCCATTCATCGGGGTCAACCATTATGGACAATCCACCTTGCTTGGTTGCGCATTGTTGTCTGATGAGAGTACTGAGACATATAAATGGGTTTTTCAATAATGGCTGGATGCAAATGGTGGTCAAGCACCTATTGCCATAATAACCGACCAAGATAAGGCAATCGAGGCTGCTGTTAGGAAGGTTTTTCCTAACACACGACATCGATTTTATCTTTGGCATATATTGAAGAAGATATATGAAAAGATTGGCCACATTTGCACAGCAAATCCTAAATTTATGGTTGATTTCGATGAGGCAATATATGATTCATTGACCATGCAGTCATTCGAGGAAAGGTGGGCACATGTTATGGAGAAATATAAAGAATGCAAGGCTATAGATTGGTTCAATATCCTTTACGAATGTCGGGATAAATGGGTCCCAATTTACCTAAAGGATACATTCTTCGCAGGTCTATATGTCATTGTCTTTGATTAATGTTCGCATTCAACGCTTCTTTTTTTGACAAAATTATGTACAGGAATGTCAACTTCACAAAGGAGCGAGGGCATCAATCACTTCTTCGATGGGTTTATAAATTCAAAGACTACACTAACGAAGTTCATAGGTAAGTACAAAGATGCCTTGGAGAAAAGGTATGAGGCAAAAAATAAGGAAGATAATAGGACATTGCAAACGATTGCTTTTCTAAAGACATTATCACCTTTTGAGAGACAAGCTGCAGGAAGGTATACAGGGCGCATTTTTAAAAAATTTCAGAATAAGATCCTTGAAATGGCTGTATCAAATACTAAATTGATCAAGGAAGCTGATAACTGTCGTGTATATTATGTAAAGTCATATGAAAGGATTGAAGTCAATGGAATCGATAAGGAGATGATCAAAGATTATATTATGTCATACGATAGAAATATTGAGGATGTCCAATGCCAGTGTCGATCCTTTCAGTTCAAGGGTTACCTGTGTAGGCATGCCTTGTTGGTTCTTCATAAAAGCAACGTATTTGTTTACTAGATAAATACTTCTTGAAGAGATGGTGCAAGGACATGAAATACCAATTCGACGATTTCAACTGTAATACTAAAGGTTGTGATAAAAGCACACGAAAATCATGGTATGCAGTAACAATTTTTTATTTGAAATGTCTTAATATATGTTTTCGATAATATTATGTTATTGATTGTAGCTATAGTTTGCTGAGTCATCGGATGATGAAGCTCTTAGAGATAGCCTCCATGTCTGAAGATGCATTTAATTTAGTGATGGATGGTCTAACACCTACATTCAAAATTGTCGTGGATGCTAACTGCGCAACTAAGCCAATACACAGCTTGTAATTCAAGATCCTGAGCAAATTAGGACAAAAGGTTGCCCAAGAGAGAACAGATTAAAGAGTGGAGTTGAGAAGAAGTCAAAAAGATCAAGAAAAATCTGGTCAAGGCAACCGTTGACGCTCCACTAATGCAAAATGAAATAAGAGCTGCTTCAAGCAACAAGCAAACTTGTATGCAGTCAATTAACATCAGAGAGGACATGGAAAGAATTATACCACCTTCCAAAACTTTGATGGACGAGTTTGATGCTTATGTATTGAGTCAATTAACACAGGAGCATATATAAAACACGGGTGTCGTAACTTTGTAACTAGGGTGTCTTGATCGCAAATGAAGTGCTTTGTAATTAGGGTGTCTTAGTCTCATCGACGGAGTTTCTTTTAAGCACTGATATCGCTGCTTTGTAACTAGGCTGTTTTTCTCACGTAAGGACACCATAGCTTTAAATCGACGACACCGCAGCTCTCGCATAATGACACCCTAGTTTTAGCGGGGACTGTTAAAAGGTGAGGAGCGACGACATCCCAAATTTAGGATACTATGACATCCCAGCTCTCGCGTAACGATACCCTAGCTTTAAAGCGACGACACCCGTGTGGGGACTATTAAAAGGCGGGGAGTGATGACATCCCAGATTTAGGATACTACGACATCCCAGCTCTCGCCTAACGACACCCTAGCTTTAAAGCGACGACACCCGTGCGGGACCGTTAAGGTGGGGGAGGAATGACATCTGCGATTTAGCATACTATGACACCCCAGCTCTTGTGTAACAACACCCTAGCTTTAGCGCGACGACACCCGAAAGGCCAAATCCTATGACACCCTTTTCTCACGTAAGGACACCATAGCTTTCAATCGACGACACCCCAGCTCTCGCATAACAACACCCTAGCTTTAAAGCGACGACACACGTGCGAGAACTGTTAAAAGGTGGGGAACAACGACATCCCAGATTTAGGATACTATGACATTCCAGCTATAGCCTAACGACACCCTAGCTTTAAAGCGACGACACCCGTGCAGGGACCGTTAAGGCGGGGAGGGACGACATCCATGATTTAGCATACTACGATACCCCAGCTCTCGCGTAATGATACCCTAACTTTAGTGCGATGACACCCGAAAGGCCAAATCCTACGACACCCCTGCTCTCACATAAGGACACCATAGCTTTAAATTGATGACACCCCAGCTCTCGCGTAACGACACCCTAGATTTAGCGCGACGACACCCGAAAGGCCAAATCCTACGACACCCCTGCTCTCACGTAAGGACACCATAGCTTTCAATCGATGACACCCCAGCTCTTGCGTAACGACACCCCAGCTCTCGCATAACGACACCCCTGTTCTCAATTTATGACACTCTAGTTTTCATTTTACGACATCATATATGAAAACTTAAGAAACTGGAAAGTAGAAAAGGCATAAATATGAATAAATCGATGACACCACTGTTCTCAATATAAAAATTTTTCAATTGCATTAAATCTGAAACAATGTCAATATGAATAAATTACATGAAATTTTCAATCAAAGAAGAATGAATAAATTAAGAACAATTTGTCACAAAGTCATTGATCTTCTGGTTGAGGCCTTCTCTCAATATCGTCGCAGCTAATTGTCTATGGTAATCTCTTATTTCCTCTTCCGTGAAATCCATCTTCATATCAGGATTGTTCCATCGAGCAAGGCATTCCATGTATCTTAGATAGTGTATGCTGCAATCTAGCGATCCGGTCGGTTGGCTTGGGCAATCTGAAATCTCTTCCATCGGCCAAGTCGTCACCTCTTCTTGTCGCAGTATATATGGAATATGTGGCCAAGAATGTTATGCCATTTCTTTGCATTGGCCTTATACCTAGCATTGCATTTTAATGAATTCAGGTGCATGAACACCTTTCTTTCTATGTCGATAGCCCAGATACCAGTGCGAATTATCCGAGTTGATTATGGTGAAAAGAAATCGGAACTAGGCCTTATCTTCATCGGATACATTGTCAAATATCGAAGCCCCTGATGTTGCAGCGAGTTCATAAGCACTTAATGGAGAATTTAGACACATGGCGGCTATGAAAACTGATGCAAAGATACACTTATGGTATCGGTTCGGATGCTCTGTCCAGGTGCTCATCAAAAACTCATGGCCGGCATCAATTATCTGTCAATGCAATGTAAACCGATTAATAATATTCTAAAATCAACAATGAGAAAAGGTTTCTTGAGATACTTACATCGTCCATTATCATATCATTGTTAATGAGATCTCGAAGACTTTTCCTTGTTATAACGCCACCTAACTTATTGGTGTACACGATCTTGTCGGTTATTCGTTCGCTCAAATTTTTTTTTTTAATAATTTAGTCATCTTCGACTATTATGTTGGCCTTTGATGTGCCCACTGTCTTCGACGACTTCTGGGACGGGTTATCTCATAAGAATCTCCTCTGACCTTGGATGCCTTACGCTTCTCGGCTCCTTTTTAACCTCTTAACAAGCGAAGGCATTCCAACGATTTCTATGTCCCCATCATCATCCTTTGGTGCAGAGGTGCCAAGTTTATTATCAGATTTGGACTCCTCTTAGCCCTCCGTAGAATGCCCCTCCCCCTCTTCTCCTCCTCTTTATTTTATTCCCATGCTCTGTTTGATCATCCAAGGAATCCCCCTCCAATCTCTTATCCTCTGTTTTTGCATTCCCTGGCTCAGTTGGACACTCAGAGGAATGGTCCTCCTCCCTCTTCTTCTCCTCAGTATTTCCATTCCCATGCTCACAAAGACACTCCAGGGAATGCCCCTCCTCTGTCTTCCCATCTCCCTTGTCCTCCTCATTTCTTGCATTGCTTTCCTTTCTGAGTAGTTAACTGAGGAGGCTTTCAGCAATGGCCAACCTGTGCCTGACATCATCGAGTTGATCCTTAATGCACGCCAATTCAATCCTCAACTCGACACACCTGCACAACTATCTGTTGGTTCAGGCGATGCTACTTTCTGTTGAGTGAGAAGCCAGCGCTCTTGTGATAGTGGTACAGTAGCTCCCTCCTTCTGCAAAGCAAGACGATAAACAAATTAATATTAAGTAGAAATATTAACACATTAAGTAAAAAAATATGGTCAGAGCAATAGAGCAATGTATTAGCTTACCAAGTCGTGAGGCTGCATGTTGACAATCTGAACCGACTGGATCTTCATTTGGTTGTCATACCACTTCAATAGTCGGGGCAATTTATCGGGATATACTGGTGCTCGCATTGATGAATGCTCAAGGAACCACGCCTGAACATGATAATTTTGGGATATGAAAAAATATAATATTAACAAAAAAATTATACTAAGGACACTCACTCTGCATCTCAATAAACCTTACCACCAGCGCTGCCGAGCATCCGAATAGGGTAGGCTGCCTCCTAACCTTGTTTGCTCTCTTTGAGTGGACCGGCTCCTCGGAACGCAAGCAAGCAGTGACTTTTTGGAGAGCCAGAACAATCAACTCCTTGAATGCCGAAGCTCAGTCGACCCTCTCTAGTTGACTTAAGTCATCCAAGTGCTGGATGAGATACCGTGGACATGTCTGATTAGACTTTGGAGCCAAAAATATGGCAAACATGTAAGCGATCCATAGTCTAACGGTATCCTTGACCTCCTCCTGTATCTTGGATGATCGAGTTGAAATATTAACTTCTCTAATCCTTTCTGACAAAGATCTAAATCCTGGCCAAATCGTCTGAACAACCTTCTGTTGAACAACTAGCTGGACGTATCGATCTTCGTCCCATGAGCTGGAAGACCCAGAATAAGTGCGACTTTGTTGGCACTGAATAAAACCTGCTTGCCATAGAAAATGGACTTGTCGCCTCCGTTGTGACATCTTATGATGTCTGCTAGCAGTCGCCCATCGACTGTGAACATCTGCATGTCAACGAAGGCACCAAATGGGGTATGTCGTATAAGTTTTGTATGCTGTGTCGTAAACCCCATCTTTCAAACCTTCTGAACATATACGGCCGGCCTGCAACTATTCTTAAACAACTAGGAAGCCTTCACTGGGGTGACTGAAATAATTTTCATATCATCTAAAATAGGGGATAAAACATACTTGTCAGTGGCTGCCATTATGTATGAACTAGGGTGTCATGATATTTTAAGAGAGGATGGCATAATATCTTAACAAAGGGATAAGCATACCTGAAGGAGTCGCATCCTCATTCGAATAAAGAACGATGTATTTGCTTTGTTCCGCCATTTTCTCCTTCCGGTTCTTCTTTGTTCGCGGTCTTTGTCCACAAACGAAAGCACTCATCTCCATGAATGAAGTAGATGGAAGAAAGAATGTGGAAGAAATTTAGGACACCAGTGGCTTCTCGAGCAACAAACGAAGGACCTAGGGTTCAAAATTTTTTTTATACCGACCTCAGAGAAATATGAAAGGACATCAGGAGCGTCACGATCATATCACTGATATGCAAACCCGTAGCAACCGGCCACGCTATGCAACTTTTCTCGAAAAGATGGCATAGCTGAGTTACTAGGGTGTCATCGAATTACAACTAGGGTGACGTCAAAATTTCCGCCTAGTTCAAATATATCGTAGTGGTGTCATAAGTTTTACTAAGGGTGTCGTAATGTTTCAACTGGGGTGTCGCGAACGACATCCGATGAAATAACTTACGACACCCCAGAAATAATCTAATGACACCCCAGCCTTCGCAGGCCTTCTCTCCAGCATCCGTCATAAGCACGGGGGTATCGTAGCGTTGTCGCTAGGGTGTCGTAAGATTTCAACTAGGGTGTCGCAAAATTTTCAGACGAATTCCTCTTGGGGTGTCGTGGGCCTTCTCTCCAGCGTCCGTTATAAGCACGGTGTCTTAGCTGAAACTGTTCAGGCAGGGCCTAACGACACCAAGGTTCACATATTATGACACCCTAGCTAAAATTATTCAGGCAGAACTAACGACACCCCAGAAAATAACTTACGATACCCGAGCTGTCAAATGACGACATCCTAGCTCCAAATGTTAGCTATAGAACTTACGACACCTCTGAAATAATCTAACGACACCCCAGCCTTGCGACACCCAAGGAAACATTACGACACTGTAGGCCTTTTTGATCGCAAAGGTTATAAGCATGGGTGTCGTAGCATTGTCGCTAGAGTCGTTCAGTTTTAACTAGGGTGTCGCGAAGATTTTCGGGTGAATTCCTTTTGGGGTGTCGCAAGGCTTTTCTCCAGCGTCCATTGTAAGCACGGGGGTGTCGTAGTTTATCGCTAGGGTGTTGTAAGGTTTTAACTAGGGTGTTGTGAAGATTTTCGGACGAATTCCTCTGGGGTGTCGCGGGCCTTCTCTCAGCATCCATTATAAGCACGAGTGTCTTAGCTGAAACTGTTTAGGCAGGGCCTAACGATACCAAGGTTCACATATTACGACACCCTAGTTGAAACTGTTCAGGCATGAACTAATGGCACCCCAGAAAACAACCTACGATACCCGAGCTGTCAAATGACGACACCCTAGCTTCAAATATTAGCTATAGAACTTACGATACCTCTGAAATAATCACGATACTCCAGCCTTGCGACACCCAAGGAAACATTACGATACTGTAGGCCTTTTCGATCGCGAAGGTTATAAGCATGGGTATGTACGTTGTCGCTAGGGTGTCGTTCAGTTTCAACTAGGGTGTCATGAAGATTTTCGGGCGAATTCCTCTTGGGGTGTCGCGAGGCTTTTCTCCAGCGTCCGTTGTAAGCACGGGGGTGTCGTAGCGTTATCGCTAGGTGTCGTAAGGTTTCAACTAGGGTGTCATGAAGATTTTCGGCGAATTCCTCTTGGGGTGTCGTGGGCCTTCTCTCTAGCGTCCGTTATAAGCACGAGTGTCTTAGCTGAAGCTGTTCAGGCAGGGCCTAATGACACCAAGGTTCACATATTACGATACCCTAGTTGAAACTGTTCAGGCAGGAACTAATGACACCCCAGAAAATAACCTACGACATCCGAGCTATCAAATGATGACACCCTAGCTCCAAATGTTAGCTATAGAACTTATGACACCTCTGAAATAATCCGACGACACCCCAGCCTTGCGACACCCAAGGAAACATTATGACACTGCAGCCTTTTTGATCGCGAAGGTTATAAGCATGGGGGTATCATAGCGTTGTCGCTAGGGTGTCGTTCAATTTCAACTAGGGTGTCGTGAAGATTTTGGATGAATTCCTCTTGGGGTGTCACGAGGATTTCTCCAGTGTCTGTTGTAAGCACGGGTGTCTTAGATGAAATTGTTCAGGCAGGGCCTAACGACACCAAGGTTCACATATTACGACATCCTAGCTGAAACTGTTCAGGCAGGAAACTAATGATACCTCAAAAAATAACCTACGACACCCAAGTTGTCAAATGACGACACCCTAGCTTCAAATGTTAGCTATAGAACTTACGACACCTCTGAAATAATCCGACGAGACCCAGCCTTGCGACACCCAAGGAAACATTACGACACTGCAGGCCTTTTCGATCGCGAAGGTTATAAGCATGGGTATCATAGCGTTGTCGCTAGGGTGTCGTTCAGTTTCAACTAGGGTGTCACAAAGATTTTTGGGCAATTCCTCTTGGGGTATCGCGAGGCTTTTCTCCAGCGTCCATTGTAAGCATGGGTGTCGTAGCGTTGTCACTAGGGTGTCATAACGTTTCAACTAGGGTGTCGCGAATGATTTTTGGGCAAATTCCTCTTGGGGTGTCGCGGGCCTTCTCTCCAGCGTCCGTTATAAGCACTGGTGTCATAGCATTGTTGCTAGGATATCGTGATGTTTAAACTGCGGTGTCACGAAGGATTAAAACTACGATACGACCCCGAAAGAAACAAATGACACTCCTGATTAAAACTACAATACGACACCCGAGAAAACAACCTATGACACCCTATAAAACAACTTACGACATCCCAGAAAGATGTTATGACACCCCAGTTCTCATAGTTGTAAATGTGATGATACCCCAAAAACAACCTACGACACTCGAGCTGTCAGATGACGATACCCTAGCTCTGAAATAATCCTAAAGAAACCACAACCTTGCGACACTCAAAAAAATATTATGACACTGCAGCTACAAACCTTCGACACTCTAGTTCTTATATAACGACACCCCGGATGTAACCGTTAAGCCACGCCCCAACCGTCACCAGCTCTCATATTGGGACACCCTAGCTGAAACTGAATTTAGAAAATCGTAGGACACCCGAGTTGTCAAATGACGACACTAGAGCTATACGGACATAAAATAACGGGGAATATAGGCCAAAACACTCTAACGACACCCCAGTTCATAAGGTATAACATCTTAGTTAAAAGAGTATGACATTTGTGCTACAAAACACTAAACTCAAGGTGTTGGCATTCGTGTAGAAAAACATTAAACGCTAAACAGTTATAACTCCCAGAATGTCATAACTGTTTTGGTCTAAGGAAGTTACCCACGCATTAAACGGTTTCCTTAGGCATTAACTTCCTCTAACGACAAAAAAAAGTTAGTGTAATAAAGGAGCTTTACAAAGAAGTGGGAACAAGGACTTTTTACTTCATGCGATGACATTTTCTCAAAAGGTTATGAAGAAGTCTTCGATAGTTACGTATTCCAGCCTCGAAGCTGAAATATTTTCTTTCGACCGATAATCAAAACAGGAGCAAAACCTGACACCAGACTCTCAGAGCAAAGGCTCAGGATCTTGCTCAAACCTTGGACTGATTCCTTGCATCCGAAAGACAGAGCGAGGGGAAGAATGTTTTAGAATCAGAAAGAGTTTCTCTTGCATAGATATAATCCAAGAAAAAATGACGGTAGAAGTAGGCTGGAGGGAAAGGGCATTTTCGTTTGTACACTATTTTTAAAATAAAGGTGAAGCACTTTTAATGGACGTCACGATCAAACGTAACATCGTAGCAGAGCTATACCGTCCTACATCGTCACTCCATGCAGGATTCACGTGAATCAATAAGGAGAGGCAGTGCAGCCCACGTAGGACTTGCTGCACCGGAGGCAGTGTACAAAGACTTTCCATGCTGTGCATTATGCCAACCAGAGGGTTGGTGACTGCGAGTTTACTCATTCACTGGGACCCTGCGGCGAGAACGTCTGCGCTAGTTTGGCAAGGGGTTCTCAAAACGGGATCGATGCAGTGAAGCCCTGGTCCGATGAGAAGCCGTACCATGAGCATGGCTCGAACCAGTGCTTGGATCGCACGGACTGCTCGCACTCCACGCAGATGGCGTGGTGCAACTCCGTTTGGCCTGGGCTTGGCTGTTGTGCTAGGGTGAAGTGCCATGGCTTTGGTGGTACATGCTTCGTCATGTCAAACTATGATAAATTTATTGAAGCAAATTATGGTTACCTAGTTGATAAGACTGAATAGAGTTATACTCTATGTTCTTAAGACAACTTCTTTCCGCAACGGTGCTTACGGTCTGTATGACGATTATCTTCCAAGATAGAACAATCTTCTTTTAATGATTGCAGCACTTCAATTCATCAAAAAATTTGAACCAAGAATACTTCTCTTTTTTCTATGCACTATAGCTATGTTTTCCTAAGAAGAGTACGCAAATGCCTAAGAGAGAAAAAGAATTAGAATTGGATTGAATTGAATGAAATGAAAGTGTCTACGATCCTATTTATAGCCTTTAGGTGCCCTTTAAAAGCGGTTCTACGGTTTAATTTGAATTTGAATTAATTGATTGGATTTGATCAAAGAAAGTCTTTGATACACCGATTCATTCTATGATAAGATGATCAGCCGATCATATAACCCGATCCTCGTCCCGATATGATATTTCACCATCGTGATTTGATGATCACATTATCAAATAGGTAGTTGCACGGCTTTGATATGCCGTTTCAAGATCGAAACGATGACTTATCACAACAGATGAGCGATGAGAAGATCGAAGCGATGCCTTATCTCCAACGGTCCAATTGGTCAATAGTTGATTGGTCAGTCGATCGTGTGTGCCGTTAAATCGACATTGCCGTAATCACAATCGTGATTGATTACCACATCTCAGTGTTCAATCTTGACCCTTCATCCGATCGTTGATCAATGATCAATTTGATCCTGATATGATGATCAACGATCAATTGATCTTAGTCCCTTATCTTAATCCGAACAATCTCCAACGTTAGATCCTCATAATCAAGAAAATTTTAAAGCCACTCAAGCTCCTCGCGACGATGCACTGCGAAGTACACCTATATTGCGCCCTTTGCACATGCGCATGTGCAGCAGCAAGCTCTCCACTTATGGTGAGCCTAAGGAACTTAAGCATGAAGAAAGATGTTTCCATATAAGTGAACCTTCGTTTCTTAATTTTTTTGGGACTAAATATCCTCTCAATTTTTTATTCACATACATAAGGAGGTAATGAGCTTTCAAGATCTATTAGAGTATTTAAGGCCTTTTAGCCCATTACCCAATAAAATTTTAGATGATGCTCCTTTTATTTGATGGAATTAACCTGCAACATGTTAGTTTAGTTGATTAGAGTTTGATATCTAATGTGTATGGTGTTATTTGGTAGGACAAGATGGCATCGGTAGTTGTTGTTGGATAGTTTCTGATCAAACATTGACGGTTGTTTTCTCACCAAAATCTGCAAGATTGTTATGAAACTAATTAAGAATGGAACTAGGGTGTCCATGAGGGCATGCTTATAAGTTATTCCATCTCGAAAACAATTTTGACAGCGATTTAGTAGTTTAGAATCCTCCATGACGTATCATTTCCTTCTTTTCTATCTCCCTCTGCCATCATTAGCTAACATAACTACTACTTCTGAGATATAAATCTCTTCTGCAAGCGTAACAAGATTTCTTTTTTTTTTTATACACCTGTCACGAAAGCATATATTAGAAATTTCTTATAATGCGTTTATTTCCAAAGTCTATAAAACGGTGACAATTTTGGCGTGATTAATCTACCTACCCTCCAAAATCTCTTTGAAACATATTTAATGATTCACCAACCAATTAATTAAATAGAGATTTTATTGTGATTTTGGCCTTCGTTGAATCGTTGCTGGCTTTCATCACCCATCGGCCAGCAAACCCCACTACAAATCTACAATCCGTTTTGGCTATTGAAGCCCTAACCCTACCTTTCCCTTTCAAAGGACACGCGAAACCTCCCACTCCCTTCTCTTTCCTCTTTGCCGTTCCGCGTTTTTAACTTGCGAGGCCTGGAAATCGTACCCGTTTTCGCGTTCTACTCCATCGGAGAAGAGTCCCAATCCAATAGCAATCTGCGTGAATAAAACATCATAGACGAAGAGGAAGAAGACTAACAAGTCAGTGTTGGTCAGAGGGGGAGAGAGCGGAGGAAGCAGAAGATGTGCAGCGAGTGCGACTGCGACTGCCGGCCGCTGGGGTGGCTTCTGGGCCTCCCCTTCGCCCTCCTCTCCCTTCTTGTCTCCATCATCGGCGTCGCCATCTGGATCGTCGGGTATGTGTTTGAGGAAAATCCTTTCTCTTGCTTCTTTCGCAAACAGGCTCTCCCTCTCTCTCTCTCCCCTCTAAAAAATTTCTAAAGATGAAGGAATTGAAAGGAATCATGGCCCGTTTCTTTTGGATTGGAATCCTTGTTCGCAGGTTGTTGCTGTCGTGCATCTGCCCGTGCTGCCTGTGCGTGACGGTGGTGGTGGAGTTGGCCATCGAACTCATCAAAGCCCCCCTCCACGTTATGGAGTGGTTCACATCCCAGATCCCCTGTTAGGTAGCGCCTACTTCTATCTTCTTCTTATCCTTTTCTATATAGCTACGCGCTAGCTTTTATTTCGCATAGGGTCTTTATGCTGCTATGGCTGTGTGACGTTCTTACTTCTCTTTTGTATCTGTAAATTGATTGTATATTTTCAAAGTTGCGTTCCTTGACATCCGAAAATTTCATGCCTTGTTGGATTGGCTATTTATCGCTGTCCTTGTGAACGCTGTCCTTGTGGAATGACACTCCGTTTGGATCCTTGGAGAGAGAGAGAGAGGTGAAAGGAGAAAGAAAAGATTAAAGAAATTGAGAATAAAATTAAAAGAGAAATGGAGAAAAAATTAAAGAAATTGAGAATAAAAATGAAAAAGAAATGGATGTGAGGGGTGTTTCTCTTAACACTTTTTGTAATCACTGGGAAAGCGTGTAAATTTCAGATGAATAGGAAAACAGGGTTTAATCTCCATCGCTGGGATGAATTTGAAAGCGGAATATGGAGAAGCAAAAATTATTCAATCCAATTATCTTTTTTTCCCGTTCAACATTTATTGAAACATTTGGATTAAATCATTTTTTAGAAGGATAACAAAGTATTTTTAAAAATTGGTATACAATTTTTTGGTTTCCAGATTTTGCCTTAATTCGTGAATGTATATATACAACTCACTCAACATGAATCTACTAATCCGTGAATATATAAATATGCGCACCTTAGGTGAAATAATTTGTTTTAAAACGAAAAAAAGGATAGGAGTAAGTCAAACTATTTACTCTGGTTAAGTTCATTTCTGTGTACCGGGTATACCAGTGGTTGTTCTTGTAAGCATATATTGGGCAAGCTCATGGGGAACTTAGGACATCTCTCTCTCACTAATTCAACTTTTGATCGTGGAGTCAGCCATGCTCCATTCTAAATCTTGATTGTATAGTTAATATATTTTATGGAAGAGATCATCAAATTGCAGAGACCAAATTGATTCTCAGCCTCTAGTGGTAGGTAAAGAGGAGGAAAAGGTGGCTTGGAGGAAGATGGATTGGGACAGGAGACGGGGGAGGAGAATGGCCAAGCTCGAGGTTTTTAGAGGGCTGGTAGTGGAGGGGTTAAGGTTTGTTGAAATCCAGCGCAGGTTGAGGGGTCCTCTAGTGGAAGGGCTGACAGAACGCCATGGCCGATCTTGTGCTTTAGAGAGATAAAAATAGGACGTCAAGATATAGAGGTTGATTGGAAAAGGAGAGAGAACTTAAGTTGGGAGGTTGAGAGAGATTGTGCCATGTAGAGGCCAAGTGGAAGCATGGCTGGGAGAGGGGGTAGGTGCTTGGAGAGGGGAGTGCAGAGGAGTTGGACATGTAGAGTGGGGCTTAGGTCAGTCAATCTGATGACGCCAAGTCATCTTCCTCAAACGTCAGGGAAAACGGACGTCCTTCTTCTCGAAGCCCTGCAAGAAAAGTTCCCGGAGACCGGCAATACCGGTAGGGACCCTCCGACGATCAAGTCAGTCACTTGGGCTCAGACAAAGAACCGCTCAGCGAAAAAGAACTGAGGCAGAAAACCAGAGTTCAGATCCCTACTTACAGCGCGAGCACGTGCTTTTATACCTGTCCGAATGTCCTATCTTACTATTCGGAAGATCACCGTCGTATCATCGCTGCGCGCATCGGAGGCATCCCGTACCACTTGCCGATGTGATGTCGCACGTGTCCAACAGCCGCGAAGGCACTCAGTGTGCGCCGTCGGATGATATGACCGAGCACAGTCGCAAGTGGTAGCGAATCATACGCAGTAGTGAGGCATGGCTATGCACAGGGACATGCAATGCACCATACGCCGTTATGAGGTATGGCCCTTCGTAACGGGGTGCAATCACGGGCGTACTGAGAGTCACGTGGGTGCGCCGCGGCCTGAAGTCGTCACTTCTTTCGACGATTGAACTACATGCCAATCGCAGATGACTCCACCCTGAGACCGGAAGAGGTCCCGGGGTCAAGAGACGATGACCCCACCCTGAGACCGGAAGGGGTCCCGGGGTGGGAAAATGCCGGTGCACCTCGAGATCGGTGGGGGT
The DNA here is from genome assembly GCA_900491605.1 of Calamus simplicifolius. Taxonomy (NCBI): domain Eukaryota; kingdom Viridiplantae; phylum Streptophyta; class Magnoliopsida; order Arecales; family Arecaceae; genus Calamus; species Calamus simplicifolius. The sequence goes on from UESW01004144.1 coordinate 1,221,242, forward strand.
CTCGGGGTTAAGAGATGATGACCCCATCCCGAACCGAAAGGGGTCTCGGGGGTGGGGAAATGCCAGTGCACCCCGAGACCGGTGGGGGTCTCGGGGTCAAGAGATGATGACCCCACCCCGAGACCGAAAGGGGTCCCGGGGGTGGGGAAATGCCGGTGCGCCCCGAGACCGGTGGGGGTCTCGGGGTCAAGAGATGATGACCCCACCCCGAGACTGGAAGGGGTCCCGGGGGTGGGGAAATGCCAGTGCGCCCCGAGACCGGTGGGGTCTCGGGGTCAAGAGATGACGACCCCACCTCAAGACCGGAAGGGGTCTCGGGGGTGGGAAAATGCCAGTGCACCCGAGACTGGTGGGGGTCTCGGGGTCAAGAGATGATGACCCCACCTCGAGACCGGAAGAGATCCCGGGGTGGGGAAATGCCGGTGCACCCCGAGACCGGTGGGGGTCTCGGGGTCAAGAGATGATGACTCCACCCCGAGACCGGAAGGGGCCCGAGGGTGGGGAAATGCCGGTGCACCCCGAGACCGGTGGGGGTCTCGGGGTCAAGAGATGATGACTCCACCCCGAGACCGGAAGGGGTCCCGGGGGTATGGAAATGCCGGTGCACCCGAGACCGGTGGGGGTCCCGGGGGTGGAGAAATGCCGGTGCACCCCGAGACCGGTGGGGGTCTCGGGGTCAAGAGATGATGACCCCACCCTGAGACCGGAAGGAGTCCCGAGGGTGGGGAAATGCCGATGCGCCACGAGACCGGTGGGGGTCTCGAGGTTAAGAGATGATGACCCCACCCCGAGACCGGAAGGGGTCCCGGGGGTGGGGAAATGCCGGTGCACCCCGAGACCGGTGGGGGTCTCGGGGTTAAGAGATGATGACTCCACCCCGAGACCGGAAGGGGTCCCGGGGTGGAGAAATGCCGGTGCGCCCCGAGACCGGCGGGGGTCTCGGGGTTAAGAGATGATGAGCCCACCCCGAGACCGAAAGGGGTCCCGGAGTGGAGAAATGCCGGTGCGCCCCGAGACCGGTGGGGGTCTCGGGGTCAAGAGATGATGACCCCACCCCGAGACCGAAGGGGTCCCGGGGTGTGGGAAATGCCGGTGCACCCCGAGACCGGTGGGGGTCTCGGGGTCAAGAGATGATGACCCCACCCCGAGATCGGAAGGGTCCCGGGGGTGGGGAAATGCCGGTGCACCTCGAGACCGGTGGGGGTCTCGAGGTTGTTAGCCGCCGTTACCTTTTATCCTGACGATGCGGGATCAGTCATATCAGATGCTCCCTCACCCCTGGGGCGAAGCGGATCCCGCCGTTGAGGCGCAAGGGGTGTTCTCCACGTGGCTGATCCTCGTCCTCGTCTTTTTATGCGGACGGCCTGGGGAATGTAAGGAGGCGGCCCTCCGTACGCTGTGCCCGCCACGATCGACCTTGAGAGAGAGAACTGGCTGTTCGAAGTTCGCGCGAAAAGCCGCATCATCATTACCTTTCCTTACGGCGACGTCAGCAGGGTCCCACCACTGGCCGGGGGCGTGCCGCACTACGCGCTGGGGCGCTCCTCGAGGCGAGCCAGCCTCTAGCAAGGGGCCATGTGGTCGACGAGACGTGGCGGGATGATTTGAAAACCTATTAAAGCTAAGCGAGGAGTTGAATTGACGCCATGCCGCTCCTCTTGTCATCGTCTCCTTCTGCGCTTACGCTCCGACCTCCCCTGCAACCTGCGGGCCTGCGTCTGGTTTCCTCCCTTCCAGGTTAGCTCTTTCCCATCCTAGACTTCTGTCCTTCTGCTCATGAGTTCTCCTTCCTGGACCTCGGAGGACGGTTCTGAGGATCGTCCTCCTTCCGAGATGTGTTGTACCTCTCCTGTCCTTTCCCCTTCGATCGAGTGGTCCTCTGATTCAAAGGACCATGTCCCCCTGGCCCGGCGATGGGCCACCGGTGGAGCCCCATCAAGGGGCCACCGGCCGGAGGCTGGCGCCTCCTCNATGCAAAGGCTCCGAATATGGATGCGAGAGCTGGGGGGGCCTCCGCGGGTGGACCGGCCCCGCAGCGCTGCCCCCCAGCGCGACCGGCTGAAACTCCCTTCGTCTGAGTCGTCACCATGACTCCGAGATCTTGGAGAAAGGAGCAAAAGGTAAGTTGCTGGCTCGATGTCTTTCTTACACCCCCTTTCTTGGCGTGCCAATCTGATGACGCCAAGTCACCTTCCTCAAACATCGAGGAAAACAGACGTCCTTCTCCTCGGAGCCCTGCAAGAAAAGTCCCCGGAGACCGGCGATACCGGTAGGGACCTCCGACGATCAAGTCAATCACTTGGGCTCAGACAAAGAACCGCTCAGCGAAAAAGAACTGAGGCGGTTAGGGTTTTGCTGGGAGGAAGAAAGCTCAGAAAACTAGAGTTTAGATCCCTACTTACAGCGCGAGCACGTGCTTTTATACCTGTCCGAATGTTCTATCTTACTGTTTCGGAAGATCACCGTCGTATCATCGCTGCGTGCGTCGGAGGCATCCCGTACCGCTTGCCGATGTGATGTCGCATATGTCCAACAGCCGCGAAGGCACTCAGTGCGCGCCGTCGGATGATATGACCGAGCACAGTCGCAAGTGGTAGCGAATCGTACGCCGTAGTGAGGCATGGCCATGTACAGGGACATGCAATGCACCATACGCCGTTATGAGGTATGGCCCTCCGTAACGGGGTGCAATCACGGGCGTACTGAGAGTCACGTGGGTGCGTTGTGCGGCCTGAAGTCGTCACTTCTTTCGACGATTGAACTACATGCCAATCGCTGATGACTCCACCCTGAGACCGGAAGAGGTCCCGGGTCAAGAGACGATGACCCCACCCTGAGACCGGAAGGGGCCCCGGGGGTGGGGAAATGCCGGTGCACCCCGAGACCGATGGGGGTCTCGGGGTTAAGAGATGATGACCCTACCTCGAGACCGGAAGGGGTCTCGGGGCGGGGAAATGCCAGTGCACCCCGAGACCGGTGGGGGTCTCGGGGTCAAGAGATGATGACCCCACCCCGAGATCGGAAGGGGTCCCGGGGGTGGGGAAATGCCGGTGCGCCCCGAGATCGGTGGGGGTCTCGGGGTCAAGAGATGATGACCCCACCCCGAGACCGGAAGGGTCCCGGGGGTGGGGAAATGCCAGTGCGCTCCGAGACCGATGGGGGTCTTGGGGTCAAGAGATGACGACCCCACCCCGAGACCGGAAGGGGTTCCGGGGATGGGGAAATGCCAGTGCACCCCGAGACCGTGGGGGTCTCGGAGTCAAGAGATGATGACCCCACCCCGAGACCGGAAGAGATCCCGGGGGTGGGGAAATGCCGGTGCACCCCGAGACCGGTGGGGGTCTCGGGGTCAAGAGATGATGACTCCACCCCGAGACCGGAAGGGGCCCCGGGGGTGTGGAAATGCCGGTGCACCCCGAGACCGGTGGAGGTCTCGGGGTCAAGAGATGATGACTCCACCCCGAGACCGGAAGGGGTCCCGGGGGTGGGGAAATGTCGGTGCACCCCGAGACCGGTGGAGGTCTCGGGGTCAAGAGATGATGACTCCACCCCGAGACCGGAAGGGGTCCCGGGGGTGAGGAAATGCCGGTGCACCCCGAGACCGGTGGGGGTCTCGGGTCAAGAGATGATGACCCGACCCCGAGACCGGAAGGGGTCCCGGGGGTGGGGAAATGTCGGTGCGCCCCGAGACCGGCGGGGGTCTCGGGGTCAAGAGATGATAACCCCACCCCGAGACCGGAAGGGGTCCCGGGGGTGGGGAAATGTCGGTGCGCCCCGAGACCGATGGGGGTCTCAGGGTTAAGAGATGATGACCCCACCCCGAGACCGAAAGGGGTCCCGGAGGTGGGGAAATGCCGGTGCACCCCGAGACCGGTGGGGGTCTCGGGGTCAAGAGATGATGACTCCACCCCGAGACCGGAAGGGGTCCCGGGGGTGGGGAAATGCCGGTGCGCCCCGAGACCGGCGGGGGTCTCGGGATTAAGAGATGATGACCCCACCCCGAGACCGGAAGGGGTTCCCGGGGTGGGAAAATGCCGGTGCGCCTCGAGACCGGTGGGGGTCTCGGGGTCAAGAGATGATGACCCCACCCCGAGACCGGAAGGGGTCCCGGGGGTGGGGAAATGCCGGTGCATCCCGAGACCGATGGGGGTCTCGGGGTCAAGAGATGATGACCTCATCCCGAGACCGGAAGGGATCCCGGGGGTGGGGAAATGCCGGTGCACCCCTAGACCGGTGGGGTCTCGAGGTTGTTAGCCGCTGTTACCTTTTATTCTGACGACGCGGGATCAGTCATATCACAATCTAATGCAGGTTTTGCATAAGCTTTGAAGAGGGGAATGCAGAGGAGTTGGAAATGTAGAGTGGGGCTTAGGTCAGTCAATCTAATGCAGGTTTTGCATGAGCTGTAGGGATCCATTAGCTTGACTTATAGCTTGTGATTCAGCTGAGTCTCCAAATTTGGAGATTCAGATTGGCATACTTTGTAGTTGGATTTGTGGTGCATGTCAACTTGAATCATGTCAAACAGATGCATTTACTTCGGTGGACTTTCTAGCACATACCCTGGAAAGGAATCAAAGGTCGGCATGGCATCCATGCAGCTATCCTCGACTCTGCGCCAATTCTTTTCGAGTATTAGGAACTCCAAACAGCTATCGGCTGGCTACACTCTTCGTTGGAAAATTGGCTGTGCTAGTGTCGATGCTTCAAGACTTCGATTCTTGAGATACTCTCTATTCTTCTAGTTACGCGATTGTAAAAATATTATGTCATTAGCAATCGTTTAATAGTCATGTTATGTACTTACTAATGTAACGTAAGTACTCTGATTTTCTTACAGTCATTGTTGCTCATTTTCATGACTATTGAATGGTTCCGAGCTTAAATCTCGATGTCTCTAGTAATTATATCATTGATTGCAAGATTTTTACTGCAAAATATTATGAGACACTATATGGGAAACAGGTTCCCTTGTATTCTAATGAATTTAAAAAACCTTGCTAACAATACAAAATAGAAGGTATCAAAATTACTCAAGAATCCATATTTTTTGAATAATTATTACCTATATAACATTACATGAAAAAATAATTTATTCATATATTTTTGGTTCATTAGAAAATGACTTTGATATATGTTATTTATATTTTTTTTTACATTATAATTAAGTTTATTCTATAAACCTACTTTACATGCTAATTATATACTATTTCTCGATAATAGAAAGTTAATTTTCTCTTATCAAAATATATTTTCAGTTAATCATGTATAAATTTTATTTTTAAAATAAAAATAATTTTTTATAGTTATTAATTAAATAACAGTATTGTATCTTTTTGATGCGTCGTAAAATCGTCATTACGTCAATATCATGCGCACGACGAAAAGGTTGGGATCACTTTCAACTTCTGATATGCCAATATCGCGTTCGGAAAAAGATAAATTTAATACGTCTCAACGAGGCCGAGCTATCCTCATACCTCGGTCAGACCAAGCTATCCTTATACCTCGGTCAGATCAAGCTATCCTTATACCTCGGTTAGATCGAGCCGCTCCTATACCTTGATCGGATCGAGCTGTTCCCGTGCTCTAGTCTGACTGAGTTACTTTTACTTCTCAGCAGAATCAAGGAATCCTTGAAACTCTACGGAACCGAGCTACCTCCACACCTAGCCCAAGTGCGCTCGTTACCTATCATCATGATGAACGGCTCCGATCGCCTAATTCCCAAAGTGTTTTCCCCAAAATAGAAATAAAGGACCAAGTGCGAAAAAATTTAAATTCATGATAAGCCGACTAGATTCTTACCACGTGGGTCCCCAACCATCCTAAGTGGGAAATAAAGCCAATAATGTCGAACATGGCCTAGAGCCTATAAATTACCGAATCTCAAAGCATTAGCTAGCCTCTCTAGCCATTGATCCTCTAACTAACCAGATTTGAGTGCTACCAGCCTCATAACAAATTTGATTCGAATCATGACGGTTTTCGATTCCCTGTGACACGTCCAAGAAGTCAGGTAATTGCTTGCCATCATGCCAGCAGCTTATAAATACCCTGTCCAAAAATTCTTCAGGTATGTTGACTCTTTCATTGAAAACTCCATTGAAGCTCAAGCAGAGTTCTCGGTCCCTTAAGAGGCCATTATTGAAGGACTCTTGCTGCTTGCTGTGAATCTTCACTGACTTGGGCGTCAAAGGATCTTTCGCAGAGGACCACCCTCAACGTTCTCTGCATGAGGACTGTCTTACAGGTCCACCCAAGCAAGAGACTGGTGTTCAGATCTAGAGGTGGGTTGCATTCGAGTCAGAGAAAGGATTTCTACGGCAACAGATTAGCGCTAGAGGAAGGGGCCTCAAGTCTCATAAACTTGTGATCAAGGAAACAAGGCTGAAAATCAAAAGAACAACCCTTCAATGGCCAATCGAAGGAGAGCAACTTTTGATGCTCAAGATCAGACCACCTCCCAAAGGCCTGATCCCGCAAACAACATGGTGCCTCCGCAGCCGCCATCGACCGAGACTCCCTCACCACCGGCAACTATGGTCACCCAGGATCAATTCACTGCGCTAGTCCAGCAAGTTCAAGCTCTGGCTTAGTTGGTGCAAGAACTTTATGGGGTTCCCTGTCCGGCTGCCCCTGCTCCATAGCTCCCCAATGGGGTCGCCGCCCCAGGTCCTTCGGCGATTTCTTCTTCTAACCTGCTCGAAGTCACGAGCCATCCTCAGCAGCCCAACCAAAGAGGGCTTAAACCAACACCACAAAGGGCTCGAGAGTTGAGCCCACCTAGATCTCGGTGAGCTTGATCTCTCTCTTCGAGGTACTCTCGCCATGACTCGTCGCCGCGGCCATGATCCTCTCACTCCCTCTCTCCTGCTATCCAGAACGAGAAGGTTCAAAGACAGCTCCAGGAGATGCATCGAGAGTGACGGCAAGAGCTAGATGTCATTAAGCAAGCTCCACAACCCCAATCGAAGATGGAAAAGGGCATCCACTTCTCCGAGAAGATCATGTGCGAAGTGATCCCTTCCCATGTCAAGCTTCCCATCATCGAGCTGTACCATGGATCCACCGATCCCAATGATCATCTGAGCAGCTTTCAATCCATCATGATGTTCCACGGAGCGTCAAATGTGATCTTATGTCGAGCCTTCCCCTCCACTCTTAAGGGGTTCGCCAGAACCGGATTCAATAGCTTGAGCGAGGTTCCATCAATTCCTTCAACGAGCTGAGCTGTCTATTCATTAGTCAGTTCGTCAATAGTCACCACCATTGACGGAGGTCTGATTCCTTCTCCGAGGTCAAGCAACGGGAGGGGAGTCTTTAAAGAATTATCTTGGCCGCTTTAACATGGTCATGTTAGAGGTAGACCATCTCAACCATGAGGTGGCCATGTCCTTGGCGAACGGGGTATCAAAAGAGGGTGACTTCTATCTAACCCTGGAGGCCAACTATCTGAAGAGCCTCTCCGATATGATGGCTTTAACGAATAAGCATGCCAGGTTGATGAGTCACGGAGGTCAGCCCAAGCCGAGCAATCAAAGAGGAAAGAGTCCAAAGGCTCGGAGAGGAATCAACCTTCTCGCCGTACAAGTCCGCCCCATCGCCAGAGAGCTCCTCTATCGCCATCCAGGGATCACACTCGAAGCCCAGCCGAGAGGTTCAATCAGTACACTCCACTCACTGCACCAAGGGCACAGATCTTGATGAAGATCGAGTGTCAGATCCCTCGGCCGCCACCTCTTTGAGAAAACATGGCCCGGAGGGATATGACCAAGTATTGCCGATTCCATCGAGATCATGGGCACGACACTGAAGAGTGCTGGCAGCTTCGAAATGAGATTGAACAACTTATCTGTCAGGGAAGGCTAGATCGGTTTAGAAGAGCCCCTGAGCCGAACAACGAAGGAGACCGTCAGTCTGAGCCTCGTCAACCTCTTCCACCGAACCCATCGGTTGTTGGCAATGTCAATATGATAGCAACGATCGGCTTTTGTCGGCCTGGCTAGATGAGAGGAAAACCCATCAAAGAAGGCCCGAACTGATGAGCTTTTTTTTTTTTTTTTCTAATGATGACCTTTGGGAGATACAATATCCACATGATAATGCTTTAGTTGTATCCCTTAACATGAACGATTATGATGTACACCGTATTTTAGTTAATAGTGGAAGCTCTGTTAATGTTTTATACTTTGATGCTTTTGTGAGAATAAATTGTGGATGAAAGATCTTTGGACCATAGACTCTACCTTGGTGGGGTTCACTGGCGATGTTATTACCCCCGAGGGAGTCATTACATTGGTGGTTCGAGCGGGCATTTGGCCCAGTATAGCCACTGACCACGCAAACTTCTTCGTAACCAAGCTTCGATCTCCCTACAATGCAATCCTCGGCAGGCCCGGATAGATTTCTCTTAAAGCTATTATATCCATTCCTCATCTCGCCATAAAGTTCTCCACAGAATGGGGAATGGGAATAGTTCGAGGAAATCAAGCCGTGGCTCGGTATTGCTTCGTTGCCGATCTTTAGTCTAGAAAGCCTAAGGTTGATGAATTGGATGGTAAGGAGGATTTTGCCGAGCAGTGGGGAGAACCAGCCGAAGAGCTCGAAGAGGTGCTGCTTGACGAAGTTCGATCAGATCGAAGCATAAGGATCGGGTCACAATTGAAGGGGAAGCCTCGGCAAGATTTGGTCAATTTTCTCCGAAGGAATGCTGATGTCTTTGCCTGGTCTGCTTCGGATATGCCGGGAATTAGCCCAGATGTCCTTGTCCATCATTTTAATGTGGATGAGACGTTTCGGCCAGTCAAGCAAAAGAAAAGAAGTTTCGCTTCTGAGCGTCAGAAGGCCATTGGAGAGGAGGTTGACAAGCTCATTAAAGCTAACTTCATTCAGGAAGTGAACTATCCCAATTGGCTGGCGAATGTTGTCCTGGTGAAGAAGTTAAATGTCAAATGAAGAATTTGCACGACTTCACGGACCCCAACAAGGCTTGCCCGAAGGACAGTTTTTCTCTGTCCCGGATTGATCAACTTGTGGACGCTACTTCGGGCCACCAGATGCTAACTTTCATGAATGCTTATTCAGGCTACAATCAAATTTCGATGGCACCCGAGGATGAAGAAAAGATCACCTTCATTACCGATCGAGGTATTTATTGTTACCGAGTCATGCCTTTTGGTTTAAAAAATACAGGCGCAACCTACCAAGGACTGATCAATAAGGTCTTCAAAGGACAATCGGTCGGAACATGAAGGTTTATGTTAATGACATGCTGGTTAAGAGTGAGGCATCCGAGGATGAAGAAAATATCGCCTTCATTACCGATCGAGGTATTTATTGTTATCGAGTCATGCCTTTTGGTTTAAAAAATGCAGGCGCAACCTACAAAAGACTGGTCAATAAGGTCTTCAAAGGATAAATCGGTCGAAACATGGAGGTTTATGTTGATGACATGTTGGTTAAGAATAAGGAGGCATCCCAGCACATCGATGATCTTACAGAAAGCTTCACGATGCTCTGAAGAGGTATCAGATGAAGCTAAATCCAACCAAATTCGCCTTCAGAGTCAACTCTGGAAAGTTCTTGGGCTTCATGGTCTCTCAGCGAGGCATTGAAGCAAATCCACAGAAAATTCAAGCTCTTCAGCAGATGGCGTCCCCAAAGTTGGTCAAGGAGGTGCAACGCCTTACCGAAAGGATAGCGTCCCTCAACCGCTTTGTCGCTCGGTCAGCCGAGAGATGTTTGCCCTTCTTCAAGGCACTCCGATCAGCCAAGAATTTTTAGTGGACTCCGGAGTGTCAAAAATCCTTTGAGGATCTCAAGAAATACCTCGGTTCACCATCTCTTCTCAGTAGCCCGAGGCTCGGGGAGACCCTATACTTGTACCTGACAGTCTCAGTGAACGCCATTGGGTCTGTGCTAGTCTGGAAAGAAGGCAAAATCCAAATGCCGATTTATTATGTCAGCAAAATACTTTAGAACAGTGAGACAAGGTACATCCGGATTGAAAATATGGTGTTGACTTTGATAACATCCGTTCGGAAGTTGCGGCCTTATCTTCAAGCACATACTGTGGTGGTCTTAACTGACCAGCCTATCAAGTCAATCATTTATCGCCCGGAAGTATCGAAAAGGATGACTAAATGAGCCGTTGAGTTAAGTGAACATGATATCTGGTATTAGCTTTGTCTGGCCATCAAAGCACAAATTCTACAATATTTTTTTCTTGAGTGTACCATACTAGAGGATGGTTCTACATCGGATACTTCCGAGCAACCGAAGCCTGAAACTCTGTGGCTGCTTCATGCGGATGGGTCCTCCAGCATTAATGGTTTAGGCGCTAGCTTGGTCCTCACTAGTCCGAAGGGTGCGGCCTTTGAGTACGGTATTCGCTTCTCCTTCCCAATGTCTAATAATGAAGCAGATTATGAAGCTTTGTTTGCCGGACTCCGAATTGCCCGCAACTTGAAGGTGAGAAGACTGAATGCATACACCGACTCCCAACTAGTCGCAGGCCAAGTGCGGAGAGAATTTGGAGCTTGGGAACCAAATATGGTTTGGTATTTCTAAAAGGTGCACGACTTGTCTGCTCATTTTTCTAAGCTTGAAGTCATTCAAATTCTCATAACAGAAAATGTGCGCGCCGACCTTCTATCTCGCCTGGCGACTATTGATTGGATGGATCTCGAGTGAAAATTCTACTTGAAAATCCTTGAAAAGTCTAACATTGCCGATGCTGATCGAGTGATGCAGATTGAGGCCAAAACCTCCTGGTTTGACATGATTCTCAAGTATCTCAAAGAAGGATCGCTCCCGACCGACAGAAAGGAGGTGAGGAAGTTGAAGATGCAAGCGACTCATTATGTTTTGCTCGATGACCAGCTGTACAAACGATCTTTTTCCATGCTGTTACTCAAATGCCTTCGGCCGTCGGAGGTTGATTATGCTCTTCAGAAGGTCCATGAAGGCATCTACAGCAATCATCTTGGCAGCCTAACTTTATGCCACAAAATGCTATGCCAAGGGTACTATTGGCCAACCATGCAGAAGGATTTTAACGACTTTGTTCGAGCCTGTGCCTCATGTCAACGACATTCAAACATTCAGAGGCTTCCCTCCACTCATCTGACACTTATATTATCTGCCTGGCCTTTTATTAAGTGGAGAATGGATATCCTTGGCTCTTTTCCTCTTGCTATGGGACAGAGGAGGTTTCTATTTGTAGCAATTGATTACTTCACCAAGTGGGTCGAGACCGAGGTAGTTGCTCAGATAACTGAGGCTCGGGTTAGGAATTTTGTATGGAGATTCATCATTTATCGATTCGGTCTTTCGCACACTATTATCACCGACAACGAAAGACAATTCAACAATCTCAAGTTCCAAGAATTTTGCGAAGATCATGGCATTTGTCATCGGCTCACATTGGTTGGGCACCCCCAAGCCAATGGAGAGGCCGAGGTAACCAATCGAACCTTGCTGCAGGGAGTCAAATTTTGGCTCAATAGGGCATGAGGCAGAGGGGTAAAGGAGCTTCATCACGTTTTGTGGGCTTACCGAACCACTCAGAGGGTCCCCATAGGCGAGACTTTGTTCAGAATGGCCTTCGGCATGGAAGTTGTCATTCTTGTGGAGATAGGGCTACCTTCGCCATGGATGGAGAGTTATTCGGAGGAGTCGAACGACGAGCAGCTCCGAACCAATCTCGACTTGATAGAAGAAGTCAGAGAGAATGCCCGAATCCGAATGGCAGCCTATCAACAAAGAGTAGCTCGTTACCATTCTTTCCGAGTCAAAGGAAAATCCTTCCTCTCTGGTGATCTTGTACTCCGCAAGGTGTCTATCTCTAAACCATTAGAACAAGGAAAGCTATTTCCAAATTGGGAAGGCCCCTATCAAGTTGCAAAGGTCATCAGGCCTAGCACTTACAAGCTTCAGGATCTAGATGGAAAGTCTGTCCCTCGGACATGGAGTTCAGACAACCTTCGAATATATCATCAGTAAAGTATGCTTCCACTGAAATGAGATTTTATTTTTAAAATTGCAATGTTTATGCTTCGATCACTTTTTCCAAAAAGTCTCTGATAAGGGATAGGTTTCACCCGACTACCGATCTATCGGTCCCTCACAAAGTCTTGGTAGGTTCGAAGGGCTTTCTTCGAATCTTGGCAGAGCCAAGTAAAATATCAACAAAGACTCGGCAGGCCCGAGAGGTTTTCTCTGAACCTTGGCAGGGCCAAGTAAAATATCAACAAAGACTCAATAGGCCCGAGCACCCTCGGCAGGTCCGAGGGGTTTTCTTCGAACCTTGGCAGGGCCAAATAAAATATCAACAAAGATTCAGCAGGCTCGAGCACCCTCGGCAGGTTCGAGGGGCTTTCTTCGAACCTTGGTTGGGCCAAGTAAAATATCAATAAAGACTCGGCAGGCCCGAGCACCCTTGGCAGGGCCGAGGGACTTTCTTCGTACCTTGGCAGCACCAAGTGAAATATGATCTGTCTCTAAGCCTCAGTAGGACCGAGTGATTTCTTCATCCCTCGCATGACCGAGCCATTTATTACAATTTCAATGAACTAGGTAAAAACTCTCAAGGATCTTCGGCATGACCGAACTTCCACCAAGAGCCAGCAAGGCCGCCCAAGTCTTCCTATAGCCTAAGATGAATCATGTGCTCAATCCACGAAGGATCAACATAATCCGGCGCACATCGGCAAGCCTAAACTGAATTATCAAAATACTTGGCAAAAGCCAAATCCCTAAAGTGCTCCTGACGTTATAGGCACTTCATTTAATCGAATGCGGCCATTCAAATGTCTTTCCCTAGCGAAGAGGTGCCCTATTGGGTGCTCCTATATCTTGGTAAGTCGGAGCCTTTGTTCCGCACCCCGTTCGATTCAAAGTATACAAACGATTCATGTGTCGGGATAATACAAGGACATCGGTGCGATGGGAAAACTGACATTTAGCAGAAAAGAAACATGATAGCAAAAAGAAACAGACATATGAAAAGAAAGAATTCTTTTATTCCAATTACAAAGAGTTACAGCCTCTTGTAAGGCATTACAAGTGCGTTACATCACAGTAAATAAAACAAAATGCTCGGACAAACAAGTTCAGTGACAACACTGCATCAACATAGCTCCTATCTATGCTTCAAAAATCAGAGAAATCAGACAAGATAACTCTATTAAAATGCGACCTCCGAGGCATCGGGCAATGATATAGAAAGTAACCCGAAGGAACTTACCTCCGGCCTTCTTTCCCCTTGGAAGCCATCCTATGAATCTTTAGACGGATAAACTGAGAGATCCAAAGTGGCACCCATTTAAGGCTACCAAGGATGAAGGAAAGCATGTGGAAATCAAGGCCCATCAAAAATTGCATTTCCAGTGATCTCCGTGGTTCCACGATGGGCAGACGAAGCCAGGTAGGAAGCACCCACGTGTGCTCCCCGTATGACCTCTATCCCCCTTCTGCGCTTCCCATATGTCCTCCATAACTCCTCTCTTGAGGATAATTAGCTTTTCAATAACTTCTTCATCGCCCCAACCATCGGGGTCAGGCCAAATCTCGAAAGGAAAACTCAGCCTTATAGCCCTGAACTTCAACGCGAAAAAGGCCATGAAGGTTTTCTTCTGCTCACAAAGTAAGAATGCTTTCCTGGGTATGCTCAAGCATCCTCTTCTCTCCTTTTTTTATAGACATCAAACGGGGAGCAACCATTAACGAAAGGGGAAACTTTGGGACTCAGGGAGTGACAATCGCATCACATTCGAGACCATGTATCAATACCTTAGTGGAACTCGGTACTCCACGGGGTATACCGAAAAATTCTCCCATGAAACAGTAAAAGGAAAGAGATCTTCTCTTGACCTCGAATCGGAAGACTTAAAGGTGAGGGACTATTTTCAGTACAAACGAGCCTGGCAGAGCCTTTGTGGTTCATTAACAATCGAATGCTTGATGTATACGAAAAGCAAAACTGCATCGGAAAAGACTATGCATTTACGACAAAGTAAATGCCTTGAGGAGAGCAAAATGCTGATTTGGCAAAGATCGAGTTATCCCCTTACCTCGGTAAAAAATCAAGTTATTATCTTTACCTCGGCAAAGCTGAGCTTTCTCCTTTACTTCGACAAAGCCGAGTAATTCTCTACCTCGGCACATCTGGTTGAGTTAGTCTTGATTAGATTGAGTGACTTCTTCAATCTCGACAAAGTCGTTGAAAATTTTCTAAGAGCTTGTTCATTTACTTGGCTTTGTAATAAGCTAAGTTTAGGCAAATCATGGATGAGCTAAAAGACCATCTAACATGCAATGCCAAAACAACAAAATACATGAAGAAAAGCGAAAGATCCATTCATATCATCGAATGAGGCTCTACTAAGCCTCTCTAGTTACAAGAAAAAGAAAGATTATAGAAGCAGTCTTTAGGACTTAGGCTCCGCCTCAGGAGCAGCTTCAGTGATATTTGGAAAAGATTGACTTGGTTCACCTCGAACGTGGCTGGACGAGAAACCTCGGGTTCTTCGGTAACATGCTGATGACTTTCTTCCCCTCGTCTATCTACTTCTGGATCCATGACTCTGTTAGTACCAAGAACGGCTTCGAAGTCGATGTTCGGGATCTCTTTGTACTCAGCTTCGGCAGACAGCTCGGTCCCTGGTGTCCGAGCATCATAATATTCAGCTTCCAAAAAAGGAGAGGTCTAACTCCGGATATTTCTGAGAGATCTTCACTCGCATTTCCTTCTCTCTGTACTGGAATGCATCGGCACATGCTACCTTCTGCTCGTCTAAAAACTGAGCAGAATTTCTATACTCCTCCACGGTCAGAGCAGCCTGTCTCTTGGCCTTAGCCACCTAACCCTCAAGTTCGGAGCACCTCTGGTGGCTCGAGGCTAACTCCTCTCTCAAAGCCCTTAATTGGTTCTGAGTTTCAGACCCCATCCTACTCACCTAGAGACACAAAATCAATCAGAGTAATAATAATTAAAGGAAAAAAACATGAGAAGAAGTAAGGAGATGCTATACCTCCTCATCTTGCCAAGCCATTTTTGCATTCAGCTCTTGGATCTTATCATGTGCCTTTAACTTATCCCCCTTGTACTGATGCATCCTCTCTTTGATGTCATTGACCCTCAACTGTCTCTCTTCGACCTCTCGCTGAGACTGAGTGAAATCGGTAGTGAGTTTGGCAATCTGATCTTGATGCCACTTGGATCTATTTTCCCCCTCAGCAAGTCTTCTATTCAAGCTGGTAATCTGGTCTTGCTACCGCTTGTATCTATTCTCCTCCTCATCAAGCCTTCTATTTAAGCTGCTCCTTTCATTAGCGAAACGCCTATGTGCATCATCCCACTTCTCGTCGAAGAGATTTTTTAAGGACTCTATCTCTTGAGCATGCTCGGATCTGCACTGTAGTAATTCCTAACAAGCCTTGTCAGATAGCTCGCGAAATCTTTGGAGTTCATCAATTTTAGTTTGGAGCCTGGATGCCCTTTCTAGAGCGTCCTTCTTGGATCTCTTTGATTTCTCAAGCTCCTCTTGAGCTAACGCCAAAGCCCTGAAAAACTTATCGGCCGATTTTACCTTCTCCCGAAGGTCGGCAGCCTCTTTTTGGCTTGAGCACAAACTTTCATAGCCAAATTTAAACGCTAGCACAACGATCTTATCATCAAAGCATTCTGCAAATAAAGTAGGGATGAGGAAATCTAACCAGATCAACTAATAAAAGCAAGATGTTTTGATATGTCAACTTACCCGAGAAGCATACGCTGTTGCTATCTTCGTAAGAGCAGGGTTGTCATTTTCGAGCAAAAGGTAAATATCCTTTGGCACACCGGATCGCCGAAACACCGCATCAACAAGATTCTCTTCAACGTGTCCACTTGCTGAAGAACCTTCCCCCTTATACAATACAGACCACATCAAAGCAGCCATCATTTTCTCAGCATCAGGATTAGGCGAAAGCAGGTTTACTGTTGAATAACTGACCTAAAGGGCCTTGGTTCAAGGAGCTCCAATCCGCTTGGCTTCTTCAGTCAAAGTTTTGATCTGGAAAGCCTAAAAAACTTCGGCTTGCTCGATACCTTTTTCTGATACTTCGGCTGATGGAGCCTCATCCCGAGCCTCATCCTCCTCATCTGGAGATTCCCTTTGGTCCATAGACAGCTGCTCTATTCCCTCCAGTCCCTTTGACACCTTGGTTTCTCCTTCAACTCCTCCTGATTCTTTAGGAGGGAGTTCCTCGCCAGGAGGCTCCTCCTGTGCCTCGGCATCTATATCAACCTCCCTCATCTCCTCACCTGGAGCTGAGGGTTCTCCTTCATAGACAGAGGGTGCTCTTGGACTGCCAGCCCCCTCAGGGCGTAACACTTTATCTCCCAACAGAAGGGCTATAGGGCCGATTGGCGGTGTCCCATCAAAATCGTCCAGTATCACCATTACTGGTGGAAGGAAAACCTTGACGATTCCTTCTAAATTTCCTTTAACCACCTGCCCCTCCCCCACTATTGGTTCCCCCTTTGATAGGGGAGACTTCTCTCTTGCAATCGACACTTTTGTCTCTTTCTTCTTTGGTGTAGAGGATTGCCGGCCGGCCTTGGTTTGCTTCGCTTCCTTTGAACGCGGCTCAAAAAGATGGAGCTTTTTCTCAAACTTGTGCCTTTCCCCAGAGTCGGTGCTTCTCTGGCACTTGCTCAACTCCCCCTTCATCTGGCCCATAAACTCCGACCTTTCGACTGCAAACACAACAGATGATAACTTAGTCAGTGATAAAATCACTTGGATATAATCAACATAGGAAGGTGATAAGAACTTTCTTTGGGGATCAATGGGGCTAAGCCCGACGGTAAAAAGCACATCTTCCGCCAAAAGAACACTAGCCGAGAATATCCGGCCGCTACGAAGGGTGATCAAATCCTTCTTTTCTTGCTCAGACAACTCCGAGTGGGCCTCCGCATCCTTAGCATAACTCATCCATACTTGGGGAAATTCAACCCGGTGTTCCCTTCGGTAATGAAGAATCAAGATTTTCATTCTTTTATGGAGGTGGGGGTGTCTGATATAATCTTGAATGACTTTCGAGGCCCAATATAGGGCCACTCGGAGCTCTTCCCAAAGACCAAACTGTAGCAGATCCGAAACATGGGAAGCGTCGCTGTTACCCCGGCGTGGCTACACATCGATATGAATCCGACAATGTTGTGCCAACTATTCAGAGCCACTATCATTGGACATATGCTGTAAAACCTCATTATCTCCTTTACCAACGGATAGATAGGGAACCAGAGACCTGCTATCAAACTCTCTTCGTAAAAGAAAATCCCATACTCAGGCTACTCTGAGACCCTCTGTTCAGGTTTCGGTAACCGTAGAACAATGTCCTGAGGAATCCTATACCTTCGGCGGACTCTATCCAAATCCTCTGAGGTCATCACGGAAGCCATATCACCCGAGCCTTTCATACTTCCGAGCTAAAAGGAACAGGCTTCGAAGGGGAGCACAAGAGTCTTGAGAAACGAATCTTTGGAGAAGAAGCAAGGGAATAGCATGATAAGGGGTAGCTCTCCTCAACCCTCTTTTTAAACCGTTCTAGCAAAAGGGCAGAGCACCATCGGCGAGGATCCCCAAATCTTCAAATCGCCAGCTCGGATGCCTTAAGCGCAGGGACCTGCCATGTGTTGCTCCCCTGATCATCATTTGCGAGAAATGAAGGGTTTTTCGCTTCATCCATCGAGAAAAATGATGGAATGGTGACGTGGCATTTATAAAGCCATCATTATGCACCTCTTCAAGGTCAAATCCTTTCGTCCGAATGAAGCCATCTGGAACTCGACTCTCAATGCCTGAATTTACACTTTGGACGAGGGAGTGGGGGGCATGTGATGCAGGGTAAAATCGTCATTACGTCAATATTCGTTCGCACGATGAAAAGGTTAAGATCACTTTCGACTTCTGATCCGTCAGTTGTTGCGTCCGAAAAAAGACAAAGCCAATACGTCTCAGCGAGATCGAGCTATCCTCATACCTCGACTAGGCCGAGCTATCTTTATACTTTGGTCAAGCCGAGCCGCTCCTATATCTCAGCCGGATCGAGCTGTTCACGTGCTTCGATCAGACTGAGTTACTTTTATTTCTCAGCAGAATCGAGGAATCCTTGAACCTCTGCGGAACCGAGCTACCTCCATACCTAGCCCAAGTGTGCTCGTTACCTATTATCACGATGGACGGCCCCAATCGCCCGATTCCCAAAGTGTTTTTCTCAAAGTAGAAATAAAGGACCAAGTACAAAAAAATTTAAATTCATGATAATCTGACGAGATTCTAACCACGTAGGTCCCCAACCATCCTAAGTGGGGAATAAAGCCAATAATGCCGAACGTGGCCTAAAGCCTATAAATCATCGAATCTCAAAGCATCAGCTAGCCTCTCTAGCCATTGATCCTCTAACTAATCAGATTCGAGTGCTACCAGCCTCACAACAAATTTGATTCGAATCATGATAGTTTTTGATTCCCTGTGACACGTCCAAGAAGTCAGGTAATTGTTTGCTATCACGCTAGCAGCTTATAAATACCCTATCCAAAAATTCTTCAGGTAGCTCTTTTACTGAAAACTCCATTGAAGCTCAAGCAGAGCTCTCAGCTCTTTAAGAGACTATTCTTGAAGGACTCTTGGGCAAGAGTATTCTTCTCATATATGCTTGCTGTGAATCTTCACTGACTTGGACGTCGGAGGGTCTTTTGCAGAGGGCCACCCCTAACGTTTTTTACATGAGGACTGTCTTGCAGGTCCACCCAGGCGAGAGACTGGCATCCGGATCCAGAGATGAGCTGCATCCGAGTCGGAGAACGAATTTCTACGGTAACACTCTTTATAAAAGATATATATATTATAAAAAGATATTTAAATGAGAGACAGGGTCCTTGAATATAAATTTTAATGTTCATTTCTAGCGGATATGATTGCTTTAGCTTTCATAGGATGGAAAGTTTCTCTCTATTATGGAGCGAAATGTGTCTCTAGATGAACTTTTCAAGTCCTTTTTTAACAGTGCAATGTGGAGGGGCTGGGTTGCGTTTCAGCTCATGTGCTGAACTATCCAACGGTAGTCAGATCCAATCCTATATAGACGTCAACCTAAGGAAAATTCTTTATATATTACTTTCAATGCAGCATAGCCTGCATTAGATGCGATGATTTGTTCATGCATGAACCTATGCTGAGAGATCCATTCATAAGTTTTGCATCACTGATGCACGAACGCATCATCATGCTCGGTATAAGCCATGCTGCATTAGAACGGTGGACAAATTTTTTTCTCAACCTAATGCCAGCCCAACGTATCTTAATCATTTGTAACCTGAAAAAAATTATTTCTTAATAGATAGTTGAATCTTGCCTACTGTCAGAAAACAAAGTTTAAATTTTAAAGTATGCTGAAAGTACATGGTTTGTATAGATATAGGGAACATTTCGTATAATTGCATATCAAAACTGAATTAAATTGGGTCGAGAGAAAAGTGAGATCAGGTCATGTTGAAGGAGAGCTGGTCAAACTTGTGATGGATTTAGGTTGGATTAGATTGCCCAAGCTTTGAATCCAAATTCTGCTTGTTTGATATTTACTAACCCAAAACCAATCCAAGGTATATGCTCAACCTAACCCAGGGCAAAGTACAGGTCAAATTGGGTTGGGTTGGGTTTGAGCTGACCTGATACAAATCGTACTACCACTTTTGAATTTACCCTAGCCTATTAAGTTTCAAATTCGATGTTGTAACAAAGCTAGAATTTTGTAATTTCAAAAGAAAAAAAAAGAGCTAAAGTTTGGGTTACCATGATTTAAAAGTTGGAGCATTAGAGGGCACAAAGGTAGTCTGCACGGATTTTATATTTAATTGTTTTGAATAAAATTATTTGTAAGATTCTCTCTTACATAAAGTGTAGCGTTTCAAGTTCATTTGCTAGCTCAATTAATTTCATTAGCAAGTCGAAACCAGATAGCTCAAAACTCGAGTGAAAGTTAATGGGTAGCAAGTATACTTGCATTATAAGTCTCATCGTACGCTTGTTTGAGATTCTACAATTCCCATGAGCAGCTCTTTCTTATGTTCAACAATTTTTGTACATTCGGATCGGCTCTGATACCATTTGTAATGCTTCAAGCCCATCCATTAGTCCAATTAACTTTATTAGCGAGCCGAAATTATGTGATTAAAAAACTTGAGTTGAAGTTAATATATAGCAAGTGGACTTATGTTATAAGTACATCATATATTTATTTTCCATTCAATATAGGATAAAATTTGGGTATCACAGAAAGCCATCAAAATTGCTTCCATTTAGCATGGCTGCACCACTCTGACTAGCGAGAATGAAGTCAGAAATTAACAGAGATTGTATTCTACTAATATAATGTTGGCTCTCATTAGTTTCACAGATCACATGTGATGTTTTACCAAGCAGATGATGCAAGTGTATCCAGCAAATAAATTAAATATTCACTAGGCTTGATTTTTAATAAGATTATGATATATGTATATTTTAGACAAAAATATACTTTTGACCCTCAAACATTCACTCAAATTTATTGATATTAAACTTTTAATTATTACAGCTTAATTTTTTCTTATATTTTAAATATATATTAATTAAAATTAAAATTGATCACTAAGGTGTTAATCTAATGCCAACTCATGATCTGTTTATATTATCAATTTTAATTGAACTTGATATGGCTGATCCAGCACCGTCAGGGCTAACGGCAAAGGAGACTGACAGCATCCCGCTTCAACCTTCGAGGCCCACCTCCGAGGCCTACCTCCAAGGTCAACCTCCGAAGCCTACCTTCAAGGTCCACCTCCGAGGCCATCTCCGAAGCCTACCTCCGAGGCCCACCTCCGAGGCCAACCCTCGAGGCCTACCTCCGATGCCAACCTTCGAGGCCTACCTCCGAAGTCAACCTACGAAGCTTACCTCCAAGGCCAACCTCCGAGGCCAGCTTATAGCTACGCGCCACCTGGCACGTCCACGTGGCCCACCACGCATCCGTTACAGTACATGGCCATACCCCGTTACGGCATGTGGTCCATCACTCGCCTGCAACCATGTACGGCCCTATCCCGTTATGGAGTACGATCCACCGCCTGCTTGCGGCTGCATATGGCCATACCTAATAACGGTGCATACCTGGTGCAACCATAGACACCCGACACGCATGATACCGTATTGGCAGGTGGCGAATGAGGCATGACACCTCTGACGTGCTCACGGCCTGTCACTGTCAGTCCCTCATTTTTGTCCGTTATAAACGGGGATATCATGAAATCAGTAACCTTCTGGAAGCGGGGAGAGATCTTGGAACATGTATAAAAGCCCGCACTGGCGGAGAGGGAAGGATCCTGAACCCTAATTTTCTCTAGCTTTCTTTTGCTAGCTAGCTAATCTCTTGTCTGTTCCCCAGTGACTGACTTGAGCGTTGGAGGGTCCCCACTGGAACATCCGGTCTCCGGGGACTTTTCTTGCAGGAGTCTGGCGAGGAGGACCTCCATTTCCTCGGCGTTCAAGGAAGGTGACTCGACGTCAACAGATTGGCGCGCCAGGTAGGGGGAAGAAGAAAAAAGTTTCGAACCTGTTAGCGACGAACTCTCTTTTCCTGAGCTCTCAAGCGATGGTGATGACCCGCGCACGAGAGGTCACCGCTAGTCACGCTGGGGGCAGCGTCAAGGGGTTGATCTGCCAGCAGTTGGCCCCTCAGCTCCCCTAGCCAACGTTCCTGCACCACCACCGCAGCAGCTTTAAGAAGACCAGCTTGCTGCCCTCGCCGCGCAAGTTTAATCTTTGGTGACGGTGGTCCAAGGCCTGCAACACCAAGCAGTGGCTGCGCAGCAACCAGGGCCCCTCCCGTCAGGGCCGGGAGTCATCCAACCCAGCCAGCATTCTTTCTGAAGGAGGTCCCCTGCTCGAGAAGCTTGCCACCGCCGTGCCTCGCCCAAGCCTTACCGTCGCGAAGCCTCCAAGAGGCCCGGGTCACCCTCTCGCCGCGCTAGTGCATCTCCCAAGTGGCGGCGTGGGAAGGAGGCAGAGCGTCTTCGTCAGCATCGCCGCCACTCTTCCCCTCCTCAGATTCCTCGAGGGAGGGGTCCTTTGATGGCAGAATAGCCTGCAGAGCTGAGCGTCGGCTCGATGAGTACAACCAGCGGTTGGAGGAGCTCAGCCGTCGGATCATCAACCCACCAGAGGCGGACTACGACAGCCGGCCACCACTACCCTGTAGGATTATGGAGGAACCGATCTCAACCCGGTTCCTACTTCCTTAGCTGGACCCGTATGATGGGACCATGGACCCCTTAGACCATCTAGAAAGTTACAAGGTTCTTATGCAAGTCTAGGGGGCAACCGACTCGCTCCTATGCATCGCCTTCCCTGCCACCTTGAAGAAAGCAACCTGAGCTTGGTACTCTCGCCTGCCGCCGCGAAGCATTGACTCCTTCCGCCAGCTGGAGAGGGCCTTCCTGGCCCATTTTGATGCCTGTCGGAAGATCCCACGGGTGGCCGACAGTCTCTTCTCAGTCCAGCAGAAGAGTGGCGAGTCCCTGCGAGACTATATCGCTCGTTAAAGGAGGTCGCCCTGGAAGTCTACAATCTCGAGGATTCAGTGGCCACCTTGGCCTTGAAGCGAGGGTCCGTCCCTCTCGCTTCGCATACTCCCTCGACAAGAAGCCGCTCGGCTCCTACACAGAGCTTTTGAGCCAGGCCCAGAAGTACATCCACGTCGATGAAGCTGACTCCTCCCGGTGCGAGGCCAGCGGGAGCACCACCAAGAAGCCAGCTCGTCCAGAGCCTATCGAAGTTCGACCTAGAAGGCCGAGCCTCCTCGCCGACTAGACAACCATCCATGAGCTCCTGCACCGAGAGACGGCCCTACACTCCTTTGCTCACCCGATATCGCACATCTTGCTCGAGATCGAGGGCGAGCCTTATCTTCAGCGCCCTCCTCCAATGAACCCAACGATCCCCGCAATAAGAACCTCTACTGCCGATACCATCGGATCATGGCCACGACACTGACGACTGTCGCCAGCTGAAGAAGGCGATAGAGGACCTAATCCAGCATGGCCACCTGGGGAAGTTCGTCCAGAGGAACAACCGGGCGCTCCTGGCCCATCAGCGCTTCCGCCACCGATGATAGACAATGCTCCAACTGAGAAGATGGTGACGATGATTTCCTGAGGGGCAGGTGGCCCACCCAAGAGCCAAGGGGGGAAGGGAGTTAGACTCTGTAATCCCTTTTTCCAAAAGGGACCTAGAGGGGGTGGTCAATAAAAATGATGATAGCATCGTTGTGTCTATGACGATAGCTAAACACCCTGTAAAAAGAATCCTGGTTGATAGTGGGAGCTCGGTGGATGTTCTGAATTATGATTTTTTCGCATGAACCTATCACCCAACCTGCTTCGGCCTGTCACCATGCCCCTGATGGGATTCACCAGAAATTCCGTGAAGGTCGAGGGGGAGATCACTCTTCCTGTCACGGCTGGCACGGCCCTGCACCAAAGTACGGTCTTCATGAGCTTCTTGGTGGTCCGGATGCCTCTCACTTACAATGCCATACTCGGAAGGCCGAAACTAAACCTCTTGGATGCGTTATTTCCACCAAGAGACTCCTGGTGAGATTCCCAACCAGTGAAGGGGTCGGGGAGATGCGGGGAGAGCAGAACTCACTGTCGCTGCTGCCACATGGCCCCCAACCCTCAGGGGGTGATGTCTGCACCTGCACCTGAAGCACTGGACCCGGGACTCGGCAAGGAGGGGAGAACCGCCGAGCGCCTGTTAGCCTTTCCTCTGGGAGAGGACCCGGAGCAAACTATCCAAGTTGGGGCTCTGCTTTCGGAGGAGGCTCGCGGCCAGCTCCTCGCTTTCTTGCGAGCCAATGCTGACATCTTCGCCTGGTTGGCATCCGACATGCCGGGCATTCTGAAGGAAGTGATTACCCACCAACTCAACATCAAGCCAGAGTGCCGACCTGTTCGGCAGAAAAAAGGAGCTTTGCTCCAGACAGACAGAAGGCTATAGATGAAGAGGTGCGCAACCTGATAGCAGCTAGGCACATTCGTGAGGTACACTACCCCGACTGGCTGGCGAATGTTGTGATGGTCCACAAGGCCAATGGGAGCTGGAGGATGTGTTAGACTTCACCGACCTCAATAAAGCATGCCCCAAGGATAGCTTCCCACTGCCTCGGATCGATCAGCTGGTAGACACTACATCCGGCCACGAGACCCTCAGTTTTATAGATGCATTCTCGGGGTACAACCAGATCAGGATGAACCCGGCTGATGAAGAGGCAACCTCCTTTGTCATTGAGAAGGGGATATATTGCTACAAGGTGATGCCGTTCGGGTTGAAGAATGCGGGAGCCACCTACCAGAGGTTGATGAACAAGGTTTTCGAGGACCAAATTGGGCGCAACATGGAGGTATACATGGACGATATGCTGACCAAGAGCGCCCACGCTAAGGACCATGTCGTCACCTTGTGGAGACCTTCGCCAACTTGCGCCGGTACCGGATGAGGCTGAACCCCCGCAAGTGCGCCTTCGGGGTGGCAGCAGGCAAGTTTTTGGATTTTATGGTGACTCAGCGGGAATTGAAGCCAATCCTGACAAGATCCGGGCCATCTTGGATATGAGGCCCCCAGCTAATAAGAGGAAGGTGCAGCGTCTGACGGAAGGGTGGCAGCCTTGAGCCACTTCATGTCAAGGTCGGCAGAGCGTGTCTGCCCTTCTTTAAGGCGTTATGCAAGGTCAACGGCTTCGATGGACGAAGGAGTGCCAGGAAGCTTTCACGGAGTTGAAGAAATTTCTGTCTACTCCTCCGCTGTTGTCCAAGCCTAGGGGCGGGAGGAACTCTTTTTATATCTTGCGGCCTCCCCCGAAGCCGTCGGCTCCGTGCTCGTCCGCATGGACGCCGACGGAGTGCAGAAGCCAGTCTATTACACCAGCAAGGTACTCCATGATGCTAAGATCATATACTTTAAGACTGAGAAGATCATCTTCGCCCTGGTGGTCTCATCTCAGTGCTTCCGACCCTACTTCCAATCATCCGATCGTAGTGCTCACGGACCAACCACTTCGGACTATTTTGTCCCATCCTGACACTTTCGGTTGGCTGCCAAATGGGCCATCAAGTTGGGGAGTTTGATTTATCCATTCAGCCAAGACCTGCAATGAAGTCCCAAGTGTTAGCCGACTTCTTGGTCAAGTGCACTTGGGCCGAGGAGCACCGGAGGTGTGCATGGAGTCCCCCACGGCTGAGGGGGTGGAGACGGAAGACTGGATTCTTCATGTGGATGGAGCGGTAAACTCTCAGGGGAGTGGGGCCGGACTTATCCTCATGAGCCCCGAGGGAGAGGTGGTGGAGTACGCTCTTCGATTCCTCTTCCCGGCCACCAACAACCAGGCAGAGTATGAAGCCTTGCTGGCAAGGATGAAGCTAGCCAAGGAGCTTGGTGCGGAGCATCTGAGGGCTTCACGGACTCCCAGCTGGTCTCCGGGCAGGTCGCCGGGGAGTACGAGGCTAGAGACCTGACCATGTCCCACTACCTGAGTGAAGTGTAGTCTCAAGCCTCTCGATTCGCATATTTCCACGTCAGCTACATTCCTCGGACGAAAAATGCCAGGGCTGATGCATTGTCCCGCTTGGCCACCTCGGCCGACGGGACCCTGGGAAGGACGTACATAGAGCATCTGCAAGTCCCGAGCATCGAAGCAGTGGCAGAGGAAGCACTGCCAGTTGAGCAGGGGCCCTCCTGGATGGAGGCCTACCTCCGATACTTAACCGATGGCGCCCTCCCGAAGACCCGGCTGAGGCTCGATTACTTAGGCGATGAGCCCCGAAGTTCCTAGTGATGGATGGGAAGCTCTACTGAAGATCATTCTCATACCCGGTCCTTAGGTGCGTCGGACCTACTGAAGCTGACTACATTCTATGAGAAATCCATGAAGGCATCTGCGGGAGTCATCTGGGGGGCAGAGCCCTGGCGTACAAGTCCCTGCGGCAGGGGTATTATTGGCTGACCATGAGGGAAGATGCGGCTGAACTTGTCAAGAAGTGTGATAGCTGCCAGCGCCATGCCAACATCCAGCGGCAGCCAATCTCAGCTGACTCCCTTGGCGGCACCTTGGCCTTTTGCCCAGTGGGGGATGACATCTTGGGGTCGTTCCCTCCAGCCTCCGGCCAGAGCAAGTTCCTGCTAGTGGCCGTCGACCACTTCACCAAATGGATCGAGGATGAGCGCTTGCCAAGATCACCGAGAGTAAGGTGAGGTCCTTCTTTTGGAAGTCTATAATATGCCGGTTCGGGCTCCCACGTACCTTGGTCACCGACAACGGCCGTCAGTTCGACAATGCACCCTTCCGAGGATTCTGCACCGAGCTCGGCATCTGTCAACGATTCACTTCTGTAGGGCATCCTCAGACCAATGGTGCGGCCGAGGTGACCAACCGTATTATCCTCCAAGGACTAAGAGCCCGACTAGATGACTACAAAGGGCACTGAGTGGAGGAGCTTCCCAATGTGCTATGGGCCTACCACACAATGCCTCGGGCCCCCACCGGAGAAACTCCCTTCAGCCTCGTCTTCGGATCCGAGGCTATCATCCTGTGGAGATCGCCCCGAGCCCCAAGGTGGAAGCTTACAGCGGAAGACAACCCGAGCCAGTTGCGGGCCAACCTCGACCTGGTGGAGAAGTGCGGGACCGAGCGCGACTCCGGATGGCAGCCTACCGATAGCGGACGGCTAGGTACTACAACGCTCGCGTTTGCCCCAGAACCTTCTTGCCGGGAGATCTAGTCCTCCGGCGGGCCGAAGTCTCAAAACCGACGGAAGGAGGCAAGCTAGCACCGAATTGGGAAGGGCCATATTGGATCACCGAGGCTCTCCCCCACGGAGCGTACAAGGTAGAAGAGCTGGACGGAAAGGCCCTCCTGCGGACGTGGAACGCTGACAACCTCCGTCGGTATTATCAATAGTGTACCCTTTCTTTGCATTAAATTCCATGTTTGCACTCTTTCGGGCTCTTGACCCGCCGTTAATAAATGTGAGTTCAAGTATCCCAGCTTCTCAACAAAAAGCCCGAGGCCAGACTCGGCACGGAAAGCCCAGTGTACCACTGGCAGACCAATGTACCATCGGCTCTCAAAAAAGCCCAATGAACCATTGGCAACGAAGACCCGATGTACCATCGGATTCAAAAAAGCCTGAGGCCAGACTCGGTACGGAAAGCCTAGTGTACCACTGGTAGACCGATGTACCATCGGCTCAACAACAAGCCCAATGTACCATTGGCAACGAAGACCCGATGTACCATCGGATTCAAAAAAGCCCGAGGCCAGACTCAGCACGGAAAGCCCAGTGTACAACTGGCAGACCGATGTACCATCGGCTCTCAACAACAAGCCCAATGAACCTTTGGCAACGAAGACCCAATGTACCATCGGATTCAAAAAAGCCCGAGGCCAGACTCGGCACGGAAAGCCCAGTGTACCACTGGCAGACCGATGTACCATTGGCTCTGAACAACAAGCCCAATGAACCATTGGCAACGAAGACCCGATGTACCATCGGATTCAAAAAAGCCCGAGGCCAGACTCAGCACGGAAAGCCAGTGTACCACTGGCAGATCGATGTACCATCGGCTCTCAACAACAAGCCCAATGAACCATTGGCAACGAAGACCCGATGTACCATCGGATTCAAAAAAGCTCAAGGCCAGACTCGGCACGGAAAGCCCAGTGTACCACTGGTAGACCGATGTACTATCGGCTCTCAACAACAAGCCCAATGTACCATTGGCAACGAAGACCCGATGTACCATTAGATTCAAAAAAGCCCGAGGCCAGACTCGGTACGGAAAGCCCAGTGTACCACTGGCAGACCAATGTACCATTGGCTCTCAACAACAAGCCCAATGAACCTTTGGCAATGAAGACCCGATGTACCATCGGATTCAAAAAATCTCGAGGCCAGACTCGGCATGGAAAGCCCAGTGTACCATTGGCAGACCGATGTACCATCGGCTCTCAACAACAAGCCCAATGTACCATTGGTGACGAAGACTTGATGTTCCATCAGCCCCTTGATGCCCGAGTTTCTACCAGCACTCCGAGGCTGATGCTCCATCAGTCCCCAAAAACCCGAGTTCCCATCGGCATTCCGAAACTGATGTTCCATAGGTCCCTAGGGGCACGAGTCCTTGGGGCCAACGTGACCCCGGGTCTGACCCTGGTTCTCCCGAGGTTTGGTCCTACGTGGCTAATTCATTTGTGAGTCGGGAGACGCTGCCCCTCGGTGCCGACGAAGCCCCTAGGGGTCCCACGACAACGACCCAAAGGTCCAAAAAATAAATAAATAAATAAATAAAATAAATAACAGTGCAATTGGTCAAAAATAATTTCATTGGTGGAGAAATTACACTTCATTGATATCAGTGTTTACAAAATGCCGATCAAATCGGACTTAGTACAAAAACAAAATCAAGGTCCAGCCGTGGGCTCGCCATCCAAGGCTTCATCGGGCTCTAGGTTCGGCACGAGGTCCATGGCCTGGGGGAGGTTGAAAACTCAGGCTACTTTCTCTCTGGCATCGTTGAACCCCTGGATGTAGAAATCCGCATTGGCTTCAACTAGCTCGTGGGTGAAGTGCTCCGATGCCTTGAATTCCTTCACGGTTGCGGCAGCTCTGGCCTCGGCGGCTGCCTCCACCTCTGCAACTTGGGCCTCCCTCTCAGCGGCCAGAGAAGCCACCGCGCCACCCTTTCGGCCTCCTTGGAGCTCACCTCTTCCTCGGCCCGCTTCGCCGATCCTCGGCCGCCTGAATCACCAAGTTCAGGTCGGCTATGTGGAGGTTTCGAGCCTCGACAGCGCCCTCGGCCTCTGTGAGCTGGTTGAGCGCCGCCTGCAGCCTACCGGCCTTGGTTTCGGCTCTACTCTCCGCCTCCTTTATTTTGTCGGCGCATTCAGCCCTTACCGATTCTAGGGCCTCCTCCACAGCCTCGGCCCAGGCCTGGGCATCCTCGGCATCCTGTTGGATTTGGCAGTGACAGCTTCCGCCTCGCCAATGGCCTCCCGGGTGAGCACGACGGAGTTGGCCACCTGCACTCAGAGTGTCAGCTATACACATTGTTTAAATGATCTAAGCTAAAAAAAAAGAGAGAGAAAAGAAACATATCCACTTACTCGACGAGGGCAGAGAAGATCTCCCGAAAGAACTGTTCGCCCCTAGAGTTCGAAGCTCCTCTTGAATATCGGCTGAATAATGTAGGACATAAGCTGTTCAGCCGGCGCCCATCGCTTATCGAAGAAAAAACCATTAGGGGTCGGCCCGGCCCTGCTCCCCTTGGCGGTCTCGAAGTGCTCCGACCCGGCGTGCGGAGGGCTGCTCGCCGGCATCTGCTCGGGGGGCGGGCTCGCCGCCCTTGATGGCCCCTCCCCCCAACTCCTATCTACTTCGGTCGGGGGTGGTTCGCTGGAAGCTGAGGGCTCCATCGTCGCCGGTTCTGCCATCGCCGGCTCCTCAATCATTGCTCCTTCGGTCCTCGCCCCTTCTGGCGGGGTGTCGGCTGTCAGGTATACCTCCGGAACTGATGGAGACTCGCACTGCTCGACTAGTGGTGATGCCCGCACAACGCAACGCTTCGGGGCCGGCGCCTGCTGCCCCTCTCTCGGGCCGCCCTGGACCCTCTTTCGCTTGGCCGTGGCCCTCCTGACCATGGTGGTCGGAGGCTTCATTGCTGCAGCATCAGTCGGAGTCAGTAAAAAAAAAAGAAAGAAAGAAAAGAAAAGAAGAGAAGAAGAAAAGAGAGGGCGATATGGCTAAGTGCTGGGGCATCTATTACTCACCGCTATGTATGGTGAGGCCCGCCAGATGGAGGTTATGCTCCGACAGAAGCAAGTTATATCTGGGGATGTCGGCAGTCAATAGTTGCCCTAGTACTTCTTGATCTCCTGGGAGGATGGTCGAGTTCATGTTGGGTCGGAGATCAGGATCCCCCCACCGGGACTTGACTTAGTCAAGATCAACAAAAAAGAAACGAGATTTTCATCCCTTGACCAAAAGGGAAGAAGCAATTTGAGGACTTGGCCGGGTCGGGGCTGGAAGAGCCACCAACCCCTGCTGCCTAAGGGTATAGAAACTCCTAAAGAGGGAAAGTCGAGGGGTAATTTGGAGGTGGCGGCAAAGGATAAGAAAGGCGCAAACAGTCCGAAGGAGTTTGGGACCAGTTGAGCGGGGGTCAAAGAGTAGTAGTCCAAAAGGTTAATAAAAAAGGGGTGAAAGGGTAGCCGAAGCCCTAACCTAACGGAGATCCTGTAAACGGCCACTCTGCCGGGCCGGGAGGAGACCACCCTGTCATCGGGGGTCGGAAGGAAGAGTCCGACATCTCGGGGTACCTGGTAACCAGCCCTAATTCTGGCTAAGTCTTGACCCGTTACCGTAGAGGCGGTCCCCTCCGGGGATTCCACCCCGCCCTCAAAGAGGTGCGGTCGCCGCCCAGTGCCTCCTTGCTGGGGCCCGACTGGTTGCCGCCGAGCGTCCCCTTGCAGGAGCCCTGGCAGCGACCGACCGTTGGGACAAAGGAAGACGGTCCTCCAAATCTGGGGACTCTGAAGAAGAAGGAGATGAAGAGGCACGGAGCCTCGAAGGAGAAATACGATTGTCAGAGGGAGCGGAAGAAGTCCAAGATGGTGAGAAGGCCATGACAAAAGTTTGGGGAAGAAGGAGGGAGGGAGAAGGACAGAAGGATAACATGGAGAAAGAAATGACGGGGGCGATTCTCGGGTTGCAGAGGGAGCAAAGGACTAAGGGAAGAAGATAACTGAAGAAAAATGGTGAGTATTCAGCCTTCGCCCAGGTTTTGTTAAGTTTCAAATCGTCCCGCCTCGATTTGCCAGCCACGCGGACTTCCGCTATAGGCTGGGCCGCCTCGGCAGGCGTCCGGTGCGTGGAACAAACCGCCTTCGGCCAATGATGGGACACCGTTAACGTCGGCGCCATGATGGCAATGATGGCAGCCGCTTTTTGCGAATTTCGAAAGGACAACCCCGTCTCGAGGGCGATCGCGGCAGATCGGACGAACAGTAGCGATTGCCCCTTCATATCCCCCAAGACGCTCACGCTAAGTTATCGCAACATTCAGAGACGCTTGTCCGGGAGTAGTTGGCAGCGGATGGGGATCAGCCACTCGGAAGGTGACACCCCTTTCGCTCCGCCAGGATGGACCCACTTCGTCTCAGGGGCGAGGAGGCATCTGATATGGCTGATCCAGCACCATCAGGGCTAATGGCAAAGGAGACTGACGGCGTCCCGCTTCAACCTCCGAGGCCCACCTCCGAGGCCAACCTCCGAGGCCAACCTCCGAAGCCAACCTCCGAGGCCAACCTCCGAAGCCTACCTCCGAGGCTCAGGCCAACCTCCGAGGCCAACCTCCAAGGTCAACCTCGAAGCTTACCTCCGAGGCCAGCTTATAGCTACGGGCCACCTGGCATGTCCACGTGGCCCACCACGCACCCGTTACAGTACATGGCCATACCCCGTTATGGCATGTGGTCCATCACTCGCCTGCAACCACGTATGGCCCTATCCCGTTACAGAGTACGATCCATCGCCTGCTTGCGGCTGCATATGACCATACCTAATAACGGCGCATACCTGGTGCAACCATAGCCACCCAACACGCATGATACCGTATTGGCAGGTGGCGAATGAGGCATGACACCTCTAACGTGCTCACGGCCTGTCATTGTCAGTCCCTCCTTTTTGTTCGTTATCAGACGGGGATGTCATGAAATCGATAACCTTCTGGAAGCGGGGAGAGATCTTGGAACATGTATAAAAGCCCGCATTGGCGGAGAGGGAAGGATCCTGAACCCTAATTTTCTCTAGCTTTCTTCTGTTAGCTAGCTAATCTCTTGTCTGTTCCCGAATGACTGACTTGAGCGTCGAAGGGTCCCCACCGAAATATCCGGTCTTCGGGAACTTTTCTTGCAAGAGTCCGACGAAGAGGACCTCCGTTTCTCCGCCGTTCAAGGAAGGTGACTCGGCGTCAATAGAACTTATGTAAGACCTGCAACATTCTTAAAACATAAAGAGTTAAAGTGTAACAATTAAAAATTTAAGGTCTAACATGAATTTTGAGTGAATGTTTAAGGATGAAATGTATATTTTAGCATAAACAAGGCTTGTAAACAGTAATGCTTGCTTTTGATTATAAATCGTTCACCTATTAGTCACGCCATTTATCTGCCTGACTTTTGTGTTAGATTTTTCATCGTGTGTTTGAACTGGGGACAAGTTGATGGACCAGTCCGCTCCGAAAAGAGGCTGATTGGTTTTGATTATAGATCTTTCGCTTATTCGTCACGCCATTTACCCGCCCAAATTCTGCATTAGAATTTTCTTCGGCGTGTTTGAATTTGGGGCCAAGTTGATGGGCCAGTGTTCTCCGAAAACAGGTTGAGCCTCCGGTTTTTCACCCTTTGCCTTCTCAAATCCCATCACCGTTCTCCGCGACTATTCTTCTTCGAGAGGGACTATGCTTCAATAATAGACAACCAGGGCTGGTCCCAAGCAACGTCATCCGTGTCGCATCTTTCGAGGCAAAGAGGGCAGCGCATTTCAAGACCAGCCAACCCATTCTCACAGCAAAACTTAAAAAATTGTCACCCAACCACCCACCTTGTAACGGAGTCATCTAGATACCCGCATGCAGCGTTTTTTCCTTCATCAGGAATCTGATCAAACGTAGATTTATTTATATCCATATTTATTTATATTTCAAAAATATTTATAAATCAATCAAGTTAAAAACATATTAATAAAATTATTTATTTTTTTGAAAAATAATATAATCCACATCCATCGCCACGTATTCACCCAAAAAAAAAAAAAGAAAAAAATACATGATGGCATAGCTATTGCATTTGTCGGTCGCTCCCCACAGAGCTTACGAAACAAAACGGAGATGAAATGAGCCTTTGGTTCAAAATACTCAGGTAAGAAAAATGAGGTTAGCAAACGGCAGCAAAGCATGGTTTCGTTGAACGAAACAAAGGGATAATATATCATTCAAGAAACATAAGAAGTAAAGCTCAGTAGATCACATCAAGCACAATAGTGAAACCTGAGGACAACATGTGGTTCCATAATGATTATCGGACCCTATCTTTTTCCCAAAAGAAAAAACTCTATAATTAAGATTTTTTATTTCATAATAAATATTAGTTTTTTAATCTACAGTCTCAAATTAATTGCATTTTTTCAATTTTAATAATATTCTTCATCTAACATATATTTTAGTTATCTTATTATTATTTTTAATTAAAAAATTAACATTTTTTAAATTTAAATTTAATAATATAAATTTTTTTTAAAAAGTTTATATCTTGTATTAATCTTACCAATCACATTAATGAGTATTGAATAAAATTACAAATAAACTTAGGTATTTATAGATGAATAAGATTGGGGTTACAAATAGGTCAAGCCAGGTTGAATCATGCTTAATCCTAATTCAATCTAGTTTCATATTTGAGTCATAATGTTTACTAGTTAAATCAAATCAAGTCTATAAAAAAATTAGAACCAATGAGTTATTTCGATCAATTTAGGGTCCAATATGGTTCGAGACAAACTCAAATTTTTGTAGTTTGAGATGAAATTGAATGAAATCATGTTTGCATTTGAGTCTGACAATTAATTATTATTTTATAAGTAAAATCTACTAATTAATAATTAGATATAAATTTATTAAAAAATTGAATAAGATTAAAAGAAACCAGCTTAAACTTAAATTATTATTGGAAAGCTTTAATTCTGCCCAGGCAAATATTTATTTTTATGTTTATAAATTATCACTTTAAAAAGTAAATCTATATGTTAAGATAAAAAGAAGAAAAATTACTTTAAATGTGAGTTTATTTAATAAATTGATAAATCTATATGTCGGCCAGATGGGGTATGGTTTGCAT
Source organism: Calamus simplicifolius (assembly GCA_900491605.1). Lineage (NCBI taxonomy): Eukaryota > Viridiplantae > Streptophyta > Magnoliopsida > Arecales > Arecaceae > Calamus > Calamus simplicifolius. The sequence continues at coordinate 1,255,274 of UESW01004144.1, forward strand.
TGAATTTATTTTATATTGATTCAAATTAGATCTCGATGTTGGATCGGATCACGAATTAGAACAAAAAAATATAAAATTTAAGCTCAATCCAAAATTTAGATTGAATTTAATTTTTGTACTTGATCATAGGCTTTGCAATACGGATCGAATTGAATTTAATTGGACCACAACCGGATCGAATCTATTTGGCCCATTATAAGCTTAAGGAAGACGGATAAATTCATTCATTATTCTTTAACTAATATAGATATTAATTAAACAAACAGATTAGCAAAAATTTGAACGGATGTTATCCATGCCACTTCCACACCTGATTTTGGCAATAATTAAAGCACGACTCAACCATCCTCGCCGCTCATCGCAACGTCGACGTCCATCCGTCGACTCAAAAGTCAAACTGTGACGAAGACCGCAGCCGCCCGCGTTTCGAGTTTTCTTCGTGGACGCTTGTTTTCGCCTCGACGTCGCACATGCACCGGCACGCCCGATCCATTGTTTCTATATAGCTGTCCCAAAACCTCATCAAAACTGTCCGAAGCAACCAAAGCAAAGAGGAGGAGGAGGAGGAGGAGACGGAGCGGAAGAAGAAGGAGAAGTATGCAAGACGGGCATACCAGCGGGCTTAACCGGCGCGCCCCCGGGACGCTGGGCCGGCACCTGGCCCGGCGCCTGGTCCAGATCGGAGTGCGGGACGTGTTCTCGGTGCCGGGCGACTTCAATCTGACCCTCCTCGACCACCTGATCGCCGAGCCCGAGCTCAATTTGGTGGGGTGCTGCAACGAGCTCAACGCCGGCTACGCCGCCGACGGCTACGCCCGGTCCCGCGGCGTGGGCGCCTGCGTCGTGACCTTCACCGTTGGCGGGCTCAGCGTCATCAACGCCATCGCCGGATCCTACAGCGAGAATCTTCCAATCATTTGTATAGTCGGCGGTCCCAATTCCAACGATTATGGCACCAACCGCATCCTCCACCACACCATCGGCCTCCCCGATTTCTCTCAGGAGCTCCGCTGCTTCCAGACCGTCACTTGCTTCCAGGTCTGGCCTCTCCTTCCGCTCCAATAATAAGCACGCTACTGAGTGCTGACTTTGTTTATCTGGTTATGTAGGCCGTGGTGAATAATTTGGATGATGCGCACGAGCTGATCGATACGGCGATCTCGACGGCGCTCAAGGAGAGCAAGCCCGTTTACATCAGCATCAGCTGCAACTTGCCTGCGATTCCGCATCCGACTTTTGCTTCGGATCCGGTGCCATTTTTTCTCGCACCTAAGTATGGTTTCTCGTCCCTTTCTTGTTTCCTGGGTGGAATTTTGCTCTGTTTCTTCGATTTGGAATCTATGATTATTTCTAGGGATGCCAACGGGATGGATTGGGGCAGACGGTATTTTCCCCGCCCCTATCCCTGTTGCCATTCCTGTGGGGGAATCTCCAATCCTTATTTCCTTTTTTTAATATATGAGGAAAAAGTTTCTAGGATTAAAAAAATCATGTAAGATCAGGAAAATCATTTTATGCCGATGATTGTCTTACAAATCATTTTAGTACAAGTATATTATTATATACAAAAGAATAATAAAATTATTTTAGAGAGCATATTAGTTAATCCTAGAACGGAACAGTAATAAAAGAAGTCAAAATCATTTGATTGGAAGGCCTACAAAATTGACTCACCAAATAAAGACCTGATCCTCATCTAATATCCTCTAGTCTTAATATCCTACAAGACTAAATGTTCGAACACAGAAGCATTGGATACAAAGTCAAATATCTTTATATTATTTTATAAGAAAAATAATTAAGTTTCGAGTTTAGGTTTGGGGATGAAGAATCTAGTCTCTGTCTTTGAACTTAAACCCAACAGATTTTCAGAAGGTTTTGTCATTTTCATTTAATCCCTCCAAACTCATCTCCACCGGATGGTTCTCCATCAGGAACAGGTTTCCCCATCCCCATTGCCATCCCTAATTATTTTAGATGTTTTAAAGTTGGAGTTTGATGATAAAGGTGGTAAGATCTTTTATATAGTAGGACCTTTAACTAGCATTGTCATCTGATCTCATTCGAAAAAATTATGTTCTGTTTTATAATTATTATTATAGATTGATTCTTTAGATTTCTTTCTCATCTCTGAAAAACAGCTTCAAAATTCAGATTGTAATAGAATCACAAGTTATAGGGATTGGTGACCGTTATGGTATTGTAATTAGAGATCTAAGTGAACCTAATAGACATAGTCTATTTAGATGCTTCATTTTACTAGTCATTTTAGCAAATGAGTATAATGGTCCAAAATTGTTTATGAAGCATTTATCTTTATAGGAGATAGATAATTGCAAACTTGTTGAAATTAGTGAAATTTTGTACTACCTACATCCGGTATCTTTATGGGGGGGGGGGGGGTTTTTAGGGTTTTTATTGATAATTTTTTCCTCAAAAAGTATCCTCTATCAATATCTGTTTTTATGAGGTTTTTATTGAAAATAACATAAAAATTTGCAGTCAGCAATATAAGTATTTTATAACCGAGGCAAATAAAGAAATATTCAGAATCGCTATGATTGTAGCACCATTTATTACCGGATTTAAAATGGTAAGAAAAATAAAGAAAACACCTAGCTTTTATCACTAGCCATTCTTACTCAAAACTATCCTACTAAACATCTCTCATCTTATATATGTTTTTTTAAAATAAAATAAAATAAAACACTACTGAAGTTCTAACAACATGATGTGGTAAAGATTTAGTTCTCTTGGATTTGAGAGCTTGGTTCCTCTATAGTTTGAATGCACTTTCCTGCATTCACACACGCTTGTGCTCCCACCCACCCACGTGTGTGCTCCGGATCATAGCAATTATAATTTAGAGTATAAACAAATTGGAATGAATGAAGATGCTATGATCCTCCAAAATGTATGAGTCATAGAGAAAAATTAAAGAATGAAATATTCAGAGTCGCTATGATTGTAGCACCATTTATTACCAGATTTAAACTGGTAAGAAAAATAAAGAAAACACCTAGCTTTTATCATTAGCCATTCTTACTCAAACTATCCTACTAAACATCTCTCATCTTATATATTTTTTTAAAAATAAAAAATAAAACACTACTGAAGTTCTAACAACATGATGTGGTAAAGATTTAGTTCTCTTGGATTTGAGAGCTTGGTTCCTCTATAGTTTGAATGCACTTTCCTGCTTGTGCTCCCACACGCTTGTGCTCCCACCCACTCACGTTTGTGCTCCTGATCATAGCAATTATAATTTAGAGTAGAAACAAATTGGAATGAATGAAGATGCTATGATCCTCCAAAAAGGTATGTGTCATAGAGAAAAATGAAAGAATAACCATGAATGTTTTTAGAATTGTTTATTTTTATAATGAATTGTCATTATTCTTGTTGTCTGATTGTTAGCATTTTTTTTGTCCTCCCCTTTCTTACAATTGCCCTCTAATTACTTGTCTGACCTTGTTTTAAAATCACTAAAGTATTTCATCTTCCATTTTGACAATATATGCTTTCATCTGTTGGCTTGATTGGCTGTCATCTTGGACCAGTCACTGAAACTAAGCAAGTTCAAATATGAGGATGAAAATTCTGATTAGTGTTGAACTTAATTGTAAAAGAAGATAATCAGTTGCCTCTTAAATTTATTGTACAAATCGCAAGTAAAGGTAGTTTGCTCTCCCTTGCCATGATATTTTGCTTGGATTCTGGCTTGGTAATTTTCTTTGTCCATATTTTGGAGTCATCAAGGATCCATGAGTAAGCGCAAATGCTGCAGTTATTTTATTTAGTTTCTATTTTAACACAATTAACAATTATAAGGATAAAATACATATATTATAAAAAGATACAACAAAAACTAAAACATAATCACTTAGGCCATGATGAAATGATTACATCACAAAAAAAGAAAATGAAATGGCACTACAAATTATGAGGCCTAATGAAAGGAGGCTTGCACGAGTAAACGACCATCAAAGATTTGACCATGTCCTAAACATATTGACAAACCACATCGTTATCAACTGCTAACAATGGTTGATGCACACTGTTCTAATGGCTTCTAAGAACCTGCAAGTCAGATAATGGAAGATATGACCTTTGTTGCCAACACTATTTAAACTTATCTAGATTTCTTTTCTTTTTTTTGAGAAAAAAATGCTTGAAAAATATGATAAAGTATTATTTTAATAATTAAAATATGTAGTAACAATCCAAGATGTCATCCAAAAGGACCATAGGTAGAAGGTATTGTTTGGATTCCTGGATCCTATATAAGTATTCAGAATCTTTTCGCACAAGCAATATGATTAGCTCATAGTTAGTCCCAAAAGGGACCGTACTACAGTTTCCCCTAGTCCTCTTAGGCTGTGAATCAGGCTTTAATATCAATAGCAACAACTGAACATTTCATCCAAAAATGATTAGCTAGAAGGTGTTACATGGGTTGTTGGTCCAAATCTTGCAAGTCACAAGTAGACAATTGATATGTCACTAAACACTTGCCTGCATGTGTCCTTACAATATGCATTGGAGCTTGTAATCTGAAATATGAGTTTCAGTCAAAGTCCGCCATACTATTCTATATAAATTATATTGTACCAATAAGGTATTGATACAGTACTAAGTTTGATTTGATATGAACAAAACCTGTTTGAACTATCCTGTACTACTTGGTACTGAGTGGTTAAGAGTGAAAAAAGAATGACAGTTTTGTTTTGATACAGAATGTGTATCATATCGTATCATACCAAATTGATAATATACCAATACGGGTCTTAGTATCAGTTTTACGAACCTTGGTTTCAGCTATAATTTCAGGGTTTGTAAAGTTTATTAGGATCTAGTAATAATTATGGTTGAGTCTTGTATGCATGTTTCTTTTACCAGTTGTAGAATTTTGTATTGTGGTTCATGGTCAAAATTCAACTGGAAAGTTGAAGTGGAGATTTTATGGGAAGATATCAAACATAAAGAGCCTCTTGTTGAATTAATAAATCTGCCTCTCAGATTTTTGTCTTAAAATCTTAATGAATCATCAGTATTTGGTTATTAATCACTTCCAAGTCCCAAGAACTTAAAACCCATATATCGGTGGAAAATATGAATTCATGAAAATTATATCTGAATTTGATGAGATGTTTCCAAATTCTAAAACATGATTCGAGTGTCTATTTTTTTTTT
>UESW01004144.1:1262508-1329421 GCA_900491605.1 Calamus simplicifolius
GCGATCAGACTGATCGCCGCTGTCCGAGATCGGTCGTGGCTGATCGGGATCGATGGGGCTTGGATCGATCGCAACCGTCGGATCGTCGGCGATCGGACCGATCGCCGCGGTCCGAGATCGGTCGTGGCCCATAAGGATTAGGGCTTTGATCGATCGCAACCATCGGATCATCGGTGATCGGACCGATCGCCGCGGTCCGAGATCGGTCGTGGCCGATCGGGATCGATCAGGGCTTGCATCGATCGCAACCTTCGGATCATCGGTGATCGGACCGATCGCCACGGTATGAGATCGGTCGTTGCCGATGGATCAGGGCTTGGATTGATCGCAACCGTCGGATCGTCGGCGATCGGACTGATCCCTGCGGTACAGATCGTCATGGCCGATCAGGATTAGGGCTTGGATCGATCTCAACCGTCGGATCATCGGCGATCGGACCAATCACCGCGGTCCGAGATCGGTCATGGCCGATCGGGATCAGAGCTTGGATCAATCGCAACCATCGGATCGTCGGCGATCGGACCGATCGCCAAGGTTTCAAGATCGGTCGTGGCCGATCGGGATTAGGGCTTGGATCGATCGCAACTGTTGGATCGTCGGTATCGGACCGATCGCCGCGGTCCGAGATCGTTGTGGCCGATCAGGATCAGGCTTGGATCGATCACAACCGTTGGATCATCGGCGATCGGATCGATCACCGCGGTCCGAGATCAGTCGTGGCCGATCGGGATCAGGGCTTGGATCGATCGCAACCGTCGGATCATCGGCGATCGGACCGATCGCCGCGATTCGAGATCGGTCATGGCTGATCGGGATTAGGGCTTGGATCGATCGCAACTGTCGGATCGTCGGCGATCGGACCGATTGCCGCGGTCCGAGATCGGTCATGGCCGATCGGGATTGATCAGGGCTTGCATCGATCGCAACCTTCGGATCGTCGGTGATCGGACCGATCGCCGCGGTCCGTGATCGGTCGTTGCCGATCGGATCAGGGCTTGGAACGATCGCAACCGTCGGATCGTCGGCAATCGGACCGATCACCACGGTCCGAGATCGGTCGTGGCCGATCGGGATCAGGGCTTGGATCGATCGCAACCGTCGGATCATCGACAATTGGACCGATCGCCGTGGTTCGAGATCGGTCGTGGCCGATTGGGATTAGGGCTTGGATCGATCGCAACTATCGGATTGTCGGCGATCGGATCGATCCCCGCAGTCCAAGATCGGTCGTGGCTGATCGGGATCAGGGCTTAGATCTATTGCAACCGTTGGATCGTCGGCGATCGGACCGATCGCCGCGGTCCGAGATCGATCGTGGCTGATCGGATCAGGGCTTGGATCGATCCCAACCGTTGGATCATCGACGATCGACCGATTGCCGCGGTCCGAGATAGGTCGTGGCCGATCGGGATGGATCAGGGTTTGGATCGACCGCAACCATCGGATCATCGATGATTGGACCGATCGCCGCAGTCCAAGATTGGTCATGGCCGATCGGTATCAGGGCTTGGATCGATCGCAACCGTCGGATCGTTGGCGATCGGACTGATCGCCATGGTCCGAGATCAGTCATGGTCGATCGGAATCAGGGCTTGGATTGATTGCAACCGTCGGATCGTCGGCGATCAGACCGATCGCCGTGGTCCGAGATCGGTTGTGGCTGATCAGGATCATGGCTTGGATCGATTGCAACCATCGGATCGTCGGAGATCGAACCGATCGTCGCTGTCCGAGATCGGTTGTGGCCGATCGAGATCAGGGCTTGGATCGATCGCATCCGTCGGATCGTCGGCGATCGGACCAATCGCCGCGTTCCGAGATCGGTCGTGGCCGATCGGGATTGATCATGACTTGGATCGATCGCAACCATCGGATCGTCGGCTATCGGACAGATCGGTGCGGTCCGAGATCGGTCGTGGCCGATCGGGATTAGCGCTTGGATCGATCACAACTGTCGGATCGTCGGTGATCGGACCGATCACCATGGTCCGAGATCGGTCATGGCTGATCGGGATCAAGGCTTGGATCGATCGTAGCCGTCGGATCGTTGGAGATCGGAAAGAACGTCGCGGTCCGAGATCGATCGTGGCCGATTGGGATCAGGTCTTGGATCGATCACAACCGTCGGATTGTCGGTGATCGGACCGATCTCCGCTAACCGAGATCGGTTGTGGCCGATCGGGACCAGGGCTTGGATCGATAGTAACCATCGGATCGTCGACGATCGGACCGATCATCGACGATCGGACCGATCGTCGCGGTCCGAGATCGGTCGTGCTCGATCGGGATTAGGGCTTGGATCGATCGCAACCGTCGGATCATCGGCGATCGGACTAATCACCGCGGTCCGATATCGGTCGTGGCTAATCGGGATCGATCGGGGCTTGGATCTATCGCAACCATCGGATCGTCGGCGATCGGACCGATCGCCGCGGTCCGAGATCGGTCGTGGCGATCGGGATCAGGGCTTGGATCGATCGCAACCGTCGTATCATCCGCGATTGGACCGATCGCCGCGGTCGGAGATCGGTCATGGCCGATCTGGATCGATCAGGGATTGGATCGATCGCAACCGTCGGATCGTCGGCGATCAGACCGATCACCGCTGCCCGAGATCGGTCATGGTCGATCGGGATCAGGGTTTGGATCGATCGCAACCATAGGATCATCGGCGATCGGACGGATCGCCATGGTCCGAGATCGGTCGTGGCCTATCGGGATCGATCAGGGCTTGGATCGATCGCAACCGTCGGATCGTCGGCTATCGGACCGATGCCGCGGTCCGAGATCGATCATGGCCGATCGGGATCAGGGCTTGGATCGATCACAACCTTCGGATCGTCGGCGATCGGATCGATCGCCGTAGTCCAACATCGGTCATGGCCGATCGGGATCAGGGCTTGGATTGATTGCTACCGTCGGATAGTCGACGATCGGACCGATCGCCGTGGTCCGAGATCGGTCGTATGATACGGCTGACGGTTTCCCCGGGGTAGTATTATCTTCCGCACGACTTTCGAAAGCAATGATGTGACAACGTAACCCAAAGCCACCAGCGTCGGCCCCCAGCGTCGGCCCCCAGCGTCGGTCCCCAGCGTCAGCCTTCAGCATCGGCCCTCAGCGTCGGCTCCCAGCGTCGGCCCTCAGCGATGACCCTCAGCGTCGGCCCTCAGCGTTGGCCCTCAGCGTCGGCCCTCAGCTCGGCCCTCAGCATCGGCCCTCAGCGTCGGCCCTCAGCGTCGGCCCTCAGCGTCAGCCCCAAAAGATCACTATGCGTTGGCACCAGTGGCCAAGACCCCGCGATTTAAGGTCTACTGCCGAACAGTCTGTTTACCTAAATCGCGGGCAGGTCTCAGCCCGATCAACAGTTACCGCTATAAGCGGCCCCCTATCCCGCATCAGTCCAACAACTTACCGTTCGATGAAGCAGATTCGACGGTTCCAACAGGCCAAGATATACGGGATTCCCAACAGGTATAAAGGGAGGACCCGAGCTCCATTGAGGGGGACTCTCTCTCTGAAAAACTTCCACTAGAATAAGAAAAAGATTAAGATTCCTGTTCGACGACTCACTAACTTGGGCGTCGGAGGGTCCCCGCCGGAACTACCGGCCCGGGACTTTTTGCAGGCTCCAGGAGGAAGACGGTGATCTCTCTGCACACCCGGTGACCCTAATCCGTCCGACGTTCATCACACGTGATTCGCCCGCAACAGATTGGCGCGCCAGGTAGGGGGGACGGGGGGCAGGACGCAGACTATCCCCCGAAATCTCTCCAACTTTGCAAAGGAAGCGATGGTGACCACGCGAGCACAGGAGGCTTCCTCTAGTCAGGCAGCCGGGCCCATCCCGCGAGTGGAGCATTCGGAAGCCAACCCTCATGCTCCACCCCGTGCGCCAACGAGCCAACCTGACCGGCTTGATGATCTGGCCCATCAGGTCCAGGATCTGACGACGATGGTCCGAGGGCTGCAAGAGCGCTATGTGGCTGCTGTAACTCAACCCCCGGAAACGGGCGAGGGGTGCGAGGAACAGTACAGTCTCACCAAGGAGGGACCCCACCTGAGGTCTCTCACCGCTCACCTCCCGAACCTCATCGTCAAGGGACCTCGAAGCGACGACGGTCTCCTTCCCGTCACTCCCGTCGCCCCCACCACCGACCGGAAGAAAAGGAGTCCAGGCGGGCGCCTACCTTGCGCCGTCGATCCTCTTCTTCCGACTCATCCCAAGGGACTTCAAGGCGACGACGGTCTCCTTCCCGTCGCTCTAGTCGCCCCCACCACCGACCGGAAGAAAAAGAGTCTAAGCGGGCACATTCTTTACGCCGGCGATCTTCTTCTTCCGACTCATCTCGAGGTAACATGCCTCGGAGAACCACTCGACGAGCCGAGCAAAGGCTTGACGAGTACCATCGGCGGTTGGACGAACTCAGCCGTCAGATCGCCGATCCCTATGCAGCGGAGTACGAACGTCGCCCTCCGCTTTCTCGTCATATCATGAAGGAACCGGTCCCCCCCCGGTTTCGTCTCCCTCAACTGGATCCATATGATGGAACGACGGACCCCCTGGACCATCTGGAGAGCTACAAGGTCCTCATGCAGGTCCAGGGAGCGACGGATTCCTTATTATGCGTCGCCTTCCCGGCTACGCTCCGTAAGGCGGCACGCGCGTGGTACTCCCGTCTACTTCCACGCAGCATCAACTCCTTCCGACAACTCGAGCGGTCTTTCCTGGCTCATTTTGATGCCTGTCGAAAGATCCCACGAGTTGCCGATAGCCTCTTTGCCGTCCAGCAGAAAAGTGGCGAGACCTTAAAGGATTTCGTCGCTCGATTTAAGGAGGCTGCGCTGGAGGTGTACAACCTGGAAGACTCTGTCGCCACCTTGGCCCTGAAGAGAGGACTTCGCCCGTCCAGATTCGCTACTCTCTGGATAAGAAGCCTCCGCGTTCCTACGCCGAGCTTCTGAACCGGGCACAGAAATACATCCGCGCTGACGAGGCAGATTCTTCCCGGAGAGACATTGACAAGAACCCCGGCAACAAACCGCCACCTTCCGATCGCACGGGTGCGCAACTTAGGAAGCCTGAGCCTCCACGACGCCCGGATCGCCGGCCACAAGCGCTGGTTCCTAAAGAGCATTTCACTCCCCTCATGGCCCCCATCTCCCACATCCTACTGGAGATCGAGGAGGAACCATATTTCAAGCGACCGGCTCCCTTGAAGTCCGGAGCCCCCGCAACAAGGAGTTTTATTGTCGATACCATCGGGACTACGGTCACGACACCGAAGACTGCCGCAATTTGAAAAAGGCCATCGAAGAGCTGGTCCAGCAGGGCCACCTGGGCAAGTTTGTTCGAAGGGGGAACCTCCCCGCGGTGGGCCCCATGGCGCCCCCAGGTCATCCGGCGGGCGTGGATAATGCCCCAACTGAAAAAACCATAGCTATGATCTCTTGGGGAGCGGAGGGCGGTTCGAAAAGGCCGCGCGAGGGAATAGACTCTGTAATACCTTTTTTCGGAAAGGACCTAGAAGGGGTAGTTAACAAACACGACGACAGCGTCGTAGTTTCTATGACTATAGCTAAGCACCCTGTAAAAAGAATTTTAATTGATAGTGGAAGCTCTGTGGATGTCTTGAGTTACGAGGCTTTTGTTCGGATGAACTTATCAAGGTCCTTGCTTCAACCTGTCGCCACACCACTAATGGGCTTCACGGGAGACTCAGTGAACGTCGAAGGCGAAATTGCTCTCCCGGTCACGGCTGGAACTCCTCCGTGTCAGAGTACAGTGGTTGTAAACTTCCTGGTGGTCCGGGTCCCGCTGGCGTATAACGCCATCTTGGGAAGACCGGGGCTGAACTTGCTGGATGCCGTGATCTCCACCAAGAGACTGTTAGTAAGGTTCCCTACCAATGAAGGGATCGGAGAAATGAAGGGAGAGCAAAACCCGTTGCCGCCCTGTTATCATCTGACGCCCAGCCCGCTGAGTGCAGAGTCGGCAACGGCCTCTGAGTCGCTCGATCCTAGGGAGTTGGGGAGAAGGGGGGAGCCGGCAGAGCATCTTCTAACCCTCCCCTTGGACGATAACCCGGCAAGGACTGTTCAGCTGGGGGCATCACTCCCGGAAGAGACACGTCGTCAACTCCTCGCATTCCTGCGGGCCAACACTGATGTCTTTGCATGGTCTTCCTCCGACATGCCAGGCGTCCCTGAAGAAGTAATTACCCATCGGCTCAACCTCAAGCCAGAGTGTCGGCCAGTCCGACAAAAGAAGAGAAACTTCGCTCCGGACAGACAGAAAGCTATCGACGAGGAAATCCGTAAGCTTATGGCTGCGGGCCACGTTCGAGAAGTTCATTACCCTGAATGGCTAGCTAATGTGGTGTTAGTCCGCAAGGCCAACGGGAGCTGGAGAATGTGTGTGGATTTCACCGACCTCAACAAGGCATGCCCCAAAGATAGCTTTCCACTACCTCGAATCGATCAATTGGTGGATGCTACCTCCGGCCATGAAGTCCTCAGCTTCATGGATGCATTCTCCGGATACAACCAGATCCGGATGAACCCGGAGGATGAGGAAGCTACTTCCTTCATAACCGAAAAGGGTCTATATTGCTACAAGGTGATGCCGTTCGGATTAAAAATGCGGGGGCTACTTACCAGAGGCTGATGAACAAAGTCTTCGAAGGACAGATAGGGCGTAATATGGAGGTGTATGTGGATGACATGCTGACAAAAAGCGTTCGTGCCCTTGACCACATCACGGATCTGGCAGAAACTTTTGACAACCTTCGTCGATATCAGATGAAGCTGAACCCTCGCAAGTGTGCATTCGGAGTAACAGCGGGGAAGTTCTTGGGCTTCATGGTGACCCGGAGAGGAATTGAAGCCAACCCGGACAAAGTCCAAGCCATCTTGGACATGAGGCCCCCCGTCAACAAGAAGGAAGTACAACGCCTGACGGGAAGAATAGCCGCCCTAAGCCGCTTCCTATCCAAGTCTGCGGAAAGGTGTTTACCTTCTTCAAGGCGCTTCGCAGAATCAATAAGTTCGAGTGGACCAAAGAATGCCAGGAGGCGTTCGAAGGGTTAAAGACGTTCCTATCCACCCCGCCGCTGCTAGCCAAGCCGACGGGCGGAGAGGAGCTCCTTCTATACCTGTCGGCCTCTCCTGAGGCTGTCAGCTCCGTGCTAGCCCGGGTGGACATTGATGGCACACAGAGGCCAGTATACTATACAAGTAAGGTGCTTCATGATGCTGAGATCCGATACTCAAACATGGAAAAGATCATCTTTGCGTTAATCGTGTCAGCCCAGCGTCTGCGGCCATACTTCCAAGCCCACCCGATCGCAGTAATCACTGACCAGCCTCTAAAGACAATTCTAGCTCGCCCTGATACTTCTGGTCGGCTGGCCAGGTGGGCCCTCAAGCTGGGGGAGTTTGATTTATCTTTCCGTCCTCGCTCGGCCATGAAGTCTCAAGTCTTGGCAGATTTCTTGGTCGAATGTACTGGGGGAACCGAGTTATCCAAAGAACTTCCGGCGGACACTCAACCCTTGGAAGCCAGTGACGATGAGTGGGTCCTTCATGTAGATGGGGCGTCGAACTCCCAAGGGAGCGGAGCAGGCCTCATCTTGGCTAACCCGGATGGTGTGGTTACTGAGTGCGCACTTCGCTTCCTCTTCCCTGCCACTAATAACCAGGCGGAATATGAGGCTTTGTTATCCGGAGTAAGATTGGCTCGGGAACTGGGGGTGAAACGCCTTAGAGCTTTTACCGACTCCCAATTGGTTGCTGGCCAGATCACCAAGGAGTACGAGGCAAAGGATCCTATCATGGCCCGTTATTTGGATGCGGTGTTCTCAATGACCTCTCCATTTACTCACTTCAGCGTCAGCTACATTCCTCGACAAGAGAATGCTAGAGCTGACGCTCTATCCCACCTCGCTGCCTCAGCTGATGGGATGTTGGGAAAAGCTTACGTGGAGCACTTAGAAGCCCCAAGCATTGATGCACCAATGGAAACTTTACCAGTGGACAGGAGCCTTCCTGGATGGACGCCTATGTTCAATACCTTTCCGAAGGTATCCTCCCCGAAGACCCTGCTGAAGCCAGGAAGCTTAAGAGACGGGTCCCGAAGTTCTTCCTTATGGAAGGAAGGCTCTACCGAAGGTCATTCTCGTACCCCATCCTCAGGTGCGTCGGTCCTACCGACGCCAATTATATTTTGCGAGAGATACACGAGGGGATATGCGGAAGCCATCTGGGGGGCAGGGCTCTGGCATATAAAGCTCTACGTCAAGGGTATTACTGGTTGACGATGAAAGAGGACGCATCTGAACTTGTTAAAAAGTGTGACAGCTGCCAGCGTCACGCCAACGTTCAACATCTACCTGCGTCCCAGCTAACCCCTCTCGCTGCACCGTGGCCCTTCGCGCAGTGGGGCATGGACATCCTAGGACCTTTCCCCCCTGCCTCCGGACAACGTAAGTTCCTAGTCGTAGCCGTCGATCACTTCACTAAGTGGATCGAGGCGGAAGCTCTTGCTAAGATCACGGAAGCCAAAGTGAGGTCTTTCTTCTGGAAATCTGTGGTGTGTCGGTTTGGGTTACCACACACCCTGGTTACAGATAACGGCCGACAGTTTGATAACACGACCTTCCGAGAATTCTGCGAGGGCCTAGGAATCCGTCACCGATTCACCTCCGTAGGGCATCCCCAAACCAACGGTGCAGCTGAGGTGACCAATCGCATCATTCTACAGGGGCTCCGGGCTCGGCTAGATAGCTGCAAAGGGCGCTGGGTGGAAGAACTTTCCAGTGTGCTGTGGGCCTACCATACTACGCCGCGAGCACCCACAGGGGAAACCCCCTTCAGCCTGGTCTTTGGGACCGAGGCGGTCATCCCTGTAGAGATAGGGGCTCCCAGTCCCCGGACGGAGTTATACCACGAAGAAAGCAACTCCAACAAGCTGAGAGCTGATCTGGATTTGGTGGAAGAATTGCGGGATCAAGCGCATCTTCGGATGGCAGCATTCCGTCAGCGCGTGGCTAAACACTACAACTCTCGGGTGCGGCCCAAGACATTCCGACCGGGAGACCTAGTTCTACGAAGAGCTGAAATATCAAAGCCCACGGAAGGGGGCAAGCTGGCACCAAAATGGGAAGGACCATACCGCGTTAAAGAGGTACTCTATCATGGGGCATATAAAATTGAAGAGCTGGACGGGAAGCTGCTCCCTCGAACTTGGAATGCTGACAATTTGCGACGGTACTATCAATAGAATTCTATTGTTATTAATTTGAATCTGTCTGATGCATGAATAATAGACCTTCTTATTTTCTAATGAGTATGTTCAGTCAAAGACCAACTCCACGTTGGCACCGGCGCCCAGTGTCGGCATCAAAAGACCGGATCCGCTCCGGCACTCAAAGACCAACTCCGCGTTGGCACCGGCGCCCAGTGTCGGCATCAAAAGACCGGATCCGCTCCGGCACTCAAAGACCAACTCCGCGTTGGCACCGGCGCCCAGCGCGGCAATCAAAAGACCGGATCCGCTCCGGCACTCAAAGACCAACTCCGCGTTGGCACCGGCGCCCAGCGTCGGCATCAAAAGACCGGATCCGCTCCGGCACTCAAAGACCAACTCCGCGTTGGCACCGGCGCCCAGCGCCGGCATCAAAAGACCGGATCCGCTCCGGCACTCAAAGACCAACTCCGCGTTGGCACCGGCGCCCAGCGTCGGCATCAAAAGACCGGATCCGCTCCGGCACTCAAAGACCAACTCCGCGTTGGCACCGGCGCCCAGCGTCGGCATCAAAAGACCGGATCCGCTCCGGCACTCAAGACCAACTCCGCGTTGGCACCGGCGCCCAGCGCCGGCAATCAAAAGACCGGATCCGCTCCGGCACTCAAAGACCAACTCCGCGTTGGCACCGGCGCCCAGCGTCGGCATCAAAAGACCGGATCCGCTCCGGCACTCAAAGACCAACTCCGCGTTGGCACCGGCGCCCAGCGTCGGCATCAAAAGACCGGATCCGCTCCGGCACTCAAAGACCAACTCCGCGTTGGCACCGGCGCCCAGCGTCGGCATCAAAAGACCGGATCCGCTCCGGCACTCAAAGACCAACTCCGCGTTGGCACCGGCGCCCAGCGTCGGCATCAAAAGACCGGTTCCGCTCCGGCACTCAAAGACCAACTCCGCGTTGGCGTCCAAGACCGGCGCCTAGCGTCAGCCGTAGAGATCGACTGGGTTGGCACCAAGGACCGCCTAACATCGGCCTTGTCAATGCTGAGGACAGCATCATAGCCCACGGTCCTATCTAACGTAATCTACTACGCATGTTACTATCCACTAACAGTCCAAAGCGGTTTGAACAAAGGAAGCTCAAGAAATTAAACATTCATTGATGACGAAGTTTACAAAATTGTCAACAGAGAAACAAAAAGCAGCTAAGGGGCATCCGAAGGCGGGGTGCCATCCTCAGGGACGTCGTCAGGCTGCAGCCCTTCAATATCTTCCAAGTCGTAAAGCTCCTGTATTTTCTTTTTGCAATCTTGGAAGCCGACGTCATAAGCTAACGCCGCTGAATCAGCTACCTCGTCATCGAAAGCCTCGGATTTTTTGTAATCCTCTATGGCCTTGGCCCCCTTCTCTTCCGCCTCGGTGGCTCTTCTCTGGGCCTCCGCCACTGCCGCCTCCAGGTCCGCGATTTTCATTACGTGTTGGCGGGTGGCTTCCTTAGCCGCATTGATCTCGGCAGAGGCGGAGCTCATCTGAGTCCTTAGGACGCATACCTCCTGCTCTGCTGCCATCAGTTTCTCTTCGGCCACCGTCAGTTTCCCCTCGGCCGCTTTTTGCTTCTCCTCCGCCACCTGAGCGTTATCCAGCTCATGGGCAGCACGGCGCTGGGCAACTTCCAGCGCGTATTCAGCTTTTTCGGCTCTAAGCCGAGTAGCCTCTACCTTGCCCATCAGGGTGGCCCGGGTGTCCTCTAGGGCCATCGCCGACTTCTCAGCTTTTGCTTGAAGGGAGACCATCTCCTCCCGTGCTTGCTCAAGGGCGGTGTCGCTCAAAGTCCAGATGTCTTTGAGGGCAACCAGGGAGTTCAAGGCCTAAAAAAAAAAAAAAAAAAAAAAGTGTATATATATGATATCCAGGAAAAAGGGAAAAGAAAAGAATAATAAGTGGCACAAAAACTCACCCAGAGGTGAGCCACCGAAGCTTCACGAAAGAAGGCCCCGCTCTTCCGACTTCGGAGATATCCTTGCATCTCCTCCACTGAAGCCTCCTCTATAACACGCATAGCCCAGCGGCTATGATTCGCCAGCAGTGACTGGAAAGAAGGATCGATAGTCCTCCCTTCCCTGGATGACGGGCCCGCGGAAGTCGATTCTGCCTCAGAACCTGCCGTCCCCGGCCCTTTAGCCGGTAGAGGCGCTTCAGCTGGGGGCAAGGCCGCGGCGGGAGCCGCTGCTGTTGCCACCGGAGCTTCACCCGCCTCTGTAGGCACGGGAGACGGTATCTTCCCCTCGGGAGATAAATCAAGTAAAATAATTGGAGCCGGGGCTGGAGATTCTTCTGCCGGCGGGCTTCGCTCCACCTCCTTGCCAGCCTTGGCCTGTGCCGTGTCTTCCAGGACGGGTTCTTCGACTCGGGGTCGAATTGCCTCACCTATGCACACGGGCCCCACTGCTTTGGATTCTGGGGCATGGACTATTTTAGCGACGGCCCTTTTGGGGCCGCCCTTCTTCGGGACTGTGACACGTGGGGGCTTCACGGCCATAGCTCCTCCAGTGTCGGCCATCCCAGCTCCGGTCTCTCTGCCACTAACCCTCCCAGCGTCGGCCCTCCTGGGAACCTTAGTGGCAGCCCTCCCTTCAGCGGGGGATACAGTCCCCGTGGCCTTCCTCTTTTTAGCGGCCACCTGCCTGAGCTTGTGCGGTGACGGCGCCATCCCTACGCAAGCAAGGGATAGTTAAAAAAAAAAAAAAAAAAAAAAAGAGGGAGAGAAGGGAGAAAAACAGAGAAGGGAGGCAAGTGGACTGATGCTCACCCCTTGAGGGAATTAAGCCGGCGTGCTGAAGGTTCTCTTCGGCTAACAGCTTATTGCACTTAGGAATCTCAGCAGTCAGGAGCTGCCCAAATGCCATCTGGTCCCGTGGAAGGATGGAGGCATCCCTGTTGGCATCGATATTGGGTACCCCCCAGCTTCCGCGGACCCCGCTAATGTCCGCGAAAAAGAACTTATCCTTCCATCCCTTAACGGAGGAAGGAAGGCACAACCTAAGGATCCTATTAGATCTAGGGGTAAAAGACCACCACCCCGACTGTTTGCGCAAAGTATAGAAGCTGCGGAACAGAGAAATGCTAGCCTCTATACCCCGCAAATGGCAAAGTACCAAAAACCCGACTATGGTACGGAAGGAATTGGGAACCAGTTGAGACGGGGTTAAGGAATACCTATCCAGAAGATTAAGGATAAAGGGATGAATCGGTAACCTAAGCCCGGCCTTAAAAAAGGCCCCGTACAGGGCAACCCTACCGAAACGGGAGGAGGTTGCCCTATCATTGGAGGTAGGAACAAACAAGTGAAGGTCCGGAGGGAAGCCGTACCTAGCCCTTAAGTTCGCAATGTCCTGAGCAGACATGGTCGATACAGTCCCTTCGGGGGACTCCTTGGTAGCCCTAGAAGGGCCGGCAACCGCCGGCCGGGTTCTAACGGAAGTTTGTCCACCGGACGGACGACTCCCAATGGAGGGACGACTGACTGGTCGGGGCTCGGGTGAAGGATCAGAAGAAGAAGTGGACCATTGGAGGGACGGGGACTCAGACTGGGAAGAATGGTGGGACCCCCCCCAAGAACCAGAAATAGAACAAGAAGGAGAAGAAGCCATAAGGACTGACCTGAGAAGAAAAACGCGAGCAGGGACAAAGCGCGGAGAACGAACAGAAGACGGAAACGCAGACGGACTCAAAAGAGGGCAATGGCGAAAGAAAGAGGGAAGATAGGAAGATAAGGGCAACTCGCCATCATTACACCATCTCGGAACACCCTCAAACCGTCCGATTTAGCCACGCGTCCGTCTTCAGTTGGGAGGCATTTCGATAGCCCGCCGATGCGAAAAGATCGAAAAGACCACCAATGTAAAAGGGGGTGCTAACCTTACCGCAATGATGTCGTCCGCCTTTTCGTAACACTGCCCGAGGAAAATCTTCCCTAATCCCAACAAAAGCAAGATGACCGTGGAAACCGGCCCCCTAGAAGACATTCACACCCCCTTTCGTAGGTAAGTAAACGCTCACCAATCTCAGGGGTGGGGGGGCATATGATACGGCTGACGGTTTCCCCGGGGTAGTATTATCTTCCGCACGACTTTCGAAAGCAATGATGTGACAACGTAACCCAAAGCCACCAGCGTCGGCCCCCAGCGTCGGCCCCCAGCGTCGGTCCCCAGCGTCAGCCTTCAGCATCGGCCCTCAGCGTCGGCTCCCAGCGTCGGCCCTCAGCGACGGCCCTCAGCGTTGGCCCTCAGCGTCGGCCCTCAGCGTCGGCCCTCAGCGTCGGCCCTCAGCATCGGCCCTCAGCATTGGCCCTCAGCGTCGGCCCTCAGCGTCGGCCCTCAGCATTGGCCCTCAGCGTCGGCCCTCAGCGTCGGCCCTCAGCGTCGGCCCTCAGCATCGGCCCTTAGCGTCGGCCCCAAAAGATCACTATGCGTTGGCACCAGTGGCCAAGACCCCGCGATTTAAGGTCTACTGCCGAACAGTCTGTTTACCTAAATCACGGGCAGGTCTCAGCCCGATCAACAGTTACCGCTATAAGCGGCCCCCTATCCCGCATCAGTCCAACAACTTACCGTTCGATGAAGCAGATTCGACGGTTCCAACAGGCCAAGATATACGGGATTCCCAACAGGTATAAAGGGAGGACCCGAGCTCCATTGAGGAGGGGACTCTCTCTCTGAAAAACTTCCACTAGAATAAGAAAAAGATTAAGATTCCTGTTCGACGACTCACTAACTTGGGCGTCGGAGGGTCCCCGCCGGAACTACCGGCCCGGGACTTTTTGCAGGCTCCAGGAGGAAGACGGTGATCTCTCTGCACACCCAGTGACCCTAATCCGTCCGACGTTCATCACACGTGATTCGCCCGCAACAGTGGCCGATCAAGATCAGGGCTTGGATCGATCACAACCGTTGGATCGTCGGTGATCGGACTGATCACCGCGGTCTGAGATCCATTGTGGTCGATCGGGATTATGGCTTGGATCAATCGTAATCGTCGGATCGTCGGCGTTCGGACCGATCGCCGTAGTCCGAGATCAGTCATGGCCGATCGGGATCGATCAGGGCTTGGATCGATCGCAACCGTCGGATCGTCGGTGATCGAACCGATCGCCGTGCTCCGATATCGGTCATGGCCATCGGGATTAGGGCTTGGATCGATCACAACCGTCAGATCGTCGGTGATCGGACCGATCGCTGCGGTCCGAGGTCTGTCGTGGCCGATCGGGATTAGGGCTTAGATCGATCGCAACCGTTGGATCATCGGTGATCGGACCGATCGCCGCGGTCCGAGATCGGTCGTGATCGATCGGGATCAGGGCTTGGATCGATCCCAACCGTCAGATCATCGGCGATCGGACCGATTACCGCGGTCCGAGATTGGTCCTGGCTGATCGGGATCGATCAAGGTTTGGATCGATCGCAACCGTCGGATCGTTGGCAATCGGACTGATCGCCGTTGTCCGAGATCGATCGTGGCCGATCAGGATCAGGGCTTGGATCGATCGCAACCGTCAGATCGTCGGCGATCGGACCGATCTCCGCTAACCAAGATCGGTTCTGGCCGATTGGGATCAGGGCTTGGATCGATCGCAACCGTCGGATCGTCGGCGATCGGATCGATCACCGCGGTCCGAGATCAGTCGTGGCCGATCAGGATTAGGGCTTGGATCGATCGCATCCCTCGGATCATCGGCGATCCGACCGATCGCCGCAGTCCGAGATCGGTCGTGGCTGATCGGGATCGATTGGGGCTTGGATTGATCGCAATAGTCGGATCGTCGGCGATCGGACCGATCGCCGCGGTCCGAGATCGGTCGTGGCCGATCGGGATAAGGGCTTGGATCGATCGCAACTGTTGGATCATCAGTGATCGGACCGATAGTCGTAGTCCGAGATCGGTCGTGGCCGATCTGGATCGATCAGGGCTTGGATCGATCACAACCGTCGGATCGTCGGCGATCGAACCAATCACCGCTGTCCGAGATCGATCGTGGCCGATCAGGATCAGGGCTTGGATCGATCTTAACCGTTGGATCATCGGCGATCGGACCGATCGCCGCGGTACGAGATCGATCATCGCTGATCGAGATCAGGGCTTGGATCGATCTCAACCGTCGGATCATCGGCGATCGGACCGATTGCCACGGTCCTAGATCGGTCGTGGCTGATCGGGATTAGGGCTTGGATCGATCGCAAACGTTGGATCATCGGCGATCGGACTGATCGCCGTGGTCCGAGATCGGTCGTGGCCGATCGGGATCAGGGCTTGGATCGATCGCAACCATCGGATCGTCGACGATCGGATCGATCGCTGTGGTCCGATATCGGTCGTGGCCGATCTGGATCAAGGCTAAGATTGATCGCAACCGTTGGATCGTCGGCAATCGGACCGATCGCCGCGGTCCGAGATCGGTCGTGGCCGATCGGGATCAGGGCTTGGATCGATCACAACCGTCGGATCATTGGCGATCGGACTGATCTTCGCGGTCCGAGATCGGTCATGGCCGATCAGGATTAGGGCTTCGATCGATTGCAACCATCGGATATTCGGCGATCGGACCGATCGCCGCGGTCCTAGATCGGTCGTGGCCATCGGGATTAGGGCTTGGATCGATTTCAACCGTTGGATCATTGGCGATTGGACCGATCACCGCGGTCGAGATCGATCATGGCCGATCGGGATTAGGGCTTCAATCAATCGCAACCGTCGGATCGTCGGCGATCGGACCGATCGCCGCGTTCCGAGATCGTTCGTGGCCGATCGGGATTAGGGCTTGGATCGATTGCAACCGTTGGATCGTCCGCAATCAGACTGATCGCCTCTGTCCGAGATCGGTCGTGGCCGATCGGGATCAAGGCTTGGATCGATAGCAACCGTTGGATCGTCGGCGATCGGACCGATCGCCGTGGTCTGAGATCGGTCGTGGCCGATTGGGATCAGGGCTTGGATCGATCGCAACCGTCGGATCGTCGGCGATCGGACCGATCGCCGCGGTCCGAGATCGGTCGTGGCCGATCGGGATTAGGGCTTCGATCGATCGCAACCATCAGATCGTCGGCGATCGGACCGATCGCCGCGGTCCAAGATCGGTCGTTGCCGATCGGGATTGATCAGGGCTTGCATCGATCGCAACCTTCGGATCATCGATGATCGGACCGATTGCCACGGTATGAGATCGGTCGTTGCCGATCAGATCAGGGCTTGGATCGATCGCAACCGTCGGATCGTCGGCGATCGGACAGATCGCCGCGGTCCAAGATCGGTCGTGGCCGATCGGGATCAGGGCTTGGATCAATCGCAACCGTCAGATCATCGGCGATCGGACCGATCGCCGCAGTCCGAGATCGGTCGGGCCGATTGGGATTAGGGCTTGGATCGATCTCAACCATCAGATTGATCGCCGCAGTCCGAGTTCGGTCGTGGCCAATTGGGATCAGGGCTTGGATCGATCGCAACCATCGGATCGTTGGCGATCGGACCGATCTCTGTGGTCCAAGATTGGTTGTGGCTGATCGGAATCAGGGCTTGGATCGATCGCAACCGTCGGATCATCGGTGATCGGACCGATCGACGCGGTCCGAGATCGGTCGTGGCTGATCGGGATTAGGGCTTGAATCTATCGCAACCATCGGATCGTAGGCGATCGAACCGATCACCGCGGTTCGAGATCGATCATGGCCGATCGGGATCAGGGCTTGGATCGATCGCAACCGTCGAATCGTCGGCAATCAGACCAATCACCGCGGTCCGAGATCGGTCATGGCCGATCTGGATCAAGGCTAGGATTGATCGCAACCGTTGGATCGTCGGCGATCAGACCGATCGCCGCGGTCCGAGATCGGTCGTGGCCGATCGGGATCAGAGCTTGGATCGATCGCAACCGTCGGATCATCGGTGATCAGACCGATCGCCGCGGTCCGAGATCGGTCATGGCCGATCAGGATTAGGGCTTCGATCGATTGCAACCATCGGATATTCGGTGATCGGACCGATCGCCATGGTTCGAGATCGGTCATGGCCGATCGGGATTAGGGCTTGGATCGATCTCAACCGTCGGATCGTCAGCGATTGGGCCGATCGCCGTGGTCCGAGATCGATCGTGGCCGATCGGGATCAGGGCTTGAATCGATCGCAATCGTCGGATCGTTGGCGATCAGACCAATCGCCGCGGTCCGAGATCGTTCGTGGCCGATCATGATTAGGGCTTGGATCGATCACAACCGTTGGATCGTCCGCGATCGGACTGATCGCCTCGGTCTGAGATCGGTCGTGGCCGATCGGGATCAGGGCTTGGATCAATCGCAACCGTCGAATCGTCGGTGATCGGATCGATCGCCGCGGTCTGAGATCAATCGTGGCTGATCGGGATTAGGGCTTGGATCTATCGCAACCGTCGGATCGTCGGTGATTGGACCGATCGCCGCGGTTCGAGATCGTCGTGGCCGATCGGGATCAGGGCTTGGATCGATCGCAACCGTCGGATTGTCGGCAATCGGACCAATCGCCGCGGTCCGAGATCGGTCGTTGCCGATCAGATCAGGGCATGGATCGATCGAAACTATCAAATCGTCGGCGATCGGACCGATCGCCGCAGTCCGAGATCGATCGTGGCCGATCGGGATAAGGGCTTGGATCGATCGCAACCATCGAATCGTCGGCGATCGGACCGATCACCGCGGCACGACATCGGTTGTGGCCGATCGGGATCAAGGCTTGGATCATTTGCAACCGTCGGATCATCGATGATTGGACCGATCGCCACGGTGGCCGATCGGGATCGATCAGTGCTTAGATCGATCGCAACTGTCGGAACATCGATGATCAGACCGATCATCACGGTCCGAGATCGGTCGTGACCGATCGGGATCAGGGCTTGGATCGATCTCAACCATCAGATCGTCGGCGATCGGACTAATTGCCACAGTCCGAGATCGATCGTGGCCGATCGGGATCAGGGCTTGGATCGATCCCAACCGTCGGATCGTCGGCGATAGAACCGATCGCTGTGGTCCGAGATTGGTCATGGCCGATCGGGATCGATCAGGGCTTGGATCGATCGCAACCATCAGATCGTCGGCGATCGGGATTAGGGCTTGGATCGATCGCAACCATTGAATCGTCGGCGATCAGACAGATCGCCACAGTCCGAGATCGATCGTGGCCGATCGGGATCGATCAGGGCTTGGATCGATCGCAACCGTCGGATCGTCGGCGATCAGACCGATCGACATAGTCTGAGATCGGTCATGGCCAATCGGGATCAAGGCTTGGATCGATCGCAACCATCGGATCATCGGCGATCGGACCGATCGCCGCGGTCCGAGATCGGTAGTGGCCGATCGGGATTGATCAGGGCTTGGATCGATTGCAACTGTCGGATCGTTGGCGATCAGACCGATCGCCGCGGTTCGAGATCGGTCATGGCCGATCGTGATCAGGGCTTGGATCGATCGCAACCGTTAGATCGTCGGCGATCGGACCGATTTCCATGGTCCGAGATCGGTCGTGGCTAATCGGAATCAGGGCTTGGATTGATCGCAACCGTCGGATCGTCAGTGATCGGACCGATCACTGTGGTTTGAGATCGGTCATGGCCGATCAGGATCAGGGCTTGGATCAATCGCAACTGTCGGTTTGTCGGCGATCGGACCGATCGCTGTGGTCCGAGATTGGTCGTGGCTGATCGAAATCAGGGCTTAGATAATTCGCAACCGTCAGATCATCGGTGATCGGACCGATCGCCGCGGTCCAAGATCGATCGTGGCTTATCAAGATCAGGGCTTGGATCGATCGCAACCGTCGGATCGTCGGCGATCAGACTGATCGCCGTGGTCTGAAATCGGTCGTGGCCGAACGGGATCAGGGCATGGATCGATCCCAACCGTCGGATCGTCGGCGATCAGACCGATTGCCGCGGTCCGAGATTGGTTGTGGCTGATCGTGATCGATCAATGTTTGGATCGATTGCAACCATCGGATCGTCGGCGATCGGACCGATCGCCGTGGTCCGAGATCGGTCCTGATCGATCAGGATCAGGGCTTGGATCGATCGCAACTGTTGGATCATCGGCGATCGGACCAATCGCCGCGTTCCGAGATCGGTCGTGGCCGATCAGGATCAAGGCTTGGATCGATCGCAACCGTCGGATCTTCATCGATCGGACCGATCGCCATGGTCCGAGATCGATTGTGGCCAATCGGGATCAGGGCTTGGATCGATCGCAACCATCGGATCATCGGCGATCGGACCAATCGCCGCGGTCTGAGATCGGTCGTGGCCGATCAGGATCAGGGCTTGGATCGATCCCAACTGTCGGATCATCGGCGATCGGACCGATCGCTGCGGTCCAAGATCGGTCATGGCCAATCGGGATCGATCAGGGCTTGGATCGATCACAACTGTCGGATCGTCGGTGATCAGGATTAGTGCTTGGATCGATCGCAACCGTCGAATCATCGGCGATCAGACCGATCACCGTGGTCCGAGATCGGTCGTGGCCGATCAGGATCGATCAGAGCTTGGATCGATCGCAACCGTCGGATCATCGGTGATCGAACCGATCGCCCCGGTCCGAGATCGGTCATGGCCGATCGGGATCAGGGCTTGGATCGATCATAACCATCGGATCGTCCATGATCGGACCGATCGCCGCGGTCTGAGATCGGTCGTGGCCGATCTGGATCGATCAGGGATTGGATCGATCGCAACTGTCGTATCGTCGGCGATCGGACCGATCGCCGCTATCCGAGATCGGTCATGGCCGATCGGGATCATGGCTTGGATCGATCGCAACCGTCGGATCGTCGGCGATCGGACCGATCGCCGCGGTCCGATATCGGTCATGGCCTATCGGTATCGATCAGGGCTTGGATCGATTGCAACCGTCGGATCGTCGGCTATCGGACTGATCGCCGTGGTCCGAGATCGATCTTAGCCGATCGGGATTAGGGCTTGGATCGATCGCAACCATCGGATCATCTGCGATCGGATCGATCGCCGCAGTCCGACATCGATCGTGGCCGATCGGGATCAGGGCTTGGATCGATCGCAACCGTCGGATCGCCGGCGATCGGACCGATCACCGCGGTCCGAGATCGGTCGTGGCCGATCGGGATTAGGGCTTGGATCGATTACAACCATCGGATCGTCGGCGATTGGACCGATCGCCGTGGTCCGAGATCGATCGTGGCCGATCGGGAACGATCAGGGCTTGGATCGATCGCAATCGTCGGATCGTCGGCGATCGAACCGATCGCTGCGGTCCGAGATCGGTCGTGGCCGATCGGGATCAGGGCTTGGATCGATCGCAACCGTCGGATGGTCGGTGATCGGACCAATCGCTGCGGTCCAAGATCAGTCGTGGTCGATCAGGATTAGGGCTTGGATCGATCGCAACAGTTGGATCGTCGACGATCGGACCGATCGCCACGGTCCGAGATCGGTCATGACCAATCGGGATTAGGGCTTAGATTGATCCTAACCGTCGGATCATTGGCGATTGGACCGATTACCACGGTCCAAGATTGGTCATGGCCGATCGGGATCGATCAGGGTTTGGATCGATCGCAACCATCGGATCGTTGCTGATCAGGATCAGGGCTTGGATGGATCGCAACTGTCGGATCGTCGGGGATCCGACCGATCATCACGGTCCGAGATCGATCGTGGCCGATCGGGATCAGGGCTTGGATCGATCGCAACCGTCGGATCGTCGGCAATCGGATCAATCGCCGCGGTACGAGATCGGTAGTGGCTGATCAGGATCGATCAGGGCTTGGATCGATCGCAACCGTCGAATCATCGGCGATCGGACCGATCACCGCGGTCCGAGATCGGTAGTGACCGATCGGTATTGGGGCTTGGATCGATCGCTACCATCGGATCATCGGCGATCGGACCGATCGCCGTGGTCCTAGATCGGTCATGGCCGATCGGGATCAGGGCTTGGATCGATCACAACCATCGGATCGTCGGTGATCGGACCGATCGCTGCAGTCCGAGATTGATCATGGTCGATCGGGATTAGGGCTTGGATCGATCGCAACAGTTGGATCGTCGGCGATCGGACCGATCGCCGTGGTCCGGGATCGGTCGTGACCGATCGGGATCAGGGATTGGATCGATCCCAATCGTCGGATCATCGGAGATTGGATCGATCGCCGCGGTTTGAGATCAGTCGTGGTCAATCGGGATTGATCAGGAATTGGATCGATCACAACCGCCGGATTGTCGGCTATCGGACCGATCGCCGTGGTCCGAGATCGGTCGTGGCCGATCGGGATCAGCACTTGGATTGATCGCAACCGACGGATCATCGTTGATCGGACCGATCGCCGTGGTCTGAGATCGGTTGTGGCCGATCGGGATAAGGGCTTGGATCGATCGCAATCGTCGGATCGTCGGCGATCGGAAAGAACACCGCGGTCCAAGATTGGTCATGGCCGATTGGGATCAGGCCTTGTATCGATCGCAACTGTCGGATCATCGGCGATCGGACCGATCGCCGCGGTCCGAGATCGGTCGTGGCCGATCGGGATCAGGGCTTGGATCGATCGCAACCATCGAATCGTCGACGATCGGACCGATCTCCGCTAACCGAGATCGGTTATGGCCGATCGGGATCAGGGCTTGGATCGATCGCAAACGTCGGATCGTCGGCGATCGGATCGATCGCCGCGGTCCGAGATCAGTCGTGGCCGATCGTGATTAGGGCTTGGATCGATCGCATCCCTCGGATCATCGGTGATCAGACCGATCGCCGCGGTCCGAGATCGGTCGTGGCTGATCGGGATCGATCGGGGCTTGGATCGATCACAACCGTCGGATCGTCGGCGATCGGACCGATCGCCGCGATCCGAGATTGGTCATGGCGATCGGGATCAGGGCTTCGATCGATCGCAACCATCGGATCGTCGGCGATCGGACCGATCTCCGCTAACTGAGATCAGTTGTGGCCGATCGGGATCGGGGCTTGGATCGATCGCAACCGTCGGATCATCAGAGATTGGAATGATCGCCGCTGTCCGAGATCGGTCGTGGCTGATCTAGATCGATTAGGGCTTGGATCGATTGCAACCGTCGGATCATCGGCGATCGAACCGATCGCCGCTGTCCGAGATTGGTCATGGCCGATCAGGATCAGGGCTTGGATTGATCACAACCGTCGGATCGTCGGTGATCGGACTGATCGCTGCGGTACAAGATCGGTCGTGGCCGATCAGGATTAGGGCTTGGATCGATCTCAACCGTCGGATCATCGGCGATCGGACCGATCGCCGCGGTCCAAGATCGGTCGTGGCCGATCGGGATCAGAGCTTGGATCGATCGCAACCATTGGATCGTCGGCGATCGGACCGATCACCGAGGTTCGAGATCGGTCGTGGCCGATTGGGATTAGGGCTTGGATCGATCGCAACTGTTGGATCGTCGGCGATCGGACCGATCGCCGCGGTTCGAGATCGGTCGTGGCCGATCGGGATCAGGGCTTGGATCGATCATAACCATTGGATCATCGGCGATCGAATCGATCACCGCGGTCCGAGATCGGTCGTGGCCGATCGGGATCAGGGTTGGATCGATCGCAACCGTCGGATCGTTGGCGATCGGACCGATCGCCGCGGTCCGAGATCGGTCGTGGCCGATCGGGATTAGGGCTTGGATCAATCGCAACCGTCGGATCGTCGGCAATCGGATCGATCGCCACGGTCTGAGATCGGTCGTGGCCGATCGGGATCAGGCCTTGGATCGATCGCAACCGTTGGATCATCAGCAATTGGACCGATCGCCATGGTCCGAGATCGATCGTGGCAGATTGGGATTAGGGCTTGGATCGATCGCAACCATCGGATTGTCAGCGATCGGATCGATCCCCGCAGTCCGAGATCGGTCGTGGCCAATCGGGATCAGGGCTTGGATCGATCGCAACCATCGGATCATCGGCGATCAAACCGATCGCCGCGCTCCGAGATCGGTCGTGGCCGATCGGGATTAGGGCTTGGATCGATCGCAACCGTCGGATCGTCGGTGATCGGACCGATCGCTATGGTCCGAGAACGGTCGTGGCTGATCGGGATCAGGGCTTGGATCTATTGCAACCGTCGGATCGTCGGCGATTGGACCTATCGCCGTGCTCTGAGATCGATCGTGGCTGATCGGGATCAGGGCTTGGATCAATCCCAACCATTGGATCATCGGCGATCGGACCGATTGCCACGGTCCGAGATTGGTCGTGGCTGATCGAGATGGATCAGGGTTTGGATCGACCGCAACCGTCGGATCATCGGCGATCGGACCGATCGCCACAGTCCGAGATTGGTCATGGCTGATCGGTATCAGGGCTTGGATCGATTGCAACCGTCGGATCGTCAGCGATCGGACTGATCGACGTGGTCCGAGATCAGTCGTGGTCGATCGGAATCAGGGCTTGGATCGATCGCAACTATCGGATCATCGGCGATCAGACCGATCGCCGCGGTCCGAGATCGGTCATGGCTGATCAGGATCATGGCTTGGATCGATCGTAACCGTCGGATCATCGGCGATCAGACCGATCACCGCTGTCTGAGCTCGGTTGTGGCCGATCGGGATCAGGGCTTGGATCGATCGCATCCGTCGGATCATCGGCAATCGGACCGATCGTCGTGGTCCGAGATCGGTCGTGGCCGATTGGGATCGATCATGGCTTGGATCGATCGCAACCGTCGGATCGTCGGCTATCGAACAGATCGCCGTGGTCCGAGATCGGTTGTGGCCGATCGGGATCAGCGCTTGGATCGATCACAACCGTCGGATTGTCGTTGATCGGACCGATCACCATGGTCCGAGATCGGTCGTGGCCGATCGGGATCAAGGCTTGGATTTATCGTAGCCGTCGGATTGTCGGAGATCAGAACGAACGCCGCGGTCCGAGATCGGTCGTGGCCGATCGGGATCAGGGCTTTGATCGATCACAACCATCGGATCGTCGGCGATCGGACCGATCACCACTAACCGAGATCGGTTGTGGCCGATCGGGACCATGGCTTGGATCGATAGTAACCGTCGGATCGTCGATGATTGGACCGATCGCCGCGGTCCGAGATCGGTCGTGCCCGATCGGGATTAGGGCTTGGATCGATCGCAACCATCGGATCGTCGGCGATCAGACTAATCGCTGCAGTCCGAGATCTATCGTGGCTGATCGGGATCGATCGGGGCTTGGATCGATCGCAACCGTCGGATCGTCGGCGATCGGACCGATCGCCACAGTCTGAGATATGTCGTGGCCGATCGGGATCAGGGCTTGGATCGATCGCAACCGTCGGATCATCCGCGATCGGACCGATCGCTGCGGTCTGAGATCGGTCATGGCCGATCTGGATCGATCGCAACCGTCGGATCGTCGGCGATCGGACCGATCGCCGCTGTCCGAGATCGGTCATGGCCGATCGGTATCAGGGGTTGGATCGATCGCAACCATAGGATCATCGGCAATCGGACGGATCGCCGCGGTCTGAGATCGGTCGTGGCCTATCGGGATCAATCAAGGTTTGGATCGATCGCAACCGTCGGATCGTCGGCTATCGGACCGATCGCCGCGGTCCAAGATTGATCGGGATCAGGGCTTGGATCGATCGCAACCGTCGGATCGTCGGCGATCGGATCGATCGCCATAGTTCAACATCAGTCGTGGCCGATCGGGATCAGGGCTTGGATCGATCGCAACCGTCGTATCATCGGCGATCGGACCGATCGCCGTGGTCTGAGATCGGTCGTGGCCGATCAAGATCAGGGTTTGGATCGATCGCAACCGTTGGATCGTCGGTGATCGGACCGATCGCCCCGGTCCGAGATGATGACCCCACCCCGAGACCGGAAGGGGTCCCGGGGTTGGAAAAATGTCAGTGCACCCCGAGACTGATGGGGGTCTCGGGGTCAAGAGATGATGACTCCACCCCGAGATCAGAAGGGGTCCCGGGGGTGGGGAAATGTCGGTGCACCCCGAGACTGGTGGAGGTCTCGGGGTCAAGAGATGATGACCCCGCCCCGAGACCGGAAGGGGTCCCGGGGATGGGGAAATGCCGGTGCACCCCGAGACTGGTGGGGGTCTCGGGGTCAAGAGATGATGACCCCACCCTGAGACCGGAAGGGGTCTCGGGGGTGGAGAAATGCCGGTGCACCCCGAGACTGGTGGGGGTCTTGGGGTCAAGAGATGATGACCCCACCCGAGACCGGAAGGGGTCCCAGAGGTGGGGAAATGCCGGTGCACCCCGAGACCGGTGGGGATCTCGGGGTCAAGAGATGATGACCCCACCCCGAGACCGGAAGGGGTCCTGGGGGTGAGGGAAATGCCGGTACACCCCGAGACCGGTGGGGTCTTGGGGTCAAGAGATGATGACCCCACCCCGAGACCGGAAGGGGTCCCGAAGGTGGGGAAATGCCGGTGCACCCCGAGACCGGTGGGGGTCTCGTGGTCAAGAGATGATGACCCCACCCCGAGACCGGAAGGGGTCCTGGGGGTGGGGAAATGCCGGTGCACCCCGAGACCGGTGGGGGTCTCGGGGTCAAGAGATGATGACCCCACCCCGAGACCGGAAGGGGTCCTGGGGGTGGGGAAATGCCGGTGCATCCCGAGACCGGTGGGGGTCTCGGGGTCAAGAGATGATGACCCCACCCCGAGACCGGAAGGGGTCCCGGGGGTGGGGAAATGCCGGTGCACCCCGAGACTGGTGGGGGTCTCGGGGTCAAGAGATGATGACCCCATCCCGAGACCGGAAGGGGTCCCGGGGGTGAGGAAATGCCGGTGCACCCCGAGACCGGTGGGGGTCTCGGGGTCAAGAGATGATGACCCCACCCCGAGACCGGAAGGGGTCCCGGGGGTGGGGAAATGCCGGTGCACCCCGAGACCGGTGGGGGTCTCGGGGTCAAGAGATGATGACCCCACCCCGAGACCAGAAGGGGTCCTGGGGGTGGGGCAATGCCGGTGCACCCCGAGACCGGTGGGGGTCTCGGGGTCGTTAGCCGCCGTTACCTTTTATCATGACGATGCGAGATTAGTCATATCAGATGCCCCCTCACCCCTGGGGCGAAGCGGGTCCTGCCATTGAGGCGCAAGGGATGTTCTCCACGTGGCTGATCCCCGTCCTCGTCTTTTATGCGGACGGCCTGGGGAATGAAAGGAGGCGGCCCTCCGTACGCTATGCCCACCACGATCGATCTCGAGAGAGAGAACTGGCTGTTCGAAGTTCGTGCAAAAAGCCGCATCATCATTACCTTTCCTTACGGCGACGTCAGCGGGGTCCCACCACTGGCCGGGGGCATGCCGCACCACGCGCTGGGGCGCTCCTCGAGGCGAGCCATCCTATGGCAAGGGGCCATGTGGTCGACGAGACGTGGCGGGATGATTTGAAAACCTGCTAAAGCTAAGCGAGGAGTTGAATTGATGCCATACCGCTTCTCTTGTCATCGTCTCCTTCTGCGCCTACGCTCCGACCTCCCCTGCAACCTGCGGGCTTGCGTCTGGTTTCCTCCCTTCCAGGTTAGCTCTTCCCCCATCCTAGACTTCTGTCCCTCTGCTCATGAGTTCTCCTTCCTGGACCTCGGAGGACGGTTCTGAGGATCGTCCTCCTTCCGAGAGGTACCGTACCTCTCCTGTTCCTTCCCCTTCGATTGAGTGGTCCTCTGATTCAGAGGACCACGTCCCCCTGGCCCGGCGACGGGCCACCGATGGAGCCCCATCGAGGGGCTGCCGGCCAGAGGCTGGCGCCTCCTCGACGGTGGAGGGATCCCCAGAGGGGACGGCCTCCACGATGACGCGGCTGGATTTGGAAAAAATCTGGGCCCATTATCGGGTCCCCCGGGACGTTGAGCTCTTCTTGCCAACTCTCGACGATAGGGTCATTTCCTTCCGACCCGGTCAGGTGGCCCTCTATGAGATCTGCCTAAGGGTAGGTCTCCGCCCACCCTTTCCGCCCTTTTTTGTCAACCTCCTTAACTACTATTCCTTGGCCCCCTCTCAATTAGTTCCAAACTCCTATCGCGTCATCTATGCCTTTGTCATCCTTTGCTATCGCCTGCACATTACCCCCCGAATCAGCCTTTTTCGATCTTTCTACACCCTTCGGCCTCAAAAGGGCTGGTGGCTATTCCTACCCCGACCCAACCGGGTCCTAAAACTCCTCCTTCCTTCTTCAATTAAGGGATGGAAGTCTCGTTTCTTTTTTGCAAATGTTGACCAAGTCAGGCCCCAGTGGGGAGACCCCGACCTCCGGGGGAACGTCGTCGCCATCCACCCTGGGGACCGGGAGGCATTGGGGCTATTGTTGGCCACCGAGATCCCCCGATACACCCTGTTGCTATCGAAGGATAACCTGGAGTCGGCGGGCCTCATCTCCCACCGGAGTAAGTCCTCTCCATCCTTAGCCAAAAATTTCGTTTCTCTCCCCCTCTTTCTTTTTTTTTTTTAACTCAACTTATGCCGTGCAGCCATGAAGATACCGGCGGCAAAACTGCTGAGGGCTGCCTCCAAGAAGAGGACCCGGGAAGGATCATCCAGGGGTCAGCAAGCCCCAGCCCCGAAGCGTCCGATGGCCCGGGCCTTCCCACCGGCTCAAGTCTCCCCACCCCCGGCTCCGCAAGACGTCCCGGCTGTTCCGGAGGTTGACCTCACAGCCGACACTCCACCAGGGATGGGGACAACCGCGGGAGTCGCCGTTGAGGAGCCAGCCACGGAGGGGCCCATATTGACCGAAGAGCCCCCGGCCCCTGGGGGACCGATCCCGCCGGATGCCACCAGGGATTGGGGTGAGGGACCATCTGGTCCCGTGAGTCCACCCCCTGAGGGGTCGCCCAGGAGTGGCCCACGCACCGAACCAGGGACAGCTGAAACGACGGAGTGAGGTGGGGGTGAGCCCGGGCCATCCCGAGACTCCCTAAACGACGGTCGCTGGGCTGAGCGAGTCCTGGGCCCGATCTTTGTTCCTAAGATCCTGGAGGACCTCAGTCACCAGAAAGCGAGCGCGTTCTTTCAGGACTCCTATGCTGCTGTCGTCAGGGTAAGTGATCTTTTTGCCCTTTACCTTTTATTCCCTTCCTTCAACTGACCTGGAGCTTACGCGCGCAGATTGCATACTCCCTAAGGGCCGCCAGGGAGGCAATGCGCGATGGGAAGGTCCTTCTGCGGGAGACGCAGAAGGAGGTCGAGGACGCTCGGTGCCGCGCGGAGGCGCCGAGAAGGCGCTAGAGTCAGCCAGAAGCGCCTGGGCGAGCGAGGTACAGGCCACTGAGAGCCGGGCGGAGATCGAAGCCAACCGTGCACGCGCAGCGCTCCTCCAAATGATGGAGGCTGAGAACGCTGTAATGGCCAGGGACATTCATATCTCTGAGCTAACCTTAACCCTCCGGGAGGCCGAAGATCGAGCGGGCGCGGCGACAGAAGAGGCGCGAGCGGAGAAGGAGGAGGTCAGCCGGTCCAAAGAGGAGGTGGGCCGCGTCCGGGAGGCCGAAAGGGTTGCAACGGAAGCCCTTGCTGCAGAGAAGGTCCGGGCCGCTGGGCTCATAGAGGAGTACAAGAAGTCCGTGCGCTTCACAAACGACCTGGCCGAAGCCTCGGCGGCTATATTCCTCGATGGGTTCCAGCATGGCAAGGTGAAGGTGGCCAGGGACCTGAACTTCCCCCAGGCCCTGGAGGTTGAGCTGGAGCGTTTGTCTGACTTGGCCCCTTATGATGATGAGCCCGCACCGGCAGAGCCGTGAGCTCGCACTCTTGTTGTTTTGTTCTTTCTTTTTTACAAGTCCGACAACGTCGGCATTTTGTAGTCCCTTCCAATTAATGAAAGCATTCTTCAAGATGCATTCTGTCTTATCATGAACTTTGTCGATTGACAACACGTAGCCCTGTGATCCCATTAGTTCCGATAGCACCGGGGGACAACTCTCAACTCGAGCTATTCCGCCCCAGCTATTTAGACCCGAAAGTTAGGACCAGGGAGGGTAGGTTTTTCGGAGTGGAAACGCCGGCAGTCAGAGGTTAGGTAGACGGGCTCCTCGAGGCCATCGGCGCAACGCCCTACCGAGTGTTGGACCTTGTACTAAATAGGCGCATGGCTTTTGGTGCCTACGGGGGTCAGCTTTTATCTGACCGGCAGGACTTTGTGCTGTCGGGTGTCGAGCTTTAAGTTCAGCAAGCCCGAAACTTCTTATGCCGTCCGAGGCGAGGCTTTAGGTGCCGACGGGTGTCGGGCTTCGTGTCTGGCTAGCGCAGGGCTTTGGGCGCCGATGGGTGTCGGGCTTTGGTTGCTGAGAGACGGTGGTACACTGCTCTGCCAGTGGTACACTAGGCTTCATGCCTGGCTGGTGCAGGGCTTTGGTGCCGACCAGGGTCGGGCTTTTGTTGCTGAGAGCCGGTGGTACACCGCTCTGCCAGTGGTACACTAGGCTTTATGCCTGGCTGGTGCAGGGCTTTGGTGCCGACCAGGGTCGGGCTTTTGTTGCTGAGAGATGGTGGTACACCGCTCTGCTAGTGGTACACTGGGCTTTATGCCTGGCTGGTGCAGGGCTTTGGTGCCGACCAGGGTCGGGCTTTTGTTGCTGAGAGCCGGTGGTACACCGCTCTGCCAGTGGTACACTGGGCTTTATGCCTGGCTGGTGCAGGGCTTTGGTGCCGACCAGGGTCGGGCTTTTGTTGCTGAGATCCAGTGGTACACCGCTCTGCCAGTGGTACACTGGGTTTTATGCCTGGCTGGTGCAGGGTGTTGGCCCAGATGGCAACCCAAGAGGGGGGGATGAATTGGGTTCTTAAAAATTTAAGACTTTTTAACTTTAATTGATTAGTTAGCAAGATGTGCAAGTGAGAGGCTAACTAAAATCAATACACAAGCAAATAAAGAGAGATAGAGAAAGAGAAAATATGGCACGGCAAACACAAGATAATTTTATAGTGGTTCGGTGCAATCAACACCTACGTCCACTCCCAAGATTCACTTGGGTCCACACTATAATCTCTCTAGATTACAGTCGAGTTATTTTCCAAGCTCACAACTCAAACTTATTGTTTTCCCGGGTGAACAACGAACCCAGCCGGTTTTAACTCGGGCTTACCAGCACAAAACCCTACACGTTGTTTTTCTCGGGCTCACAACTAACCCAACACAAGCACTCCGGCTTGTAACGAGGTATACCAACCTCCACTGATTCAATCCACTGATTGAATCAGCAAACAATAAGAATGATAGTGTTTGAACAATGAAGTGCTCCCCTTGAGCAAATATACAAATGAAGTACAAAAATAAAGGGTTAGAAAAGCCTGATTGTATTGCAGATGGTAGTGGCTTTGGCTTTCTTCCTTCTTCTCTTTAACTCCTCTTGAAACGTTGAATCACGCCTCAGCAAGATTCTTGACCGTTGAAGTCTTTGGAGTTGAGATGAAGCTTTTTCCTCTTTTGAAAATCCTCTGATTTGACCTTTGAAATGCTTGTGGATTTTCTTTTGACTCTTGTGGATTGATGAGAAGGAGCAGACGAAACTTCCTCTTGGATTTCTCTCCTTTTGAATCACTCTCCTTTGAGCTAGATGATTTTTCCAATATGCTCTGTTTTTTCCTCTTTTCAAAAGATATTCTTTTCTCTCTTTGATTTTCAAAATCGATTCTTCTGAGTTGAAAAGAGCTTCTCTATTTATAGAATCTGCAAAAATATATCCGTTAGAGACAAGGAAAAATAACCGTTATTTAAAAATCTTACCGTTGGGGCTGATGTGTCATCGTTAAAAATCATGCCCAGATTTCGCGGAGTCAACTCGAGCTTTGTGGGAGTCGGCTCAAAGTCGATTACTAAAAATAGAAACATTTTAAGCATTGAAGGGTCGACTCGCGAAAACTAAAGTGTCGGCTCGCGAAAGTTGGGAGTCGACTCGAGGAAAATGGGGAGTCGACTCGAGAAGTGCTCAAAAACATGGTTTCTGTTGTTTGAGCGGAGTCGGCTCGCACAGACAGGAGTCGGCTCGCACAGAGTCAGGGGTCGACTCTTGAAAACCAAGGGTCGACTCGAGAAAAATGGAAAATTCTTTAGCTTACAGGAGTCGACTCGGAAACCCTTGAGTCGGCTCGGGAGCGATACAAAAATCAAAAAAATGTTCTGATAGACTTTAAAATTTATTCCTAATAAATTTAAAATATAAATTTGACTTGAATACATTGAATATGATATTAAGCATGGATTCAAGACATGTTTCAAGAATTCATCGATTGAATTATAATGTATAAAAATTCCTTTTTGAAATCTTTTAAGCATAGAGCTTGAAACTCCTTTTTCTAACGGTTTAAAAACTCATTACATATAACCATTGATATTCCATTCCTTTCAATTTGAATAAGCTCAAGGTTTTTGATAAATAAACACATTTTATTCTTTAAGGTACTCATGGCTTTTGGAAATCATCAAAATCAATAAAGTTGGGGCAATTATGTTTCAATAATTTCTCAACAATCTCCCCCTTTTTGACGATGACAAAAACATTGAGTATATGCATTATAAAATTGAAAAAATTTGTGATTCCAAAATCAACTATTGTGTTCATGGAAAGGCTCCCCCTCAATGAGGTAGCTCCCCCTATGAACCTTAATTTTATAAATCATTCAAAATTTTTCAAAATCAGAAACTTAAGCATTTTCTTTATGAAATTCAATTTATCTCTTCCCCTTATGCTCTTCCTCTTTCAAAATTAAACTTTGATTGAATTGAAGGCAAGGCATATACTATTGAATAAAAACTCTCCCCCTTTTTTGTAATCAACAAAAAGGTTAGGAAGTTTAATATCAATAACATTCTTTATCTTTTTCTATTTAACTTATCAATTGAGGATAATCATTCAAAGTATTCAAGAATACTTACAATTGAAATAGACATAAGTAATGCATCAACCTTTCTCATTACTTCAAAATGAAAGTACATGAAAATGTAAACTTGCTCATTGCATTGAAAGTAAACTTGATTACATCAAAAAGAGATTACATGAAAACTTAAAAATTTCTTCTAGTAATTCTATTCAAGTGATCAACAATCTGCTTCATCCCTTCACATTGAAGTCTAACATAGTCTTTGAGCTTATTGTCAACAAAAGTACAAGCAGATGTAATTTTATCTTGAAGCTCGGCGTTGCATTGGGAGTATGTCTCCGAGTCACCGTAGATATCCTTAAGTTCTCCAAAGATATTCTTTAAATCTTCACTTAAGGAGCTGGTAGATGAACTGAGAGTAGACTCAATCGATGCAACCCGATCACTGAGTGAATATAAGGCTTCTTTTAAATTCATAAACTTTTCATTAAATTCTTCTTTCAGTCTGTTTTCATGATCACTTATCTCATATTTGAATAATGATCGAAGCTGATCTAACTGTATATCAGAAAACTACCATATGATAATGTAGAAGACTGAGCAGGAGCAACAACAGGAGCAGGGGTAGAATCAGAAGCAGGAGCTGGAATAGACTCTGGAACAGACGAGCACTGAGGAGGCTCAGGTGATGAATGTCTCATAGAAGGTCTGGGGGCCTCAGCAGCTATATCTCTGTCCTCTGTACCATTCTTTCTCTCCCAATTGCCATTTTTCTTAACAAACCCCATTCGATGTATAGTGGCCAAAGAATAAAAATCCGTATGCCTTAGTTCCTTTTTTAGCTCACTGTCACCAAATACAATCCCTTGGCTTTGAAATAGCTTAGTTAAAACCATGTCATAGGGTAGACTTGATTTCTTTTTCCCACCACAATCTGCAATGTACCATATTATCATCCGAGGTAGGTTAATGGGCTTCCCAGAAATAACAGCATCCATAACAAAAATATCTCTCTCAGACACATAGTCGAATCTGCCGGTCTTGGGAAACAAAATTTTGCTGCAGATATTGTGGAGTAATCTTAATTCCAAAGGCAATTGACTAGCAAATACTTCTTCAAATCCTTCAAAATTTCTGTTCAATAGCCTAGTGAGGGCTGGAGATCTATCTTCTGGGGCAAAGGTGGATGGTCCAGACAAGGGTAAATTCAACAATCTAGATAGAATAGAGGAAGTAATGTTCAGACCAATGCCTCTAACTTTGCTCATCAAGCCATCATCTCCTCTGGTCAAATTCTTGTAAAACTCCTTAACTAGAGCAGGGTAGGTGGGACAGTCCAATGAACATATACTCTCAAATCCCATCTCAATTAGTTGTCTACCTATTATGAATCCTTCATTTTCAAACAATTCAAAATCAACCTTTCTTCCTGTGGTGACAACCCTACTAGCAAGATGATCTACCTGAAGGGTAGGAGCTGGAGCAGGAGGATCACTCGCAAAGGGGTAGAGGATGAATCCGTAGACGGCTCGCGGACGGGTCGTCGAACGGTCCTCTTCCTCTTCAAACCGGCACCACTAGAGCTAGCTCCACGGGTTTTGGGTGCCATAGATCTTAAAGGAGTGGTTAATCAGAGGTTATTTGAGGTTTGGAGGGTTTTGGGAAAGCTTTGGAGAGGATTTGGAAAGATTTGGAACGAGTGAAATGTCCGTGGGGTCGACTCGTGCCCTAAATAATTCGACTGGGACCACGTCGAGTCGACTCGCGCAAAGTGTGGAGTCGGCTCCCGACTAGTCACAGAGCACGGACACGATCTCGAGTTGACTCGCTCAGAGGAGGGGTCGACTCCTGAGTTTCAGCAGAAACTCGAGTCGACTCCGATACTCTCGAGTCGGCTCTAGGACAAATTCAAAGAAAAAACAGATTAAGATTCAGAGAATCCGAATTGAGTCCGGAATTTGATCTTTGAGTATGATTAAAATCATGGATTTTGAGAGATCGAATTGATATGAGTTCTAGATAAAATTTCCTTAAGATTTTGAGAAATTGAAAGAACTCTAG
The DNA here is from genome assembly GCA_900491605.1 of Calamus simplicifolius. NCBI lineage: Eukaryota > Viridiplantae > Streptophyta > Magnoliopsida > Arecales > Arecaceae > Calamus > Calamus simplicifolius. Next base: position 1,296,667 of record UESW01004144.1, read on the forward strand.
ATATATTTCCTTAAAGGTTTCAAAATTTATTCAAAAGGGTTACAAATCCCTAACTCTCCTCTAAGATAACAAAATCTTTCTTCGCTTAAAGGTTTTGTAAAGATGTCAGCTAATTGTTCTTCAGTGTTTACATAATCTAAACAAATTTCATCATTAGCTACATGTTCCCTTATAAAATGATATCTAATTTTTATGTGTTTTGTCCTTGAGTGTTGAATTGGATTTTTAGTTAAGTTGATTGCGCTAGTGTTATCACATCTTATGGGGGTTTTATTAAGTGTGATACCATAGTCTTCAAGTTGTCGCTTAATCCATAGGATTTGCGCACAGCAACTTCCAGCTGCTACATATTCAGCTTCAGTAGTTGATAATGCAACTGAATTTTGCTTTTTGCTAAACCATGTGATTAAGTTACTTCCTAAGAAATGACATGCACCACTTGTGCTCTTTCTATCCAATTTACATCCAGCATAATCAGAATCCGAATATGCAATTAGGTTTAATGTAGAGTCTCTAGAATACCATAAACCTACATTTTTAGTTCCATTTAGATATCTTAAAATTCTTTTAACAGCTATTAAATGTGATTCTTTAGGTTCAGATTGAAATCTAGCACATAAACATACTGAAAACATAATGTCTGGTCTACTTGCTGTTAAATAAAGAAGGGATCCGATTATACCTCGATAATACTTTTGATCAACCTTTTTACCTTCTTCATCTTTGTCCAGCTTGCATGAAGGACTCATTGGAGTTCCGAGGGGTTTCATTGTTTCCATACCAAACTTTTTGAGTAGTTCTCTTGTGTATTTGGTTTGGTTGATAAAGATTCCCTCCTTGCATTGTTTAATTTGGAGTCCAAGGAAGAAGTTGAGTTCTCCCATCATGCTCATCTCGAATTCTCCCTGCATCAACTTTGCAAATTCTTGACAAAGAGAATCGTTAGTAGCACCAAAAATAATGTCATCAACGTATATTTGTACTACAAGTAAATCATTACTTTTTCTTTTCAAAAACAAGGTTTTATCAACATTTCCTCTTGTAAAATCATTTTCTATTAAGAATTTACTTAACCTATCATACCAAGCTCTAGGTGCTTGTTTCAAACCATATAAAGCTTTGTGCAATTTAAAAACGTGATTTGAAAACTCGTGATCTTCAAAACCTGGTGGTTGTTCTACATAAACTTCTTCATTAATAAATCCATTTAAAAATGCGCTTTTTACATCCATTTGAAATAAGTTAAAATTCATATGACATGCAAATGCAAGTAATAGTCTAATGGCTTCTAATCTAGCAACTGGTGCAAAGGTTTCATCAAAATCAATACCTTCCTCTTGATTATATCCTTTAGCAACCAATCTAGCTTTGTTTCTAATTACAATGCCATTTTCATCTAGTTTATTTCAAAAAACCCATTTTGATCCTATTACAGAATGATTTTTAGGTCTTTCAACTAAAGTCCAAACATTATTTCTTGTAAATTGATTTAGTTCTTCTTGCATTGCTAACATCCAATTATTATATTTTTCAGCTTCTTCTATAGTTTTAGGTTCAATTTGTGATACAAATGCAAGATGATTACTAATATTTCTCATATATGATCTAGTTTTTATTCCTTGAGATGGATCGCCTATAATCAATTCCTTAGGATGACTATGAGCATATCTCCAGTCTCTTGGAAGATCTATATCATTATGATTAATATTGACATCATCGTCCTTATGTGAATCATCATCTTTAGCCTCTTGTTCATGATCAGAAGATACTTCAATATTAAGTTTTTCAAGATCTTTTTCAATTATGTTTGTATCTTCCTCATCATCAATCTTTTCAGATCCAGTTGCTAAAGATTCATCAAAAACTACATGTATGGATTCTTCAACTACTAGGGTTTTCTTGTTAAAGATTCTATATGCCTTACTAGTTGTTGAATAACCTAAAAAATTCCTTCATCAGATTTAGCATCAAATTTTCCTAAGTTGTTTTTACCATTATTATGAATGAAACATTTACATCCAAATGCATGAAAGTATTTTATATTTGGTTTTCTTTCATTCCATAATTCATAAGGTGTTTTCTTTAATATTGGTCTTATTAAAGCTCTGTTTAAGATGTAACATGCTGTGTTAATTGCTTCCGCCCAAAAATACTTTGGTAAGTTGCTTTCACATAGCATGGTACGGGCCATGTCTTCTAGAGTCCTATTTTTCCTTTCAACTACACCGTTTTGTTGTGGAGTCCTAGGGGCTGAAAAATTATGATTAATTCCATTTTCAGAACAAAAACTTTCAAATAAATGATTTTCAAATTCTGTTCCATGATCACTTCTTAGAGATACTATAGTAGTGTTTTTCTCATTTGTGACTTTCTTGAAGAATTTCAGGAATATCGAGAAAGTCTCATCTTTGTGAGCTAAAAACATTACCCAAGTATATCTAGAATAATCATCTACAATCACTAGACCATATTTCTTTCCTCCTAGACTTGTGGTTCTAGTTGGTCCGAAAAGATCCATGTGAAGTAGCTCTAAAGCCCTAGAAGTTGAAACAACATTTTTAGATTTGAAAGAACTTCTAGTTTGTTTTCCAAATTGACATGCATCACATATTTTATTATTTTCAAAATCTAGTTTAGGTAATCCTTTAACTAAATCCATTTTAATTAGTTTTGAAATAAGGTGTGTGCTTGCATGACCTAATCTACGATGCCACAACCAACTAATTTCATTTATGTTAGCATTGTCAGCAATTAAGCAATGATCACTCAAGGATAATTTTTCTAGATCAACCAAGTAAACATTGCCATGTCTATAACCAGTAAATACAATGCTATCATCTATAGAATTAGTTACAGTGCATACAGAAGATTTAAATGAAACATTAAAGTTTTATCACATAATTGACTTATACTTATTAGATTGTGCTTCAAACCATCAACATAAAGTACATTATCAATAAATGTAGATGGAGTTATACGGACTTTACCAAGGCCCATGATTTGACCTTTACCGTTATCGCCAAACGTAACAACTCCACCTTTCTTTTCTTCTAGGGTGATGAATTCATCTTTGTCACCCGTCATATGTCTTGAGCAGCCACTATCAAGGTACCACTTTTCTTTGATCTTTTGGCTACAAGACATTCCTGCAACATAATTTAAACTTTATGCTTAGGTACCCAAGCTTTCTTGGGTCCTTCATGGTTAGCAGCAACAAAAATTATTCCTTTCGGAACCCATATTTTCTTAGCTTTAACATTTAACTTGTTGTTATTATTTAACATTTTGCATTCAAATGATTTATGACCTTTTTCATTACATTTGAAACAAGTTATATTACTTTGGTTGGCTTTTATAAAAATATTCTTTAAAGATTTTTGTTTCCTTAATGTGTTATATCCTAAACCTGCTTTGTCAAAAACAGCTTTTTGACTATCTAAGATCATGTTAAGTTTAGTTGAACTTAAAGTGAATTTCTCAACAATGTCTTTATATTTTTTAACATATTTCTTAAGAGAGTCATTTTCTTTAACTTGCTGTTCTTTTCTAAAGCTAAAGTTTTAGTTGATCTTTTAAATCTTTGTTGAGTTTTTAGTTTCAGATTTTAACAAATCTATTTCTTGATTAAGATTATCTCTTTCTTTGCTTATTTCTTCTTTTTCATTAGTTAAGTTCTTAACTTCTAAAGCTAATTCATTTTTACTTTTAGCTAAGCTAATATTGTCATTTTTCAAAAACTTATACTTCTTTTTCAAGGATTTAAAATCAATCATAAGTTCATTGAAAGCCTCAAACATTTCATCAAATGTAAAGTCATCATTTGAGTTTTCAGAACTTACCTCATTGTCGTTGTCGTCGTCGTTGGCCATGAAACAGATATTGGCAACCTCTTTTTGTTCTTCTTCTTCGAAAGAAGACTCTTCACTATCAGTCCAAGTTGCCATGTATGCTTTCTTCTTTTCTTATAGGCCTTTTTCAGCGATGGACAATCATATCTAAAGTGCCCTGGCTTTTTGCACTCATAACATACTAAGGGCTCTTTTTCTTTTTCTTTCTCCTTGTCCTTTCTCTTATCCTTTTCTCCATCAATTCTTGCTCCAAATTTCTTTTTATGGAAGGGCCTTTTTCTCATAAACTTTCTGAATTTTTTGGCCAAGAGAGCAGTTTCCTCATCATCTTCATCATTATTTTCACTGCTGCTCTCTTCCATTTTGCAGTCTTGAGGGCAAGTGTTTTCCTTCTTTTTGTATCCTCCTCAACATGCTGCTTTATTGTTAACTCGTGGGTCATTAAGGATCCTAGAAGCTCCTCCAAAGGTAATGCATTGAGGTCCTTTGCTTCTTGGATAGCAGTGACTTTTGCTTCCCACGATCTTGGTAGTGACCTAAGAATTTTGCGCACAAGATCAGCATTAGAATAAATTCTACCAAGACTTTTTAAACCATTCACAATATCAGTGAATCTAGTGAACATGCATGTGATGGTTTCAGTTTGTTCCATTGTAAACAATTCATATTTGTGAACCAAAATATTTATCTTTGATTCTTTTACTTGGTTTGTTCCTTCATGAGTTATTTCCAACCTATCCCAAATTTCTTTTGCGGAATTACAAGTTGAGATTCGGTTGAATTCATTTGAGTCTAAGGAACAATATAGAATATTAATGGCCTTAGCATTTAGTTGTGCCATTCTCCTATCATTATCATTCCAATCCCTTTCGGGCTTAGGAACAAGAATGCCTTCAACTACGTGTGTGGGTGTACTAGGTCCATTAGTTATTACTCCCCACAATTCATAGTCCAAAGCTTGAATGAATATTCTTATTCTAGCTTTCCAATATGAATAGTTGGTTCCATTAAATAAAGGAGGTCGATTCGTAGAATGACCTTCAGCAAAACATGAACCACTTTGTGTTGTCATAAGGATCTTTAGCCCTTGATCGTGAGATCAAATTCTAAATGAGCACTTGCTCTGATACCAATTGTTGGCCCAGATGGCAACCCAAGAGGGGGGGGGGGATGAATTGGGTTCTTAAAAATTTAAGACTTTTTAACTTTAATTGATTAGTTAGCAAGATGTGCAAGTGAGAGGCTAACTAAAATTAATACACAAGCAAATAAAGAGAGATAGAGAAAGAGAAAATATGGCACGGCAAACACAAGATAATTTTATAGTGGTTCGGTGCAATCAACACCTACGTCCACTCCCAAGATTCACTTGGGTCCACACTATAATCTCTCTAGATTACAGCCGAGTTGTTTTCCAAGCTCACAACTCAAACTTGTTATTTTCCCGGGTGAACAACGAACCCAGCCGGTTTTAACTCGGGCTTACCAGCACAAAACCCTACACGTTGTTTTTCTCGGGCTCACAACTAACCCAACACAAGCACTCCGGCTTGTAACGAGGTATACCAACCTCCACTGATTCAATCCACTGATTGAATCAGCAAACAATAAGAATGATAGTGTTTGAACAATGAAGTGCTCCCCTTGAGCAAATATACAAATGAAGTACAAAAATAAAGGGTTAGAAAAGCCTGATTGTATTGCAGATGGTAGTGGCTTTGGCTTTCTTCCTTCTTCTCTTTAACTCCTCTTGAAACGTTGAATCACGCCTCAGCAAGATTCTTGACCGTTGAAGTCTTTGGAGTTGAGATGAAGCTTTTTCCTCTTTTGAAAATCCTCCGATTTGACCTTTGAAGTGCTTGTGGATTTTCTTTTGACTCTTGTGGATTGATGAGAAGGAGCAGACGAAACTTCCTCTTGGATTTCTCTCCTTTTGAATCACTCTCCTTTGAGCTAGATGATTTTTCCAATATGCTCTGTTTTTTCCTCTTTTCAAAAGATATTCTTTTCTCTCTTTGATTTTCAAAATCGATTCTTCTGAGTTGAAAAGAGCTTCTCTATTTATAGAATCTGCAAAAATATATCCGTTAGAGACAAGGAAAAATAGCCGTTATTTAAAAATCTTACCGTTGGGGCTGATGTGTCATCGTTAAAAATCGCGCCCATATTTCGCGGAGTCGACTCGAGCTTTGTGGGAGTCGGCTCGAAGTCGATTACTAAAAATAAAAACATTTTAAGCATTGAAGGGTCGACTCGCAAAAACTAAAGTGTCGGCTCGCGAAAGTTGGGAGTCGACTCGAGGAAAATGGGGAGTCGACTCGAGAAGTGCTCAAAAAACATGGTTTCTGTTGTTTGAGCGGAGTCGGCTCGCACAGACAGGAGTCGGCTCGCACAGAGTCAGGGGTCGACTCTTGAAAACCAAGGGTCGACTCGAGAAAAATAGAAAATTCTTTAGCTTATAGGAGTCGACTCGGAAACCCTTGAGTCGGCTCGGGAGCGATACAAAAATCAGAAAAATGTTCTGATAGACTTTAAAATTTATCCCTAATAAATTTAAAATATAAATTTGACTTGAATACATTGAATATGACATTAAGCATGGATTCAAGACATGTTTCAAGAATTCATCGATTGAATTATAATGTATAAAAATTCATTTTTGAAATCTTTTAAGCATAGAGCTTGAAACTCCTTTTTCTAACGGTTTAAAACTCATTACATATAACCATTGATATTCCATTCCTTTCAATTTGAATAAGCTCAAGGTTTTTGATAAATAAACACATTTTATTCTTTAAGGTACTCATGGCTTTTGGAAATCATCAAAATCAATAAAGTTGGGGCAATTATGTTTCAATAATTTCTCAACACAGGGCTTTGGTGCCGACCAGGGTCGGGCTTTTGTTGCTGAGAGCTGGTGGTACACCACTCTGCCAGTGGTACACTAGGCTTTATGCCTGGCTGGTGCAGGGCTTTGGTGCCGACCAGGGTCGGGCTTTTGTTGCTGAGAGCCGGTGGTACACCGCTCTGCTAGTGGTACACTGGGCTTCATGCCTAGCTGGTGCAGGGCTTTGGTGCCGACCAGGGTTGGGCTTTTGTTGCTGAGAGACGGTGGTACACCGCTCTGCCAGTGGTACATTGGGCTTTTCTGTGAAAAGATTTCAGCAGCTAAGATTGAATCTCGTTAATATTGAATGAGGGGTGGAAACCCAAGTGAATACAGAGGTGATACTTGACATGAGAGGAGGAATACATTACTGATAATACCGACGAAGGTTATCTGCATTACATGTTCTTGGGAGTGGCGTCCCATCAAGTTCTTCAATTTTATAAGCTCCGTGGCGGAGTGTTTCGGCGATCCGGTAAGGCTCCTCCCAATTTGGGGCTAGCTTGCCTCCCTCAGCTGGCTTCGAGACCTCGGCCCGTCGAAGGACCAGATCTCCTGGCAGGAACGTCCGGGGGCACACACGAGCATTGTAGTGCTTTGCGGCCCACTATCGGTAGGCCGCCATTCGAAGCCGCGCCCGGTCTTGCACCTCCTCCACCAGGTCGAGGTTGGCTCGTAGTTGGTCAGGGTTACCTTCCTCGCTGTATGCTTCCACCCGAGGGCTTGGTGCACCAACTTCTACCAGAATGATAGCTTCAGAGCCAAAGACTAAGCTGAACGGCGTTTCGCCGGTGGGGGCTCGCGGCGTTGTGTGGTAGGCCCATAGCACGTTGTGGAGCTTCTCCACCCATCGCCCCTTGCAGCCATCTAGCCGAGATCTCAGCCCCTGGAGAATGATCCGATTAGTCACTTCGGCCGCCCCGTTGGTTTGAGGATGCCCGACGGAAGTGAACCTCTGACGGATACCCAGCTCAGAGCAGAACTCCCGGAAGGGCGCGTTGTCAAATTGCCGGCCGTTATCAGTGACTAATGTGTGCGGCAGTCCAAACCGACATATGATGGACTTCCAGAAGAAGGATCTCACTTTGCTTTCGGTAATCTTGGCCAAGGCCTCGGCTTCAACCCACTTGGTGAAGTGATCCACTGCTACCAAGAGGAACTTTCGCTGTCCGGAGGTCGGGGGAAATGGTCCCAGGATATCCATACCCCACTGGGCGAAGGGCCAAGGTGCCACCAAGGGGGTCAGGTGAGACGTCGGCTATCGCTGGATATTAGCGTGACATTGACAGCTATCGCATTTCTTAACAAGCTCAGCTGCATGTTCCTTCATCGTCAGCCAGAAGTACCCTTGGCGCAGGGCCTTGTAGGCTAGGGCCCTGCCCCCCAGGTGACTCCCGCATATACCTTCATGGATCTCTCTGAGGATGTAATCTGATTCAATCGACCCCATGCACATGAGATCTGGGTATGAGAAGGATCTCCGATAAAGCTTCCCGTTCATCATCAAGAATCTCGGGGCCCTCCGCCTGAGCAGCTTGGCCTCAGCGGGGTTCTCCGGGAGAGTACCGTCAGTCAAATACCGGATGTAGGCATCCATCCAGGAGGGCTCTTGCTCCACCGGCAACGCTTCATCCACGGCCTCGGTGCTCGGGACTTGTAGGTGTTCCACATATGTCCTCCCCAACATTCCGTCGGCTGAAGTGGCCAGACGGGACAATGCATCGGCCCTGGCATTCTCTGCTCTGGGGATATAGCTGACACGGAAGTAAGAGAAATGAGACACCTGGGACTGCACCTTGCTCAAGTATCGGGACATGGTTGGGTCCCTAGCCTCGTACTCCCCGGTGATCTGTCCAGAGACAAGTTGAGAGTCCGTGAAGGCCCTCAAACGCCCAGTGCCTAGCCTCAGCTAACCTCATCCCCGCTAGCAAGGCTTCGTACTCCGCCTGATTATTAGTTGCTGGGAATTGGAATCTGAGAGCGTACTCCACTACGTCTCCCTCTGGGCTCGCGAGAATGAGTCCGGCTCCGCTTCCTTGAGAGTTTGCCGCTCCATCCACATGCAGGATCCAGTCCTCCGCCTCCTCAGATGAGGGAGAGTCTGCGCACCCTTCCGGTCGCACCTCCTCCATATCCCTCTCGGTCCAGGAACACTCGATCAGGAAATCTGCCAACACCTGAGACTTCATGGCTGACCTTGGCCGGATAGACAGGTCGAACTCACTCAGCTTAATGGCCCACTTGGCCAGCCGACCGGAGGTGTCGGGACGAGATAAGATAGCTCGAAGGGGCTGGTCCGTAAGCACCACGATGGGATGGGCTTGGAAGTAAGGTCGGAGGCGCTGGGTAGAGACCACCAAGGCGAAGATAATCTTCTCAGTTCTCGAATACCTGGTCTCGACATCATGGAGTACTTTGCTGGTGTAATAGATTGGCTTCTGAGCCCCGTCGGCATCCGTACGCACGAGTACGGAGCTGACAGCCTCGGGGGAAGCGGCCATATATAAAAAGAGCTCCTCTCCATTTTCAGGCTTGGACAACAGCGAAGGAGTAGAGAGAAACTGCTTCAACTCCTCAAAGGAGCCCTGACACTCTTTCGTCCATTCGAAGCCGTTGACCTTGCGCAGCGCCTTAAAGAAGGGCAGGCATCTCTCTGCCGACCTTGACATGAAGCGACTCAAGGCCGCCACCCTCCCCGTTAGGCGCTGCACTTCCTTCTTATTGGCTGGGGGCCTCATCTCCAGGATAGCCCTAATCTTGTCGGGGTTGGCTTCGATCCCTCGCTGAGTCACCATAAAACCCAGGAACTTGCCTGCTGCTACTCCAAAGGCGCATTTGTGGGGGTTGAGCTTCATCCGATACTGACGTAAATTGTTGAAAGTCTCCTCGAGGTCAGCTACATGGTCCGCCGCACTGGTGCTCTTGGTCAGCATGTCATCCACATACACCTCCATGTTGCGCCCTAGCTGGTCCTCAAAGACCTTGTTCATTAATCTTTGATAAGTGGCTCCGACGTTTTTCAATCCAAAAGGCATCACCCTGTAACAATAAATCCCCTTCTCTGTGATAAAGGAAGTTGCTTCTTCATCCTCCGGGCTCATCTTGATTTGGTTATATCCCGAGAACGCATCCATGAAACTGAGAGTCTCATGCCCGGAGGTGGCATCCACCAGCTGGTCGATTCGGGCAGCGGGAAGCTATCATTGGGGCACGCCTTGTTGAGGTCGGTGAAATCCATGCACATCCTCCAGCTTCCGCTGGCCTTGCAAACCATTACGACGTTCGCTAGCCAGTCCGGGTAACGCACCTCGCGGATGTGGCCAGCCGCCAGTAGCTTCCGCACCTCCTCATTAACGGCCTTCTGTCGGTCAGGGGCAAAACTCCTTTTCTTCTGCCTGACGGGCCGGCACCCCGGCCGGATGTTAAGATTGTGTGTAATTACCTCCTCCGGAATCCCTGGCATGTCGGATGCTGACCATGCGAAGACGTCCGCGTTGACCCGCATGAAGGTAAGGAGTCGGTCACGAGCTTCCTCCGGAAGTAATGCTCCAACCCGGACTATCCGCGCGGAGTCCTCCCCGAGGGGGAAAGTGAGCAGCCGCTCGGCCGGCTCCCCCCTTTTCTCCAAGTCTCGCGGGTCAAGCGCCTCAGGTGGCGGTGCAGGTGCCGTCTCCTGAGGACTAGGGGCCAAGTGATAGCAAAGTGTCGGCAGACCCTGCTCTCCTCGCATCTCGCCGACCCCTCTGTTGGTTCGGAACCTCACAAGGAGCCGCTTGGTGGATATGATGGCATCCAAGAGGTTGAGCCCAGGCCTCCCGAGGATCGCATTGTATGCGAACCATCAAGAACTTCATGAGAACAGTGCTTTGGCACGGAGCCATACGAGCCGTTACAGGAAGAGTGATTTCCCCTTCAACCTTCACGGAATCTCCTGTGAACCCACCAAAGGCGTGGCGACAGGTCGAAGCAGATCATGTGACAAGTTCATACGAACAAAGGCATCGTAGTTTAAAACATCTACGGAGCTCCCACTGTCAACTAAGATTCTTTTTATAGGGTGCTTAGCGATCGTCATGGATATGACGACGCTATCATCATCCTTATTTACAACCCCGTCCAAGTCCTTTTCGAAAAAAGGAATTACAGTCTCTGCTCCCCCCTCCCCCTTTGTTTCTTCAATGGGCCTCCTGCCCCCCAGGAAATCATCGCCATCGTCTTCTCCGTTGGGGCATTATCGATCACCGGTGGCGAGGGCGCTGATGGGCCAGGAGCTCCCGGGTTACTCCTCTGAATGAACTTTCCCAGGTGGCCCTGCTGAATAAGGTCTTCAATAGCCTTCTTCAGCTGACGGCAATCGTCGATGTCATGGCCATGGTCCCGGTGGTAGCGGCAGTAGAGGTTCTTGTTCTAGGAGATCTTCGGGTTGATGGGAGGAGGGCGCTGCAGATAAGACTCCCTTTCAATCTCGAGCAGGATCTGAGATATTGGGGCGAGCAATGGGGTGTAGGGTCCGTCTCTCGGTGCAGGGGGTCGAGGACGGTTGTCTGGCCGGCGAGGAGGTTCGGGCCTCCTGGGGTGTACTTCTGCAGGCTCCGGCTGGGTGGGCTTCCTGGGGACACTCCCGCCAGCTTTGCGTCGGGAAAAGTCAGCTTCGTCCGCCCGGATGTACTTCTGGGCCCGGATCAGAAGTTCAGAGTAAGAGCCCGGCGACTTCTTGTCAAGAGAATACGCGAAGTGAGAAGGGCGGAGCCCCCGCTTTAGAGCCAGGGTAGCCACCGAGTCTTTCAGGTTGTAGACCTCCAGGGCTGCTTCTTTGAACCGGGCAACGTAATCCCGCAGGGGCTCGCCATTCTTCTGCTGAACGGCAAAGAGACTGTTCGCCACCCTCGAGATCTTTCGACAGGCGTCAAAATGGGCCAGGAAAGCCCTCTTCAACTGGCGGAAGGAGTCGATGCTTCATGGCGGTAGACGAGAATACCAAGCTCGAGCAGCCTTCTTTAGAGTGGCCGGGAAAGCAACGCACATAAGTGAATCAGTGGCCCCCTGGACCTGCATGAGTACCTTATAGCTCTCCAAATGGTCCAGGGGGTCCGTAGTCCCGTCGTATGGATCTAGTTGAGGAAGGCGGAACCTGGTAGAGATGGGCTCCTCCATGATGCGGCGAGACAAGGGAGGCCGACTGTCGTAGTCTGTCTCTGGCAGATGGGTGATCCGACGGTTAAGCTCCTCCAGCTTTTGATTACACTCCTCGAGTCGACACTCGGCTCGACGAGGCATCCGGCCATCAAAAGAGCCCTCCCCCGAAGATTCGGAAGAAGAACGAGGGCGGCGATGCTGGCGCGGGCACTCCGCCTCCTTCCCGTGTCGCCGCTTAGGAGAAACACTAGCGTGGCGAGAGGGAGACCGGGGTCTTTTAGAGGCTTCACGGTGGTGAGGCTTGGCCGGGGATCGGTGGCGACGATCCATGGGAATCGGCAATCTCTGGCGGGAGGAATGCTGGCTGGGTTGCACCACCCCCGGGACAGACGGGTTCAGCTCCGGCTACTGCAAGGTCGCCTGCTGGTGCTGCAGGCCCTAAACCATCACCGCCAAAGACTGACCTGCGTGGCCAGGGCAGTGAGTCGATCTTCCTGGAGTTGCTGTAGAGCAGCGGGAGCATCATTCTGTGGAGCAGAAGGCCCTGCTCCCCAGAGATGCAAAGGCTCCGGAATACTAGATGTGAGAGCCGGGGGGCCTCCGCGGGTGGACCGGCCCCGCAGCGCTGCCCCCCAGCGCGACCGGCTGAAAATCCCTTCGTCCGAGTCGTCACCATGACTCCAAGATCTTGAAGAAAGGAGAAAAAGGTAAGCTGCTGGCTCGATGTCTTTCTTACACCCCCCTACCTGGCGTGCCAATCTGATGACGCCAAGTCACCTTCCTCAAACGCCGGAAAAGATGGACGTCCTTCTCCTCGGAGCCCTGCAAGAAAAGTTCCCGGAGACCGGCGATACCGGTAGGGACCCTCCGACGATCAGGTCAGTCACTTGGGCTCAGACAAAGAACCACTCAGCGGAAAAGAACTGAGGCGGCTAGGGTTTTGCTGGGAGGAAGAAAGCTCAGAAAAACCAGAGTTCAGATCCCTACTTACAGTGCGAGCACGTGCTTTTATACCTGTCCGATTGTCCTATCTTACTGTTTCGGAAGATCACCGTCGTATCATCGCTGCGCATGCCGGAGGCATCCCGTACCACTTACCGACGTGATGTCATACGTGTCCAACAGCCACGAAGGCACTCAGTGCGCGCCGTCGGATGATATGACCGAGCACAGTCACAAGTGATAGCGAATCGTACGCCGTAGTGAGGCATGGCCATGCACAGGGACATGCAATGCACCATACGCCGTTATGAGATATGGCCCTCCGTAACGGGGTGCAATCACGGGCGTACTGAGAGTCACATGGGTGCGTCGTGCGGCCTGAAGTTGTCATTTCTTTCGACGATTGAACTGCATGCCAATCGCTGATGACCCCACCTTGAGACCGGAAGGGGTTCCGGGGGTGGGGAGATGCCGGTGCACCCCGAGACTGGTGGGGGTCTCGGGGTCAAGAGATGATGACCCCACCCCGAGACCAGAAGGGGTCCCGGGGGTGGAGAAATGCCGGTGCACCCCGAGACCGGTGGGGGTCTCGGGGTCAAGAGATGATGACCCCACCTCGAGACCGGAAGGGGTCCCGGGGGTGGAGAAATATCGGTGCACCCCGAGACTGGGTCTCGGGGTCAAGAGATGATGACCCCACCCCGAGACCGGAAGGGGTCCCAGGGGTGGGAAAATGTCGGTGCACCCCGAGACTGGTGGAGGTCTCGGGGTCAAGAGATGATGACCCCACCTCGAGACCGGAAGGGGTTCCGGGGGTGGGAAAATGCCGGTGCACCCAAGACTGGTGGGGGTCTCGGGGTCAAGAGATGATGACCCCACCCCGAGACCGGAAGGGGTCCCGAGGGTGGGCAAATGCCGGTGCACCCCGAGACTGGTGGGGTCTTGGGGTCAAGAGATGATGACCCCACCCTGAGACCGGAAGGGGTCCCGGAGGTGGGGAAATACCGGTGCACCCCGAGACTGGTGGGGGTCTCGGGGTCAAGAGATGATGACCCCACCCCGAGACCGGAAGGGGTCCTGGGGGTGGGGGAAATGCCGGTGCACCCCGAGACCGGCGGGGGTCTTGGGGTCAAGACATGATGACCCTACCCCGAGACCGGAAGGGGTCCCGGAGGTGGAGAAATGCCGGTGCACCCCGAGACTGGTGGGGGTCTCGGGGTCAAGAGATGATGAACCCATCCCGAGACCGGAAGGGGTCCTGGGGGTGGGGAATGCCGATGCACCCCGAGATCGATGGGGGTCTCGGGGTCAAGAGATGATGACCCCACCCCGAGACCGGAAGGGGTCCTGGGGGTGGGGAAATGCCGGTGCACCCCGAGACCGGAAGGGGTCCCGGGGGTGGGAAAATGCCGGTGCACCCCGAGACTGGTGGGGGTCTCGGGGACAAGAGATGATGACCCCACCCCGAGACCGGAAGGGGTCCCGGGGGTCTGCACCCCGAGACCGGTGGGGGTCTCGGGGTCAAGAGATGATGACCCCACCCCGAGACCGAAAGGGGTCTTGGGGGTGGGGAAATGCCGGTGCACCCCGAGACCGGTGGGGGTCTCGGGGTCGTTAGCCGCCGTTACCTTTTATCCTGACGACGCGGGATCAGTCATATCAATGGCCAATCGGGATCAGGGCTTAGATCGATAGCAACCATTGGATCGTCGGCAATCGGACCGATCGCCGCGGTCCGAGATCAGTCGTGGCCGATCGGGATCGATCAGGGCTTGGATCGACCGCAACCGTCGGATCGTCGGTGATCGGACCGATCGCCATGTTCCGAGATCGGTCATGGCCGATCGGGATCAGGGCTTGAATCGATCCAAACCGTCGGATCGTCGGCGATCAGACCGATCGCCACGGTCCAAGATCGTTCATGGCCGATCGGGATCGATTAGGGCTTGGATCGATCGCAACCGTCAGATTGTCGGCGATCAGGATTAGGGTTTGGATCGATCGCAACCGTCGAATCGTCGGTGATCGGACCGATCGCCGCGGTCCGAGATCGGTCGTGGCCGATCGGGATTGATCAGGGCTTGGATCGATCGCAACCGTCAGATCATCAGTGATCGGACCGATCGCCGTGGTCCAAGATCGATCATGGCCGATCGGGATTAGGGCTTGGATCGATCACAACCATTGGATCATCGGTAATCGGACCGATCGCCGTAGCCCGTGATCGGACGTGGCCGATCGGGATCAGGGCTTGGATCGATAGCAACCGTCGGATCGTCGGTGATCGGACCGATCGCCGTGGTTTGAGATCGGTCGTGGCCGATCGGGATCAGGGCTTGGATCGATCCAAACCATCGGATCATCGGCGATCGGACCGATCGCCGTGGATCGTGATTGCTCATGGCCGATCGGGATCAATCAAGGCTTGGATCGATCGCAACCGTCGGATCATCGGCAATCAGACCGATCGCCGCGGTCCGAGATCGGTCGTGGCCGATCAGGATTAGGGCTTGTATCGATCACAACCATCAGATCGTCGGCGATCGGACCGATCGCCATGGTCCGAGATCGGTCGTGGCTGATCGGTATCAGGGCTTGGATCGATTGCAACCGTTGGATCGTCGGCGATCGGACCGATCACCGCTGTCCAAGATCGGTCGTGGCCGATCGGGATCGATCAGGGTTTGGATCGATCGCAACCATCGGATCGTCGGCAATCGGACCGATCGCCGCGGCCCGAGATCGGTCGTGGTCGATCCAGAACAGGGCTCGGATCGATTGCAACCGTCAGATCATCGGTGATCAGACCGATCGCCGCGGTCTGAGTTCGGTCGTGGCTGATCGGGATCAGGGCTTGGATCAATCACAACCATCGGATCATCGGCGATTGGACCGATTGCCATGGTCCGAGATCGGTCGGGGCCGATTGGATCGATCAGGGCTTGGAACGATCGCAACCGTCGGATCATCGGCTATCGGACCGATCGCCGCGGTCCGAGATCGGTCGTGGTCGATCAGGATCAGGGCTTGGATCGATCGTAACCATCGGATCGTCGGTGATCGGACCGATCGCCACTAACCGAGATCTGTTGTGGCTGATCGAGATCAGGGCTTGGATCGATCGCAACCATCGAATCATCGGCGATCAGACCGATCCCGCATTCCGAGATCGGTCGTGGCCTATCGAGATCAGGGCTTGGATCGATCGCAACCGTCGGATCATCGGCGATCGGATCGATCGCCGCAGTCCGAGATTGGTCATTGCTGATCAGGATCGATCGGGGCTTGGATCGATCGCAACCGTCAGATCATCGGCGATCAGACCGATCACCGCGTTTTGAGATTGGTCATGGCCGATCGGGATCAGGGCTTGGATCGATTGCAACCGTCTGATCGTCGGCGATCAGACAGATCGCCATGGTCCAAGATCGGTCGTGGCCGATCGGGATCGATCAGGGCTTGGATCGATCGCAACCGTCGAATCGTCGGCGATCGGACCGATCGCCGCGGCCCGAGATCGGTCGTGGCCGATCGGGATCAGGGCTTGGATCGATCGCAACCGTTGGATCGTCGGCGATCGGACCGATCGCCGCTATCCGAGATCGGTCGTGGCCGATCAGGGTCAGGGCTTGGATCGATCGCAACCGTCGGATCATTGGCGATCGGACCGATCGCCATGGTCCGAGATCGGTCGTGGCCGATCGGGATCGATCAGGGCTTGGATAGATCGCAACCGTCGGATCGTCGGCGATCAGACCGATAGCCACGGTCCGAGATCGGTCGTGGCCGATCGGGATCAGGGTTTGGATCGATCGCAACCGTTGGATCATCGGGGATCGGACCGATCGCCGTGGTCCGAGATTGGTTGTGGCCGATCGGGATCAGGGCTTGGATCGATCGCAACGGTTGGATCGTCGGCGATCGGACCAATCGCTGCAGTCCAAGATCGGTCGTGGCTGATCGGGATCAGGGCTTGGATCGATCGCAACTGTCGGATCATCGGCGATCGGACCGATCGCCGCTGTCCGAGATCAGTCATGGCCGATCGAGATTAGGGCTTAGATCGATCGCAATCGTCGGAACGTCAGCGATCGGACCGATCGCCGTGGCCCGAGATCGGTCATGGCCGGTCGGGATCAGGGCTTGGATCGATCGCAACCGTCGGATCATCGGCGATCGAACCGATCGCCGCTATCCGAGATCGGTCGTGGCCTATCAGGATCAGGGCTTCGATCGATCGCAACTGTCGGATCATTGGCGATCGGACCGATCGCCTCGGTCCGAGATCGGTCGTGGCCGATCGGGATCGATCAGGGCTTGGATAGATCGCAACCGTCGGATCGTCGGCGATCGGACAAATCGCCGCGGTCCAAGATCGGTCATGGCTGATCGGGATCAGGGCTTGGATTGATCGCAACCATCGGATCGTCGGCGATCAGACCGATCACCATTGTCCGAGATCAGTTGTGGCCGATCTGGATCAGGGCTTGGATCGATTGCAACCATTGGATCATGGGCAATCGGACCAATCGCTGCGGTCCAAGATCGGTCGTGGCCGATCGAGATCAAGGCTTGGATCGATCGCAATCGTCGGATCGTCGGCGATCAGACCGATCGCCGCTGTCCGAGATCAGTCGTGGCCGATCGAGATTAGGGCTTGGATCGATCGCAACCATCGGATCGTCAGCGATCGGACCGATCGCCGTGGTCCGAGATCGGTCGTGGCCGATCGGGATCGATCAGGGCTTCGATCGATCACAAACATCGGATCATCGGCGATCGGACCGATCGCCGCCGTTCGAGATCAATCGTGGCCAATCAGGATCAGGGCTTGGATCGATCGCAATCGTCGGATCATTGGCGATTGGACCGATTGACACGGTCCGAGATCGGTCATGGCCGATCGGGATCGATCTGGGCTTGGATCGATCGCAACCGTCGGATCATCGGTGATCAGACCGATCGCCACGGTCTGAGATCGGTCGTGGCCAATCGGGATCAGGACTTCGATCGATCGCAACCGTCGGATCGTCGGCGATCGTACCGATCACCGCGGTCCAAGATCGGTCCTGGTCGATCGGGATTGATCAGGGTTTGGATCGATCGCAACCATCGGATCATCGGCGATCGGACTGATCGACGTGGTCCGAGATCGATCGAGGCCGATCGGGACTGATCAGGGCTTGGATCGATCGCAACCATCGGATCATCGGTGATCGGACCGATCGCCGTGGTCCGAGATTGGTCGTGGCTGATCGGGATCGATCAGGGCTTGGATCGATCGCAACCGTCGGATCATCGGCGATCGGACCGATCGCTGCAATCCGAGATCGATCGTGGCCGATCGGGATCGATCAGGGCTTGGATCGATCGCAACCGTCAGATCGTCGGCGATCGAACCGATCCCATGGCCCGAGATCGATCGTGGCCGATCGGGATCAGGGCTTGGATCGATAGCAACCGTCCGATCGTCGGCTATCGGATCGATCGCCACGGTCCGAGATCGGTCGTGGTAGATCAGGATCGATCAGGGATTGGATTGATCGTAACGTTGGATCGTCAGCTATCGGACCGATCGCCACGGTCCGAGATCGGTCTTGGCCGATCGGGATCAGGGCTTGGATCGATCGCAACCGTCGGATCGTCGGCTATCGGACCGATCACCGCGATCCGAGATCGATCGTGGCCGATCGGGATCAGGGCTTGGATTGATCGCAACCGTCGGATCATCGGCGATCGGACCAATCACCGCGGTCCGAGATCGGTCGTGGCCGATCGTGATCAGGGCTTGGATCAATCGCAACCATCGGATCATCGGCGATCGGACCGATCACCGCGGTTCAAGATTGGTCATGGCCGATCGTGATCAGGGCTTGGATCGATCGCAACCGTTCGATCATCGGTGATCGGACCGATCGCCGCGTTCCAAGATCGGTCGTGGCTGATCGGGATCGATCAGGGCTTGGATCGATTGCAACCGTCGGTTCGTCGACGATCGGACCGATCGCAGTGGTCCGAGATTGGTCATGGCTGATCGGAATCAGGGCTTGGATCGATCGCAACCGTTGGATCGTCGGTGATCGGACCGATCGCCGTGGTCCAAGATCGGTCGTGGCTAATCGGGATTAGGGCTTGGATCGATCGCAACCGTCGGATCATCGGCGATCGGACTGATCGCCGCAGTACGAGATCGGTCGTGACCGATCGGGATCGGGGCTTGGATCGATCCTAACCATCGGATCATCGGCGATCAAACCAATTGCCGCGGTCCTAGATTGGTAGTGGTCGATCGGGATCGATCAGGGTTTGGATCGATCGCAATCGTCGGATCGTCGGCAATCGAACTGATCGCCGCGGTCCGAGATCGGTCGTGGCCGATCAGGATCAGGGCTTGGATCGATCGCAACCGTCAGATCATCGGTGATCGGACCGATCGCCGAGGTCCGAGATCGATCGTGGCCGATCGAGATCAGGGCTTGGATCGATCGCAACCATCGGATCGTCGGCGATCGGACCAATCGCCGCGATCCGAGATCGGTCGTGGCCAATCAGGATTAGGGCTTGGATCGATCGCAACCGTAGGATCGTCGGCGATCGAACAAATCGCAGCGGTCTGATATCGGCCATGGCCGATCGGGATCGATCAGGGCTTGGATCAATCGCAACCATCGGATCGTCGTTGATTGGACCGATCGCCGCGGTCCGAGATCGATCATCGCCGATCGAAATCAGGGCTTGGATCGATCGCAATCGTCGGATCATCGGCGATCGGACCGATCGCCGCGGTCCGAGATCGGTCGTGGCGGATCAGGATCATGGCTTGGATCGATCGCAACCATCGAATCATCGGTGATCGGACCGATCCCTGCGATCCGAGATCGGTTGTGGCCGATCAGGATCAGGGCTTGGATCGATCGCATTCGTTGGATCGTCGACGATCGGACCGATCGCTGTGGTCCGTGATCGGTCGTGGCCGATCGGGATCGATCAGGGCTTGGATCGATCATAACCGTCGGATTGTCGGCTATCGGACCGATCACCGCGGTCCGAGATCGGTCGTGGCCGATCGGGATCAGCACTTGGATCGATCGCAACCGACGGATCGTCGGAGATCGGACAAATCGCCATGGTCCGAGATCGGTCGTGGCCGATCGGGATCAGGGCTTGGATCGATCGCAATCGTCGGATCGTCGGCGATCAGAACGAACGCCGCGGTCCGAGATCGGTCGTGGCCAATCGGGATCAGGCCTTGGTTCGATCGCAACCGTCGGATCATTGGCGATCGGACCGATCTCCGCTAACCGATATCGGTTGTGGACAATCGAGATCAGGGATTGGATCGATCGCAACCATCAGATTGTCGGTGATCGGATCGATCGCCGCGGTCCAAGATCGTTCGTGGCCGATCGGGATTAGGGCTTGGATTGATCGCATCCTCAGATCGTCGGCGATCAGACCGATCGCCGCGGTTCGAGATCGATCGTGGCTGATTGGGATCGATCGGGGCTTGGATCGATCGCAACTGTTGGATCGATCGCAACTATCGGATCGTCGGCGATCGGATCGATCGCCGTGTTCCGAGATCGATCGTGGCTGATCGGGATCAGGGCTTGGATCGATCACAACTGTCGGATCATCGGTGATCGGACCGATCGCTACGGTCCGAGATCGATCGTGGCCGATCTGGATTGATCAGGGCTTGGATCGATCGCAACCGTCGGATCGTCGATGATCGAACCGATCGCCGCTGTCCGAGATCGGTCGTGGCCGATTGGGATCAGGACTTGGATCGATCGCAACTATCGGATCGTCGGCGATCGGACCGATCGCCACGGTACGAGATCGGTCGTGGCCGATCGGGATCAGGGCTTGGATCGATCTCAACCGTCGGATCGTCGGCAATCGGACTGATCAGCGCAGTCCGAGATCGATCGTGGCCGATCGGGATCAGGGCTTGGATCGATCGCAACCGTTGGATCGTTGGCGATCGGACCGATCGCCGCGGTCCGAGATCGGTCATGGTTGATCGGGTTTAGGGCTTGAATCGATTGCAACCGTTGGATCATCGGCGATCAGACCGATCGCCGCGGTCCGAGATCGGTCATGGCCGATCGGGATCAGGGCTTGGATCGATTGCAACCGTCAGATCGTCGGCGATCGGATCAATCGTCGCGGTCCGAGATCGGTCATGGCCGATCGGGATCAAGGCTTGGATCGATCACAACCGTTGGATCATCGGCGATCGGACCGATCCCTGCGGTCCGAGATCGGTCATGGCCGATCGGGATCAGGGCTTGGATCGATCGCAACCGTCGGATCGTCGGTGATCGGACCGATCGCCACGGTCCGAGATCAGTCATGGCCGATCAGGATTAGGGCTTGGATCGATCGCAACCGTCGGATCGTCGGCGATTGGACCGATCGCCGTGGTCCGAGATCGGTCGTGGCTGATCGGGATTAGGGCTTGGATCGATCGCAACCGTCGATCATCGGCGATCGGACCGATCGCCGTGGTCCGAGATCGGTCGTGGCCGATCGGGATCAGGGCTTGGATCGATCGCAACCGTCGGATTGTCGGCTATCAGACCGATCGCCGCAGTCCGAGATCGGTCGTGGCCGATCGGGATCAGCACTTGGATCGATCGCAACTGAAGGATCGTCGGTGATCGGACCGATCGCCGTAGTCCGAGATCGGTAGTGGCTGATCGGGATCAGGCCTTGGATCGATTGCAACCGTTGGATCATTGGCGATCGGACCTATCGCCACAGTCCGAGATCGGTCGTGGCCGATCGGGATCAGGCTTGGATCGATCGCAACCGTCAGATCGTTGGCGATCAGACCGATCTTTGCTAACCGAGATCGGTTCTGGTCGATCAGGATTAGGGCTTGGATCGATCGCAACCGTCGGATCATCGACGATCGGATCGATCGCCATGGTCCGAGATCGGTCGTGGCAGATCGGGATTAGGGCTTCGATCGATCGCCTCCCTTGGATCATCGGCGGTCGTGGCTGATCGGGATCGATCGGGGTTTGGATCGATCGCAATAGTCGGATTGTCGGCGATCGGACCGATCGCCGCGGTCCGAGATCGGTCATGGCCGATTGGGATCAGGGCTTGGATCGATCGCAACCGTCGGATCATCAGTGATCGGACCGATCGCAGTGGTCCGAGATCGGTCGTGGCCGATCTGGATCGATCAGAGCTTGGATCGATCGCAACCGTCGGATCGTCGACGATCGAACCGATCGCCGCTGTGCGAGATCGGTCGTGGCCGATCGGGATCAGGGCTTGGATCAATTGCAACCGTCTGATCTTCGGCGATCGGATCGATCGCCGCAGTACGAGATTGGTCGTGGCCGATCGGGATCAGGGCTTGGATCGATCTCAACCGTTGGATCGTCGGCGATCGGACCGATCGCCGTGGTTCAAGATCGGTCGTGGCCGATCGGGATCTGGGCTTGAATCGATCGCAACCGTCGGATCATCGGTGATCGGACCAATCGCCGCGGTCCGAGATCGGTCATGGCCGGTCGGGTTTAGGGCTTGGATCGATCGCAACCGTTGGATCGTCGGCGATCGGACCGATCGCCGCGTCCGAGATCGGTCATGGCCGATCGGGATCATGGCTTGGATCGATCACAACCGTCGGATCATCGGCGATCGGATCGATCGCCGTGGTCCAAGATCGGTCGTTGCCGATCGGATCAGGGCTTGGATCGATCGCAACCATCGGATCTTCGGCGATCGGACCGATCACCGCGGTACGAGATCGGTCGTGACCGATCGGTGTCAGGGCTTGGATCGATCGCAACCATCGGATCGTCGGCGATCGGACCGATCATCGCGGTCCGAGATCGGTCGTGGCCGATCGGGATTAGGGCTTGGATCGATCGCAACCGTCGAATCCTTGGCGATCGAATAAATCGCAGCGGTCCAAAATCGGCAGTGGTCGATCGGGATCGATCATGGCGTGGATCGATCGCAACCGTCAGATCATCGGTGATCGTATCGATCGCCGCGGTCCGAGATCGATCATGGTCGATCAGAATCAGGGCTTGGATCGATCACAACCATCGGATCATCGGCGATCGGATCGATCGCCGCGGTCCGAGATCAGTCGTGGCGGATCAGGATCATGGCTTGGATCGATCGCAACCGTTGAATCATCGACGATCGGACCGATCGCCGCGGTCCAAGATCGATTGTGGCCGATCGGGATCAGGGCTTGGATCGATCGCATCCGTCGGATCATCGGCGATCGGACCGATCGCCGCGGTCCATGATTGGTCGTGGCCGATCGAGATCGATCAGGGCTTGGATCGATCGCAACCGTCGGATTGTCGGCTATCGGACCGATCGCCGTGGTCCGAGATCGGTCGGGGCCGATCGGGATCTGCACTTGGATCGATTGCAACCAACGGATCATCGGAGATCGGACAAATCACCGTGGTCCGAGATCGGTCATGGCCGATCGGGATCAGGGCTTGGATCAATCGCAATCATTGGATCGTCGGCGATCGGAACGAACGCCACGGTCCAAGATCGGTCTTGGCCGATCGGGATCAGGCCTTGGTTCGATCGCAACCGTCGAATCATTGGCGATCGAACCGATCGCCGCGATCCGAGATTGGTCATGGCCGATCGGGATCAGGGCTGGATCGATCGCAACCGTCGGATCGTTGACGATCGGATCGATCGCCGCGATCCGAGATCGATCGTGGCCGATCGGGATTAGGGCTTGGATCGCATCCCTCGGATCGTCGGTGATCAGACCGATCGCCGATCCGAGATCGATCGTGGCTGATCGGGATCGATCGGGGCTTGGATCGATCGCAACCATCGGATCATCGGCGATCGAACTGATCGCCGCGGTCCGAGATCGTCGTCCGATCGGCTTGGATCGATTGGGATCAGGGATCATCGGTGAGATCGCCGCGGTCCGAGATCGGGCGGGATCGATCGCAACAGTCGGATCGTCGATCGATCGGTGATCGGATCGCGATCGATCGTGCGATCGTCAGACCGATCAGATCGGTCGTGGCCGATCGGGATCAGGGCTTGGATCGATCTCAACCGGGCTTGGATCGATCGGTCGTGGCCGATCGGGATCAGGGCGTCGATCGCAACCGTCAGATCGTCGGCGATCGACCGATCCGCGGTCCGAGATCGGTCATGGCGATCAGGTTTAGGGCTCCGAGATCGTCGGCGATCGGACCGATCGGCGGTCCGAGATCGGTCGTGTCCGATCGGGATCAGGGCTTGCATCGATCGGTCGGATCGTCGGCGATCGGATCGATCAACCAGATCGGTCGTGGCCGATCGGGATCAAGGCTTGGATCGATCGATCGATCATCGGCGATCGGATCGATCGCCGCGGTCTGAGATCGGTCATGACCGATCAGGATCAGGGCGATCGATCGCAACCATCAGATCATCGGCGATCGGACCGATCGCCGCGGTCCGAGATCATGGCCGATCGGGACTAGGGCTTGGATCTATCGCAACCGTCGGATCGTCGGTGATCGGACCGATCGCCATGGTCCGAGATCGGTCGTGGCCGATCGGGATCAGGGCTTGGATCGATCGCAACCGATCATCGGCGATCGAACCGATCGCCGCGGTCTGAGATCGGTCATGGCCGATCGGGATCAGGCTTGGATCGTTCGAAACGTCAGATTGTCGGCTATCGGACCGATCGCTACGGTCCGAGATCGATCGTGCCGATCGGGATCAGATCGATCGCAACCGACGGATTGTCGATGATCGGACCAATCGCCGTAGTCCCAGATCGGTCGTAGCTGATCGGGATCAGGCCTTGGATCGATTGCAACCATTGGATCATCGGCGATCGGACCTATCGCCGCGGTCGAGATCGGTCGTGGCCGATCAGGATCAGGGCTTGGATCATTCGCAACCGTCGGATCATCGGCGATCGGACCGATCTCCGCTAACCGAGATTGGTTCTGGCCGATCGGGATCAGGGCTTGTCGATCGGTCGGATCGGCGATCGGATCGATCGGATCGGTCGTGGCCGATCGCCGATCGCATCCCTCGGATCATCGATCAGATCGGTCCAAGATCGATCGCTGATCGATCGGGATCGATCGCAACAGTCGGATCGTCGGCGATTGGATCGTGGTCCGATCGGTCGTGGCTAACAGGGCGGATCGCAACCGTCGGATCATCGGTCGGACCGATCGAAGATCGGTCGTGGCCGATCTGGATCGATCAGGGCGGATCGGCAACCGTCGGATGTCGGCGATCGATCGCCGTCGAGATCGGTCGTGGCCGATCAGGGGGCTTGGATCGATCGCAACCCTCTGATCTTCGACGATCGGACCGATCACCGCGGTACGAGATCGGTCGTGGCCGATCGAGATCAGGGCTTGAATCGATCTCAACCATCGGATCATCGGATCGGACCGATCGCCGCGAGATCGGTCATGGCCGATCGGGATCAGGGCTTGAATCGATCGCAACCGTCGGATCATCGGCGATCGGATCGATCGCCGCGGTCCGAGATCGGTCGTGGCCGATCGGGATTAGGGCTTGGATCGATCGCAACCGGGATCGTCGGCGATCGGATCGCCGCCGTCCGATCGGTCGTGGCCGATCGGGATCAAGGCGGATCGATCGCATCGGATCGTCGCGGATCGGCCGCGGTCCGAGATCGGTCGTGTCCGATCGGGATCAAGGCTTGGATCGATCGTTGGATCGTCGGCGATCGGAGCGATCGCCGTCGAAATTGGTCGTGGCGATCAGGATCAGGGCTTGGATCGATCGCAACCGTCGGATCATCGGCGATCGGACCAATCGCGGTCCGAGATCGGTCATGGCCGATCCGGATCGGATCGATCGGCGATCAGACCGATCGCCGCGGTCTGAGATCGGTCGTGGCCAATCGGATCGATCAGGGCTTGCATCGATCGAAACCTTCGGATCGTCGGTGATCGGACGATCGCCGCGGTACAAGATCGGTCGTTGCCGATCGGATCAGGGTTTGGATCGATCGCAATCGTCGGATTTTGGCGATCGGACTGATCACCGCGGTTCAATATCGGTCGTGGCCGATCGAGATCAGGGATTGGATCGATCGCAACCGTCGGATCATCGGCGATCGGACCGATCGCTGTGGTCCAAGATTGGTTGTGGCTGATCGGAATCAGGGCTTGGATCGATCGCAACCGTCAGATCGTCGGTGATCGGACCTATCGCCGTGGTCCGAGATCGGTCGTGGCCGATCGGGATTAGGGCTTAGATCGATCGCAACCGTCGGATCGTCGGCGATCGGACCGATCGCCGCAGTCCGAGATCGATCGTGGCCAATCGGGATCATGGCTTGGATCGATCACAACCGTCGGATCATTGACGATCGGACCGATCGCTGTGGTCCAAGATTGGTTGTGGCTGATCGGAATCAGGGCTTGGATCGATTGCAACCGACAGATCGTCGGTGATCGGACCGATCGCTACTGTCCAAGATCGGTCATGGCTGATCGGGATTAGGGCTTGGATCCATCGCAACCGGCGGATCGTCGGCGATCGGACCTATCGCCGCGGTCCGAGATCGGTCGTGGCCGATCGGGATCAGGGCTTGGATTGATCCCAACCGTTGGATCGTCGACGATCGGACCGATTGCCGCGGTCCGAGATTGGTCGTGGCCGATCGGGATGGATCAGGGTTTGGATCGATCGCAACCGTCGGATCGTCGGCGATCGGACCGATCGCCGCGGTCTGAGATCAGTCGTGGCCAATCAGGATCAGGGCTTGGATAGATCGTAACCGTCGGATCGTTGGCGATCGGACCGATCGCCATGGTCCAAGATCGGTCGTGGCCGATCGGGATCAGGGCTTGGATCGATCATAACCATCAGATCATCGTCGATCAGACTGATCGCCGCGGTCCGAGATCAGTGGTGGCTGATCGGGATCGATCGGGGCTTGGATCGATCGCAACCGTCGGATCTTCGGCGATCAGACCGATCGCCGCGGTCTTAGATCGATCGTGGCGGATCAGGATAGGGCTTCAATCAATCGCAAACCGTCGGATCATCGCTGATCGGATCGATCGCCGCGGTCCGAGATCGGTCATGGCCGATCTGGATCGATCAGGGCTTGGATCGATCACAACCATCGGATCGTCGCCGATCGAACCGATCGCCACTGTCCGAGATCGGTCGTGGCCGATCGGATCAGGGCTTGGATCGATCACAACCGTCGAATCATTGGCGATCTGATCGATCGCCGTGGTACGAGATCGGTCGTAGCCGATCGGGATCAGGGCTTGGATCGATCGAAACCGTCGGATCATCGGTGATCGGACCGATCGCTACGGTCTGAAATTGGTCGTGGCCGATCGGGATAGGGCTTGGATCGATCGCAACGTTGGATCATCGGCGATCGGACCGATCACTGCAGTCCGAGTTCGATCGTGGCCGATCGTGATCAGGGCTTGGATCGATCGCAACCGTCAGATCGTCGGCGATTGGATCGATTGCTGCGGTACGAGATCGGTCGTGGCCGATCGGGTTTCAAGGCTTGGATCGATCGCAACCGTCGAATCGTCGGCGATCGGAACGATCGCCGCGGTCCGAGATCAGTCGTGGCCGATCAGGTTTAGGGCTTGGATCAATCGCAACTGTTGGATCATCGCGATCGGACCGATCGCCGCGGTCCGAGATCGATCGTGGCCGATCGGGATCAGGGCTTGGATCGATCACAACCGTCAGATCATCGGCGATCGGATCGATCACCGCGTCTGAGATCGGTCCTGGCCGATTGGGATTAGGGCTTGGATCGAGCGCAACCATCGGATCATCGGCGATCGGACCGATCGCAGCGGTCCGAGATCAGTCGTGGCCAATCGGGATCAGGGCTTGGATCGATCGCAACCGTCGGATCATCGGCGATCGGACCAATCGCCGTGGTCCCAGATTGGTCGGGCTGATCGGAATCAGGGCTTGGATCGATCACAACCATCGGATCGTCGATGATCGGACCGATCGCCGCGGTCCGAGATCGGTCGTGGTTGATCAGGATCAGGGCTTGGATCGATCGCAACCATCGGATCGTCGGCGATTGGACCGATCGCCGCAGTCTGAGATCGGTCGTGTCCGATTGGGATGGATCAGGGTTGGATCGACCGCAACCATCGGATTATCGGTGATCGGACCGATCGCCGCGGTCCGAGATCGGTCGTGGCCGATCAGGATCAGGGCTTGGATCGATCGCAACCTCGGATCATCGGCGATCGGACTGATCGCCTCGGTCCGATATTGGTTGCGGCCGATCGGGATCAGGGCTTGGATCGATCGCAACCATCGAATCGTCGGCGATCGACCGATCGCCGTGATCCGATATCGGTCAAGCCGATCGGGATCAGGGCTTGATCGATCGTAACCGTCGGATCATCGGCGATCGGACCGATCGCCGCGGTCCGAGATCGGTCGTGGCCGATCGTGATCAGGGCTTGGATCGATCGCAACCGTCGGATCGTTGTCGATCGGACCGATCGCCGCGATCCGAGATCGGTCATGGCCAATCATGATCAGGGCTTGGATCGATCGCAACCGTCGGATCGTCAGCGATTGGACCGATCGCCACGGTCCGTGATCGGTCGTGGCCGATCGGGATCGATCGCAACCGTCGGTTCGTCGGCGATCAGACGATCGCCATGGTTTGAGATTGGTCGTGGCTGATCGGAATCAGGGCTTGGATCGATCGCAACCGTTGGATCATCGGTGATGGGACCGATCGCCGCAGTCCAAGATCGGTCGTGGCTATTCGGGATCAGGGCTTTGATCGATCGCAACCGTTGGATCATCGGCGATCGGACCGATTGCCGCGGTATGAGATTGGTAGTGGCCGATCGGGATCGATCAGGGTTTGGATCGATCGCAATCGTCGGATTGTCGGCGATCCGACCGATCGCCGCGGTCCGAGATCGGTCGTGGCCGATCAAGATCAGGTCTTGGATCGATCGCAACCATCAATCATCGGCGATCGAACCGATCATCGCGGTCTAAGATCGGTCGTGGCCGATCGGGATCAGGGCTTGGATCGATCGCAACCGTCGGATCGTTGTCGATCGGACCAATTGCCGTGGTCCGAGATCGGTCGTGGCCGATCGGGATCGATCAGGGCTTGGATCGATCGCAACCGTCGGATCGTCGGTGATCGGAACGATCGCCGCGGTCCGAGATCAGTCGTGGCGATCAGGATTAGGGCTTGGATCGATCGCAACCATCGGATCGTCGGCGATTGGATCGATCGCCGTGGTCCGAGATCGGTCGTGGCCGATCGGGATTAGGGCTTGGATCGATCGCAACCGTCAGATCGTCGGCGATCGGACCGATCGCCGCGGTCCGAGATCGGTCGTGGGCCGATCGGGATCAGGGCTTCGATCGATCGCAACCGTCGGATTGTTGGCTATCGAACCGATCGCCGCAGTCCGAGATCGGTCGTGGCCGATCGGGATCAGCACTTGGATCGATCGCAACCGAAGGATCGTCGGTGATCGGACTGATCGCCGTGGTCCGAGATCGATCGTGGCCGATCGGGATCAGGCCTTGGATCGATCGCAACCGTTGGATCATTGGCGATCAGACCTATCACCGCAGTCCGAGATCGGTCGTGGCCGATCAGGATCAGGGCTTGGATCGATCATAACCGTCAATCATTGGCGATCGGACCGATCTCCGCTAACCGAGATCGGTTCTGGCCGATCGGGATTAGGGCTTGGATCGATCGCAACCGTCGGATCATCGTCGTGGTCCGAGATCGGTCGTGGCCGATCAGGATTAGGGCTTGGATCGATCGCCTCCCTTGGATCATCGGCGATCAGACCGATCGCCACGGTCCGAGATCAGTCGTGGCTGATCGGGATCGATCGGGGCTTGGATCGATCGCCGTGGTCCGAGAACGGTCGTGGCCGATCGGGATTAGGGCTTGGATCGATCGCCTCCCTCGGATCATCGACGATCAGACCGATCGCCACGGTCCGAGATCGGTCGTGGCTGATCGGGATCGATCGGGGCTTGGATCGATCGCAAAAGTCGGATCGTCGGCGATCGGACTGATCACCGCGGTCCGAGATCGGTCATGGCCGATTGGGATCAGGGCTTGGATCGATCGCAACCATCGGATCATCGGTGATCGGACCGATCGCAGCGGTCCGAGATCGGTCGTGGCCGATCTGGATCGATCAGGGCTTGGATCGATCACAACCGTCGGATCGTCGATGATCGAACCGATCGCCGCTGTACGAGATCGATCGTGGACGATCGGGATCAGGGCTTGGATCAATCGCAATCGTCTGATCTTCGGCGATCGGATCGATTGCCGCAGTACGAGATCGGTCGTGGCCGATCGGGATCAGGGCTTGGATCGATCTCAACCGTTGGTTCATCGGCGATCGGACCGATCGCCGCGGTTCAAGATCGGTCATGGCCGATCGAGATTAGGGCTTGAATCGATCGCAACCGTCGGATCATCGGCGATCGGACCGATCACCGCGGTCCGAGATCAGTCGTGGCCGATCGGGATTAGGGCTTGGATCAATCGCAACCGTTGAATCGTCGGCGATCGGACCGATCGCCGCGGTCCGAGATCGGTCATGGCCGATCGAGATCATGGCTTGGATCGATCGCAACCGTCGGATCATCGACGATCGGATCGATCGCCGCGGTCCGAGATCGGTCGTGGCCGATCGGGATCCAGGCTTGGATCGATCGCAACCATTGGATCATCGACGATCGGACCGATCTTCGTGGTTCAAAATCGGTCTTGGCCGATCGGGATCAAGGCTTGGATCGATCACAACCGTCGGATCATCGGTGATCAAACCGATTGCCGCGGTTTGAGATCGGTCGTGGCCGATTAGGATTAGGGCTTGGATCGATCGCAACCATAGGATCGTCGGCGATCGGACCGATCGCTGCGGTCCGAGATCGGTCGTGGCCGATCGGGAACGATCAGGGCTTGCATCGGTCGAAACCTTCGGATCATCGGCGATCGGACCGATCACTGCGGTACGAGATCGGTCGTTGCCGATCAGATCAGGGCTTGGATCGATCGCAACCGTCGGATCTTCGGCGATCGGACCGATCGCCGCCGTCCGAGATCGGTCGTGACCGATCGGTGTCAGGGCTTGGATCGATCGCAACCATCGGATCGTCGGCGATCGGACCGATCACCGCGGTCCGAGATCGGTCGTGGCCGATCGGGATTAGGGCTTGGATCGATCGCAACCGTCGGATTGTCGGCGATCGAACAAATCACAGCGGTCCAAAATCGGCAGTGGCCGATCGGGATCGATCAGGGCTTGGATCGATCACAACTGTCAGATCATCGGTGATGGGACCGATCACCACGGTCCGAGATCGATCGTGGCCGATCGGAATCAGGGCTTGGATCGATCACAACCGTCGGATCATCGGCGATCGGACCGATCGCCGCGGTCCGTGATCGATCGTGGCGGATCAGGATCATGGCTTGGATCGATCGCAACCGTCGAATCGTCGGCGATCGGACCGATCGCCGCGGTCCAAGATCGGTTGTGGCCGATCGGGATCAGGGCTTGATCGATCACATCCGTCGGATCATCGGCGATCGGACCGAGATCGCCGCGATCTGTGATTGGTCATGGCCGATCGAGATCGATCAGGGCTTGGATCGATCGCAACCATCGGATTGTCGGCTATCGGACCGATCGCCGTGGTCCGAGATCGGTCGTGGCCGATCGGGATCTGCACTTGGATCGATCGCAACCGACGGATCGTCGAGATCGGACAAATCGCCGTGGTCCGAGATCGGTCATTTGCCGATCGGGATCAGGGCTTGGATCGGTCGCAATCATCGGACCGTCGGCGATCGAAACGAACGTTGCGGTCCGAGATTGGTCGTGGCCGATCGGGATCAGGCCTTGGTTCGATCGCAACCGTCGGATCATTGGCGATCGAACCAATCGCCGCGATCCGAGATCGGTCATGGCCGATCGGGATCAGGGCTTGGATCGATCGCAACCGTCGGATCGTCGACGATCGGATCGATCGCCGCGATCCGAGATCGGTCGTGGCCGATCGGGATTAGGGCTTGGATCGATCGCATCCCTCGGATCGTCGGTGATCAGACCGATCGCCGCGGTCCGAGATCGATCGTGGCTAATCGGGATCGATCGGGGCTTGGATCGATCGCAACCATCGGATTATCGGCGATCGGACCGATCGCCGTGGTCCGAGATCGATCGTGGCCGATCGGGATCAGGCTTGGATCGATCACAACTGTCGGATCATCGGTGATCGGACCGATCGCCGTGGTCTGAGATCGGTCGTGGCCGATCTGGATTGATCAGGGCTGGGATCGATCGCAACCATCGGATCGTCGGTGATCGAACTGATCGCCGCTGTCCAAGATCGGTCGTGGCCGATCGGGATCAGGCTTGGATCGATCGCAACTGTCGGATCGTTGGCGATCGGAACCGATCACCACGGTACGAGATCGGTCGTGGCCGATTGGGATCAGGGCTTGGATCGATCTCAACCGTCGGATCGTCGGCGATCGGACCGATCACCGTGGTCCGAGATCGGTCGTGGCCGATCGGGATCAGGGCTTGGATCGATCATAACCGTCGGATCGCAGGCGATCGGACCGATCGCCGCGGTCCGAGATCAGTCGTGGCCGATCAGGTTTAGGGCTTGGATCAATCGCAACTGTTGGATCGTCGGCGATCGGACCGATCGCCGCGGTCCGAGATCGGTCGTGGCCGATCGGGATCAGGGCTTGCATCGATCGCAACCGTCGGATCGTCGGTGATCGGATCGATCACCGAGGTCTGAGATCAGGCATGGCGATCGGGATCAAGGCTTGGATCGATCGCAACCGTTCGATCATCGGCGATCGGATCGATCGCCGCGGTCCGAGATCGGTCGTGGCCGATCG